>OZ005682.1:3696621-4226621 GCA_963930675.1 Gnaphalium uliginosum | reverse complement strand
TGTTACTGATTAGCCATGTTAAGTAATGGATCAAATTGAATAATATAAAGTTATATCAGTACCAAATTAGCATAAACATAAACACTCTTTTTTTAAAAGAACCTACCCATAATACAAACAATTTACTACAAATCAAAAAACTTAACTGAATTAAAATAGCTTAAATGAACTAGCAGCTCGAACATTGTAAATTGCAGACTTCAAAGTTGTAATAAAAAATTCAAATGTGAACTGAATGAAAAGAACCTTGACAAAGGTCTACAAATCCAAATATCAGTTGATAAGAAAACATGAAATCCAAAATAAACACCTGCAAATGTACAACATTCTGAAACTAAACTGAGCAAATAAGTTCAAAGTACTATCTGACAGATACTAAACACCACAAATATCAGAAGGCGGCGCAAAAGTCACTATGTACTCAATACCACGAACCATTGCGAAATCCATAGCATTTGCAGAAGTCACTGGTACTACTTTATTCGAACACCTTGCTGTGTCGTAAATAATCACATGGTTTAGACTATCCATCATTAGAATTCTTCCATCATCCATGATCTACAAAATCCGAAACTCAGGAATATAGTTAGCTGATCCCAAACTTACTGTGAACGAAAAATCTTTTGACCATAAATTCTCATTCATCACCCACATATCGTACCCGCTGTCAAGAAGGTTGTTGGTATCAGTGATCAAACAAAGTCGGCCATGAAGCGTACCCAAATGACGATCGGTGAAACAATGTGGAATGGGTAATGCCATCTCCGAAATTACCATATTGTTAACATCGAAAGTCATGATCTTCCTACAGTAGGAAGCAATCCAGTACAAGAACCCGTTCACGAAGGTTCCCACGTCATCAAACTCGTACTTATCGAATTGAGTTACTATGTTCGAAGAGCTCCATGAACTCGTTCTGAAATGAAAGATTTTACAGGTGTTCAAAATGGAACCAGCTCCTCTAAGCCGAACAATTTTTAAGTCGTCCAAATTTTCACCATAAACAAATCCATACACGAAAGCGAAGTAAGGATCAGCAAATGGATTGTAGGGATCCGGAAGTATCCTGGGTGCATTAGTGAGCGGATTGAGTAACACCGTATGCAACACACCTTTATCATTACCATCCTTTTGGACGTAAATAACTAATCCGTTGAATGTTCCAATGATTTTTTCAAATTCATTACGAAGATTCTTGTAGTGAGTAAGGAAGATCATTCGATTTGATCTTGATTTTGTCATAAAACTCGGGTCAGAAATCATCCTATTCCAACACCGGGATGCTACTCTAGACTGTCCTAATGCCTTACCAGGCAGCTTAGAAAGTATATTTTGAAGAACGTCGTCATGTATACGGGCGTCATCCATTTCTGTCATGAACAACAGCAAGTTCGGATCAATGGTAAATAAGTAAGGTGAAAAAGATGATGTATATGAAGTTATAAAACATGGAGAGCAACTCGGGTTGTGTTTTTCAGGGAAAAGTTCAAGAACTAGGATTGTATGAAAAAGCTCTTATAAATATAGGATAGGATGACCTCTTTTATCTCTTCTACAAATAGGATTTGGGCTTTATTTTTGTATATTTTCAATTTTACAGCCCTAACCCTGGTCACTGGTCACACCCCACTTATATTCGTTTTCTTGCGTCTGTCAGCTACTGTAGTCCTTCATATGTTGGTATTAATTTATTTATTTTTTGCAATAGTAGTTTCATCAACCCAAACAAATAGATAATATACATGCACTATTCAGCGGACTACGATGTTTAAAAGTCATATTGTATACAAAAATACGTATTGTCATTAACAAAATTGTGAATATATTTCGACAACTTTAAATGTCACATTGTTTTGTTAAAATTTGTTTCACGAAATTTTGATAAGTTTAGCATCTCTCTTGTAAGAACGTTTCATGTTTTGGGTACTCGGTGTGTGACTTAAACGTACAAATAAGAAACACAAAATATAACTGTTTGAAGACCCAACAGTTTGAGTCTAATTTTTTTAATTATTATTAAGTATTGTATTAGTTTGGATGCATAATCAGTATAGATATAAATATACACTAGATGTGTTTTCGGAACAAGTGTTGTAAAAGTAAATGTTTTTTTTTTTTTTTAATGAACGGTCTTAGTAATAGAAATGACAATATTGCTCTTTTTCCAAAAGTAGTATTTAACTATTTTTATAACATTTTTTGATGTAAATTCTACATAATAAAAAAAATACAAGATTATAAAAATGATCAATATTCTTTTCAAAATACACATTATTGCAAAAAGAATGCAAAAGTGTATTTTCTTAAGATCGTGATCTTAAGATGGTTCAAATTACATATTTTTGTTATGATCTTAAAATCATGATCAGATTTTAGCCGATCTTATGATTCTAATATGATCTTACGATATGGATTGGCTAATATAAAAGTGATCCTATGTAAGATTTGAATACTATGACCGAGATCTTATTATTTTCAATTAAGTCATCACTAATCCAAAACCCTAAATGGGTTTTTCATATTAAAAGTTAAATTGAAAACATTTCAAGACTGCAAATGTCAATTAGGATACAAAACCAAAAATCTAATTCACATTTATACCATCTAAGTTTTAAATGATATCAAAATCTACCCCAATTTGAGAAAGAAAGAAAAGAAACTACCTAAAAGAGATGGTGTTAGTTGATGCGGAGTGGTCGCTGCATGAAATACCTAAAAGAGATGGTTTTGATCGGCGAGAAGTGGTGGGTGGCGCAACGACGTCAATTGACAATTGGTGGTGTATGACAACGACGTTGAATATCAATTTTAGGGCTAGAAGTCGAGAGAAAAATTAAAGACTGAAAATAAAACAGGGTAAAAATGTGAAATGAGTAATCTAACGAACACGTCACTTTTCTAAAAGGAATTTCTTATAAAGAAATTCTTTTTACATAGAAGAATCATCAATTAAACTTTGTATATATCAAATAGGATTAAAAAATTTTAATGTTGAACTCGATATGAAATGTCATGTTTACTCACAAAATATACATTCGGGTTCGTGTTGTTACATAATTTTCTATTACTTTTTAAAAATTTTATCTAAAATAAAAGAAGATAATAACATGACTTTTCATGATTTACTTACACACTGAGGAAAAAAGGAAACGGCAAGGCATTAATTAAATTAAAATGAAACGGCCCATAGGAGCGATTAACTTTACACAGTCAGGCCCAATTCGGAGCGGGTCTAAAATCGGGTCGGATCTTGAAATCAAATTTGGCAGGAATAAATCCTGATCGGAATACAATATAAATATGTAACCACCGAATTCTCAATCAAACAACTACAACAGCACAATTCCATACGCTAACGCTTTGCATCTTCTATTATTACTTGCAAGCAAACCTTGTTAATTCAATCATCAATCAATCGCATCTCCGTCTTCGATCTTTGACCACCCGAACTTCACGATTTCCCGGCGGTACGATCATTATTCATCTATTTCCCGATCATTTTGGTTTATCTCTTACTTTTTTGTGTTATTTCATTAAATTAAATTAAACTCAATAATAATATGTATAAGTGTGTAATATATGTATATTATATTAGATATATGCCCTTTTTGTTGTTTAGATTGTGCTGAATAAGTGATACAAAAGAACTTGTCTAATTGCGTCTAAATAGAGTATTTTTGGGGATTTTAATTTGTAATTATTGTTTGGATCATATCAACACACGTATATTTTTATGTAGTACACAGAATATGAAAATGACAGGCGATCTTACAAATATTCACCTGTTCAAAAAGTTGATTGATCACGATTTTTTTGCCTTTGTGTGTTTGAGAATTCTGGTTTTGATTTTTATTTGTTTAGAATGTTAGTGTCGGTCATATTAAATCGTTAGGGTTTGATACTTTGATTTAGTGTTATATCAGTTTAAGTGTTACGTTTTGGTGGTTGACTATTAGATTGATCACGATTTGGCGGTTTCATACTTATATGTTTACGGTCTTGGTCTATTTTGATAATTGACCTTTTAAGCGTTGATTTAATATCCGATGGTCTTTGAAGCTGGGCAGATGATGATTTTACTGATATCTTGGGTGCCTGAATTGAATTTATTTATATTCATCTCTATATGTCCACGAGAGACATAATAAAGATTATAAGTTGTCAAGCACTGATATTCATGTTAGGCGTAAACTGAGTGTGAATTGGGTGTGTGTGTTGGCTTGAGTGCACCCAGATATATGCATCAGGTACTCGTAACCCACCCATTTGCCAAAGTGTAAGCAACAACTTGGGTGAGTATTGGGTGCAAGTGAGATGTGGCTTACTTTTATAGAGAGTTTGAATTCTTTTGGTCAGAAAGAAGAAAGGAACTTTTCAAAATTGTGGATATAAGTCATACTCTGACAGTCTGAGTTTACCTCTAATTCGGTTTTTAAGATGTTGTCTACTTCTCTCTATTATCCATGTTGTCTCCTATGATTTGTTTTTTGACTTTTTACTTGTTCAATTTTATAAACAATTTTGGATCTGGTTGTTTTTTTTTTTGCTTATAGGATGGCCATTGAGATAAACTGTTGTGAACATTTACTTTGATTACTTTGGTGTGAATAAAAATATTTTGATGATTTTTTTTTTGAATAAGTTGGTCTGTTTATTTTTTTTTTATGTTTGTGTTCTGTGTGTTTATATGGAAATCCATATGTTGCACACCTAGCTTCTTCTTTTTTGCTGAATGCAAAACCCACGTCTGATTTTTTTTACACCTGATATCCGCACCCAATACCTGTTTCCTAGCTTATAGCTTTATGTAAGTGGGTTATCTTTATAAATTTTGTAGGCAAAAATGAACTAGCATAAGCAAGTACATCTGTTACCAGATTTATATTGTAGATTAGTTCGCTTTAAGATAATGTGAGTGCATTACAAATTTTGGTGACAGTGGATAGATGACGGATGGTTAGTGTCTTGTCATGGTCATGCTCTGCATTTTGTTTTAAACATAAAATAAGCTTAATAGCCTTACAAGCCATCTTCTAACCCACACACCCAAGTGTGTAATATCATTTTTTTGCAGCAAGGGCCCTTAGTTTCCTTAGTACATGTTACTGACAGGTCTTCACCCGCTTGGTTGAAACAGACCATGTAGACAGTATTAATATCTGCTCAGATTAAACAGAAGAGGTGTTCTTGTAATAAGGTTCCAAGACGTTTACTGTCACTTGTTGGAAGTTGGTTGCAGTGCTCGCAATATCCTATTGATCATTTCCCATTATAGACGAAGATTGGCTCGTGATAGTACATGCCGCTTTTTGTTGGAGAGATGACATGATTTTCTGTGGTCAATGAGAAGGACTTTTTATTATCGTCTTATTATAATCACCAGTTGTACGCTCTAAATTTAACTATGAAAAAGGAGACATGGAAAATTGTAATTGCCTCCCATATGTAAGATTTGAACATTAAGTTCGTCAGAATTTAGTGGACATTCATTTTCCCGATCATATTGGATAGGAGTGTACTATAGGTTAAATAAAGTGAGGTTGGATGAGTTAAATAAATTGAGGTTGCATCCAATGCTTAGTTATACCTGGCTTTATGTAATTTTAACAACTTGTAACAGGCTACTAGCTGTTTGTCCCCATGGGGAACATGGAAAAGAAATATTTAGATCTGGATACTGATGCAAGTCATTGTAGCTCTTCTGTTTATCTACTTAAAGTCTTCGCTTCTTATTTTATATTATTTATGTTTCATCCTCGAAAAATATTGACTTATTTCTTTTTTAGATGTTTATTTGTTTATTATGTTGATTTTAAGGTGTGTTTAAGTCACTCTAGCTTTTAAAACTGCACCCTGTAGTATGAGAAAGCACAGGAAAAAAATAGAGGGAAGAGTAAATAAACAAATAAAAGAAAAGATGTTTAGTAATCACCCCTTTTCATGAGCTTGTAAGCACTGTCAGTACATTTAACTACAATTTCTATGATAACTTTTGATCTTCTAATATGTTAAGGAGGCTGCTGCTGTCATTAAGCTGTGAGCACTCCATATTCATGATATCTTTGACTTAAATGTTTGTTTTCGCTTTACAAATAGGACTAACATTGTATATTCTTGATATCTTTGACTTGTATGTTCGCAAATGCTTCTGCTACTTTCTTTGATAAAGATATATCTGGTTTTATGCATGTTTTAATTACTCGAAACCAAGTTCTTTTTAATATAGAAGACAAGTTAATAGCGCTTAAAACTCTTGGGAGTCTTGGACTATTAGCTTGTCTCTGAGGTTGAGAAAAAATGGCCTCTAATATACAGTATATGGTCGGGGCTAGGGGATGAGTGCAATGAATCAAAAGCCTCTCCGCTTGTCTCTCTTAGAGTAGAGACACAGATTCATGCATAGGCTCTCTCAAACATATTTCTGCTCTCTTGCTGCAACTTTTACAAATTCAGGGGATTTCATGCCTTAATCATCATCTTGTTATATCTGAAGATGCAAGCATCTATTGTTAGAGCATGATGGAATATAGCCAAATTCAGAAAATTGCCGGTGGTTGTGTATATCTAGTCACGTATACGCATCTAGTTAGCTGTAGTATTTAGCCTGAAGCAGATTTTCATTCAATAGGCAGCTATTTGGAATAGATTATATATATATATATATATATATATATATATATATATATATATATATATATATATATATATATTCTCAGTCTCGAAATCAAAAAAGGCATCACATTGCAGGCACTTTTGACCTACCGAGCAACATAAGGTTTTATATATTAAGTAGTAATGTCCTCATCCAGATTAATATTCTATGAACAGATGCAGATATGTATGACTTATTATACTAGGACTTGTAAGCTTTGGAATAACAAGTTGAAGCAGTATGGTGATATTATCATTTTATAGACGACTAGATGGTACATGCCATTCCTAACTTTTAGGAGACATTTTTAAGCAACCAAATAATGATATGGGCTTCCAATGTAATTGATGTATCACTCAGAAGCATACAAGGAGCTATGACAAGTCTTTTCACTACATCTAATTGGTGGAACCTACCTTGACATCTGGTATTGGGTGAACAAGTATGTCGAAGTTATATTCATGGCCTCTATTCGTTGCAGCAGCTGACTTATTGTTTTGAGATGGCAGTGAAACTCGTATTGTGATAGTTGGATTCTGGAGTGCAATCCAAGACTTGTCTACTCTGTTTTCAGGCTTTGTAGGTAATGTTGGGTTTTCAAGTTTTGTTGGAAAGGTTGTGGGTTTTTTCATCCATCACAAACTGTCACAGGTATGGAGATCATTTGTAGCATCAACATTCCAATGGAGAAAGATCAGCATGCAGTGGTTTATGTTTTTTTAAATATCAGATGGAGCAACAATCTATTTGATGCAACTGATTTAAAACATTATTGGTTCTTGCTCTGGAAACTTGTGGAAGGCCTTGCTATTGATTTGGCAGGATGGAATTAGCAAGAAGGATGAAGCCCCAGGGTTATTGTTTAAGGTCATTATGATGCAGGTTCTGGGGTGTGTTCACTTGAAGACTCTTCTCATGTATCTTAAATACTTCAAAAAATCTGTGATATGGCTAGAAATATCTCAAAAGTTCTGTATATACAAGTCTTTTTTCCCTTTGTGGTGGAGATGCAGCTATTGATTGTAATTCCAAGTGGTGGGGGGACTAATTGTCATAGAGCCTTGTAGTGTTGCACTATTAAGCTACATATTCCTTGATTTGGTTATATTTGGTTGACTTTCTCATTGGTGGTTGTAGGTTGTTGATTTATGACCCACATTATTAAACGATGAAACATGGATGCTGAACTTTCTATAGCATATCCAAAGAGCAAACCCATATCCTGACAATTAGGAAGGTCATGTTTTTCATTTCTGTATCCTTACCAGAATAAGGGTTAGTGCACACCATCTTGTAAGTTTTGTTTGTTTTAGTAGTGTTTTTCTATGTGGGCCCTTAAAACTTTTTACAAGCATAGGGTCTTTATATGAGGTAATAGTTCCTTTTATTCAGTATAACATTTTTTGTGCAGTGCAGGAATTAATCATGTAGGTCGAATATCCAGGGGTAAATATATGAGGTACCTTTAGGGTCTTTATATTAGATAATAGTTTCTTTTATTCAGGATAACCCTTTTTATGCAGTGCAGGACTAATCATATAAGTCGAATTTCCAGGGATAAATATATGAGGTACCTTTAGGGTCTTTGTATGAGGTAATAGTTCCTTCTATTCAGGATAACAATTTTTGTGCGGTGCATGATTGAATCATATAGGTCGATTTTCCAGAAATAAATATACGAGGTACCCTTTGATCCTATCTTGTCTGTAAATAAGATTTGCTCTATAACCCTTGTCAAAGCTAGATAGATTATGAGAGGCGTAGTATACCTTTAACAGGTCTATCTGGTATGGGCTATCTTTTAGTTTGACATTCAGTTTTGTTCCCTGAATTTATACTCGGGAGTTTAATAACTTTAGCTAGTTTGGAATTTTGAACTAAAACACACAAGCTGGAGTGCTGCATGTGACCAGGAGAGAGGGCCCACTCAATGCTAAGGAACCAAGACATCACTTTTTAGTTCCCTATACATATATGATATATATTCAATGAGTAATTTTGAATATGAGTAGCATTAGTGCTATGCATGGATCTCTCGTACTTCCCCGAATTCTTTTGAGCACCCAGTTCTTACCAGACCCAATTGGTACTCCAGTATGTAATTTGTGTTATTGTTTTCTTGGATTTGGTTAGGTAAATTAATTGTTAAGTTGACTGTTGTGGCATGGTTCGTCAATCATAGTTTGTAACTACAGGTAAGTGACAATGCATAAGTGATGTTAATGGAAATTACCCTGATATGACTGTCAAATTGTTTATACAAGTGTAAAGTACTCTTTGAGGGACTTTTTAGATGCTACTGTGAACTGTGATTTTAAGAAATTAGGGCAGTTATCAGGACACTATGGTAGAAAACGCTCGTGTTTATATGCTATCATTGATTATCTTAACTTATAAGCTATATTGCCTGCTTCTGCGTCTATACAGGTTGGCATAACAGCTACATTGTTTAGACTACAGAGTGAACAAAACTCTTTTAGTCAAAAAGATGAGGCATAGACACTTATCTAACTCATTTACAAGAACTGGAAATGACCAGCATGGCAGCAACCGTACGCCGACAGATCAACCTTACTTCCCTACGGGTAACTTTTTGAGATATGTATTTAATAATCAAAATCTTGAGGAGTATTGGTGATTTTTTGTCCTCAAATAGTATGTGAGAGTGTTGTTTCTATATCAGGAAGGGATATTGCCCCAGAGAATGGTCCTTTTGTTGGCCAAATGAATCATATGGCAAGAGGGGGAGTACCTGAAAGCATGGGAAACGAATATCCTTCGTCAAACGTGGGCATGGAAATACAAGCCTACGTGCCGGGCCCACCTGTTGAACCATACTCGCATATATCAATCACAGAAAATAGATCTTTGTTGCCAGTTGGGCATCCTCATTTTACCAACTATAATGTTCCAAGTATGCACAATGCGGGCAATGGAGGGCCCCTTAAAAGAAAAAGGTCAGATAGCTTCTATATTGGGGGAAGTTCATCGAGTTCTTCTCAGATGCCAATGGATAAAGATTGTCAAAGTGTACCTCCCTATAGAGGTAGTCTCACAATTGGTGATGAAGATTCTTCTAGAAACGTGAGACGTAGATATAGACTCGATTTGGAACCCGCCATGACAAGACCTCACGTACAAAGTCATTCGTCTCAGTTTTACCATTCTGCCCCTGGTCAACATACCAATCTAGATCCGAATGGTGGACACTGGAACGGTGTTCCTCATTATGTCTCATCCTCTCAAAGAAGGATCTTGCCTTCAGGTGAATGTTCGTTGTCCTTATCCTATAATTTTTTATTATTTGGTTACAAGATATGTATATAAAGAATTCTTTCATGAAAAAGCAGATGTTAGTGGATCGAGACATGAGATGAATCAGTTCCATATTGGAGGGACTTCTGCTGACCGTGATCCATTTTTCAGCAGATATCATGCTTCTTCTTCTTCGCATGCTCCGTCCATGAGGGAAGAACATGTCGTGAACCATTCTCGAAGAGGTGATTCGTTGTCATATGAGAATGATTCAAGGTACTCTCATTATGCACATGGTGCTACTTCATCAACGAATGGACTGCACACACACCCAGATTATTTCTCTTCCAGAAATTCAAGGCATTATACTCATAGTGGATGGCGCAGTAGTTACAGGAGTGGAAGGCCGAGGTCAGCTGTTGACAGATTTGCACCTGTTACTGACATAACAGAATCCCATGATAGAATGGGGCATGAGGTTTGGAACTTATTTTATTCACCTTATATATTTATACGTACTATTTAAACTAATTTTAACTTGAAAACTCTTTTCTAAATAGACCATCATGATGGGGGATCGGGCATCCTTCTATGCTAGTTCCAGAAGCTTCTCGGATCAATATAGAGATTTGAGACTAGACATCGACCACATGAGTTATGAGGTTTGATTAAAAAAACATCAAGTATACAGCTGTATTTATTCATTATTTGTTTCTTCTGTTATTCGTTTGTTGGCTTTTTGGCAGGAACTGCTAAATCTCGAGGAAAGGATAGGGAGTGTTAGCACGGGGTTGTCTGAGGATGGCATATCCAAGTGTTTAAGGGTAAAAGTCTACTCTTTTTCGGACCAAGACCTTGAAGAAGTATCGTGTCCTATTTGCCTTGTAAGCTTCACCTTCAAACTTTGAAATTTTAGGTAGTTTTTATAGCTTATGTCAAATGAAGTTGGGTTATAGTTCAAATTATTTCCATCTTGTTTCCAATCTTCTGTAGTATATATATATTTAATTGTGGCTTTTTTGTTCTTTCATTGTTAAAACTTGCTTTCCTGTGAAATTAACAGGAAGAATACAAGAATGGGGATAAGATTGGAACGATGGAAAAATGCGGACATGATTATCATGTGGATTGTATCAAGAAATGGCTGTTTATGAAGAAATTATGCCCCATCTGCAAAACTGAATGTTCAAGTTAGGAACCAAACGAAGGGTAATTTCACTTGCGCATTCTAAGTTGTAAATATGAAGATCATCATATACACATTGATATGAACGTGTAAATTCCTTGGTCCATTCTGTTGCTGCTCTTGATTTATTTTTATGATATGTATGCTAGTTTCAAATGTGTAGGAACCTCATTTGTTGATATATGATGTGTATGACAACAAAACATTGCGAAGGTGATTGTTAAATGTTAGTATCTTATTCCAGGACAGGACTAATTCAACGCAAAACGATTCTATGCAGTAACATGCAACATTATATGTAATGATTAAATGGCGATCGATGTGATAAAGTTATATCTTATATGGGACCAACTCAAGGCAAATCGATTCTACACACTAATATGAAATATTTTAGTAAGCCCATATGTATAGACCAGAGCATGAAGGCAGAGCATCGAGAGGATCAGTGTGGTTGCAACTCCAATTGCCAATTGCAAGTGAAGGTATCAAAGGAAAAGAGCAAAAGAGTCCCACATTAGGTGGCCATTGTCACTGGTGACCAAGACAATGTATACACGACCATCATCAGTTAGTGCTACACATGTGAAGCTGCTGACAACGAAGCCAGGGGTATTAGTCGAGCAATAGTCGATATATGTCTCAATCGGGCGTGATTTGGAACAACAACACACTTCGCAAAACAGTATCATCTTGCGCCAAACGGGTCAGAATACCTGACCAATGCACGAGTGAAGTGCTCGGTCAGAAACCAACGCCGACCATGGCAAATGAAGGCATCATAAGTGCATGGCCAAAATCTGCAGCACTGATAATCCTATATACTGAAGGCACCAGAAGTACAAACGAAGCAAAAGAGCAATTTGATAAATACCATAATTTCCTTCAGACACTTAGAATTCAAGCGGGAAGGACTTTTTACGAGCTTTAAAAATATCACGTGTGAATCACGTGACCTTTTTAGTTGATATAAGTCGTTTGTTGTAGTTCTGTATAGAACTTTGTAAGAGAGAACACAACATTCATCTTCACAATTTTCCGCAAAATGCTAACTGAAGTTTTCCACATTGTTGATTTATGATATTATTTTTTTTATCGTTGATAATTGAATACCAATTTCATTACAGATTTAATTAATTGTTGATTTCTAATATATTATTTTTAATTAATTTTTAATAACTGAATACACATAGAATGGCTTTTTTGTGGTTGTGTACATGAATGAAAAACCTCCCGATAATACGAAATTTCCAATACTTTTGCTAAGAGTTTTCATTTGAGTTATTTCAAGTAGGTCAATTCTACTAAATATTAATTTTTAGACACAATTGAATCATTCATTTTTCAAAATCTTCTTAAATACGTACACATGAAATAGATTATAAATATCATCATAACTCTATCATTAGTTGCTAAACTATTGTAACTACTGTTTCGCCACCTAGGAGATGTTCTAACCCCTTATGACTAGAAACTCCATTTTGGTCGACTTTTGTACATTCGTGATTCACCATAAGGGTAATAGCTATCAGCTCGCTTGGCATTTTGGAATGCACAACAACCAACGAAATAGATGCCAATGAGAAGCATGACCATGATGATGTTGAGAACCGAGAGTCTATGCCAATCTCGTCTCACATCCTCTAGCACCCCTGCTTTGCACGAGTCACACGCGTAGCACAACAAATTGGGATCATTGCTCCATTTATAGCAGTCAGGGTCTTGTGTCATCATTGGCGCTTGGTAGTCACACGCACTTGGCGGTTTGCAACAACCTGACTACATTATTTAACCGAAAGATGATTACTACGATGATTAAAATTACTTATTCAATACTAATAATCACTAATTTCAGCATCTGGAGGTTATTTCATTTGAGTTTTGAAAAGTTAAATTTACCTATGATGAGAAGAATTATTTATCGTCAAATATAAAATAACAACATGGAACAATCATTTCAGATGATTAATTGGAATTAAAATGAATATGCGTCTTAT
The DNA here is from genome assembly GCA_963930675.1 of Gnaphalium uliginosum. Classification (NCBI taxonomy): domain Eukaryota; kingdom Viridiplantae; phylum Streptophyta; class Magnoliopsida; order Asterales; family Asteraceae; genus Gnaphalium; species Gnaphalium uliginosum. Next base: position 4,213,534 of record OZ005682.1, on the reverse strand, counting down.
AAAAAAAATATTAAAACTATTTTTCATCTACACTATCTATTCTAATTAAAATAAAAATGTAAATGGGAAATAGTGCGATATGATTGTTGTGATAGTTATTATTATTGATTGTTCAAGAAGACAAAAAAGATACCTGAATTGGAGACATGTTTTCATGCATATAATCAACAGGAGTCCACATAACAATTTTACCACAAGTCTTAGACCCCAAAATACAAGTCCTAACAGTCATCCAATAAGTAGGATTCTCGATCCTTTTTCTCAACCAAGGTGAATAACTTTGCAAGTGATACTCTCTATAAGCCCGGCCGGGAACTTCCACCCCACCGCCAGGGCCCACCACCACAAAACCAAAAACCGTCACACCCAACAAGGCCATGATCAAGAATAACATCACCACCAAGTACACCCATAACGCCCATACCACATGAAAACATGCACCTATAAAACCAGCCAACGATACAAGCAAGATAATAAATCCTACCACCATAAGCGGCCGTTGGAGAAAGCTTTCACAAGTAGCGGTGTTTTTCGCCATCCATAATCCGCCACCAATTATTGGAATTGAAGCTAGGAGTGTCAATAGGTTCAAGAAACCTATTAATGTGTTGCTAACTCTTGTCATTTTGGTTTTGTTGTTAAATGCTTCTTTATGATCTCAATATTTTGGTAGCTTTAAATGGTCTTATACTCTTGTGGTTCTAAAAAGCTATATGAATTCAAATTTATGTCAATCTGGCTCAATTGCTTTATGATGCACTAAGGTATGGAAGAACTTTAACATACAAATGAAAATGACTAAATTGCACTTCTTAGCCATTAAGTAACTCCAAATTTTAAAAGTAATTTTTGACATTTGTGCGCATAGATCCTTGAGTATGAGAAGACTACTAACATAGGTTCAATATTAATTAATAATGTTAATGTAAATAAATTAGTTTAATTTTATATTTATAATAATAATAATAATTTAAATATGTTAAAAGGAGTGAAAGGGTTAGAACGAGTGGGAATGTTAGGAAGTCCAACACCTTAAGTTATGCACGGGATATGGGTAAGGGGCAATTTGGTAATTTTAGAGAAAAGTAGTATCTTTTGGATATGGCCCATTACAAGAGTATTTCTTTACTATCTTTAGGGCTCCACCAATATTGCTTTGAGAAAAGAAGTTGGTATCACCATCGATCCATATCATCATAAAATAAACATATGTTACGAAATAATTTGGCCCTTTGTTTCTTTGATTGCTACCTACAAAACCAATAGCCAATAATACAAAAATTATATTCTAAAATATTCGATTCCTTTCGACCATTAAAAACAAAAAAGGGAGTAGTATATCTAAAAACATATTTCCAAATTACTTTTTTATGAAATGTTTCACAAGATGTGATAAAAATTACTCCTTATAAGATACAAATTTTGAATTCACGAACCCATTCACAAGTAAATGTTATATATCATTTGATTTATTTATTAACAAACAATATTTTCAAATTTTTGATGGTGTAAATTACCAAACCATTAAATAAAAGTCGAGTGAAATAAGAAAGTAAACAATAAAAAGATAAATAGAAATAGAAAAAGGTTTATGTTTCTATATTGTCATTAAAATACTATCTGTAATGTAATGTGAGTTTAAAACTATATAATTCAAGTACCAAACACGTTATTAATTAATACTTTGGAGCCGTATGAATCTCATTAAATAAAAAATTGTCAAATACTTTTGATCATAAAAAAAAAAGTCGGAGAGAAAGAAGGATAAGTAATTTATAGTCAACTAAACAATTTTTAATTAACAACTCCAAATTTTAAGTTTAGAATATACACTCCATGTTGCATTTATGGTGTGATGGTATGAATTCATTGATAAGCTAATACACCCTCTAACCACGTGATCTCGATATACATAAATCGTTAATCGTTAATCGTAATATATAAAAGTAAATTATTGCTTCATCTAAAAGATACACCACTATTTTATCAAGCGAGAATTCAAGTTTTTTTTTTTACTAAGCGAGAAAAAACCCTTCTTTCTTCTTAGTCATAGTCAAGTTTTCACCTTGAGGTAAACAACCTTATTAATAAAGTGGTTTAGAACGGCACTCAGATACTATATATAATCACGAACATATACACTGATTGTCTCAAATGAGGCTTGAACTCACAACCCCTTCTTAACTGTGATGAACTCATCTCATATCGCTAGGTTATCGCTAGGTCAAAGGCTTCTCTCGTATCGTTAACTCAATACTAGTACTTTAAGAGAGTATTGTCACCGGTTACACCAAAAAGGTCACTCACTAGTTTTATACTACCAACTAATATGGGCCAGGACTAAATGAAAGCCCAAATTAGAAAACAGGCCTAGCCCCAAAAAATAACGCTTTGCTTATTAAATAAAAAATATCATAATAATAAAATTATAAGAACAACAAAAAACCTTGATAGTGGACATCTCAAAACAAAATAATTTAACCAAGTCTCGACAATCATCAGATACATATATAACTACAAATAAAAGCTGTATATATATTTTATGAGACTACATTTAAAAGTTTAGAATTATTGTATAAGGAATCACACTAAACAATGTTTTTTCTTCGGTTAGCCACAACATCGTCGTGGCAAGATTCTAACACTGAACTAACCAGGGAACTTAAAACAAATGATACTCATTTGGAACCAAGAATGAAGGGGATCTCCTTATTTATTTCTTTCCTTTTTCCATAACCCCGTGAAATAATGATCGTGTATACGTTTTTGCTTATTATGCAACAAGTAAATCGAACCTAAATGGAGTTTTTTAGCTTCTTTGCATTGGTTTGTTCTCCAAAAATGACCTTAAAAGTATAAAAGCTTGTCGAGGCCGATGCAATGGCACTTCATGTCCTGCACCCGTTACTGTCACAAACGACAACCCTTTGTATATTTGGCTCCACCCCGCAACCTAACCCAAAAAAGAAGATTATTTGAATATTCAGACGATTATTAGTATAGTAAACAAACTTTAAAGAAAAGGGGAAATGCTGACTCATTACCTTTCCATTATCATACCACGGATACCAATTAGCAATCGTCGTAAGATTTAATGCATCAATTGAGTATCTTGTTGCAGTGAGGGGAACAACTGAATCTGTATCACCACTGGATAACAAAAAACCATATTGTTTTATCACCATTTTTTTCAACATTAACCATCAATGTAACGATTATACATGAGAGAAAACTGTACCTAAATATCCATATCCTCAAACTGGCAGCTATGAGTTCCTTGTAGATAGGAAGCATTGATAGTGGGGAGTCTGCCCAATACTCACCAACAATATCACTGCACGTTTTCCATGGATATGAAAGCTTGGTGATGTTGGCATGAAAAGCCTTTTGAACTTCGGGAAGATTGAAGTACTTAATTGCATATTGCTCTGTGCATGGATCATATGCTCCACGCCTCCATGGCTGTTCATTAATTGAAATATTATATTAGTAAATTTCACAGTTGAATTGTTAGTGTTCTATGATATATTTATAGTGAAAGTTCAATATGAATTAACTTACATAACGTCCTCTAGGCTTTAGTAATGAAGAGTAATTACAAGGCTTTGTATATATACTATACGGGTCAATATTTCCCATTTCCATTTCGGCAGCATTTAGAGCCCGAATGCACTCATTGGGTGGATGCTCAGAGGAACTTCCCTCACATGATGTTTGAAGATATTTATAAGTTGAATCCGAAATTAAACCATGGGTCCACCAATACTCAAATGTGCCAACATAATCATTATAATCATCAGTAACAGCATTTCCTACCTAAAAGAACGATAAAAAGTTGGAAATTATGAAATGTGGTATTATAAATGAATAAATGAATTGTTGAAGAGATTATAAATCAGTTTTACCATGAAACCCTTGAAGTTAATAACCGGATTCTTGACCCCTTTGTTTCTTTCGTAAATGATTTGAGACAATTGAGGAACATAATGACCTGAATTAGATTCATAAAGATGCATTAGAACATTCGGCAAACTGAACATTATAGAAGTAACAAGATTAACAAGTGTGTTGTCACCTGCATAGCTTTCTCCAGCAATGTAAAAATCGCGGTGTTTGTATTGAGGGAACCTTTCGAACCAATTGATTAGAAATGCATATGAATCTTCAGCTACAAATCGACAATACCCATGTTCCAAAAACAGTTAAAGAAGTCAAAGTTTGAGCTAAGAGATCACAACTTTATGTAATTTACAGCCAATGGGTATCTTGAAAAGTGCCAATACATTAAAATAATTCTCAGTAACTCAAAAAGGAAGAAACTTTTTGTGAAGATCATTAGGGCCTCACCAGTTTTAGCATCACCAAATGTATACAAATCTGATGTAGTGTTTGAATATGAGAAGCCAACTCCTGCTGGTGATTCAAGAAATAGCAAATTTGCCACTGCCAAGTTAAAGAATCGAGATTAATTACACATTTTGATGAAAACTTATTGGGTGATATGTGAGAATTTACATACATTTGTTCCAAGAATAAGGGTTTCTGTAAAGAGTTTTCCCATCAGAATTTATATGTAAAGGGCCAATTTCTTCAGCAGCACCAAAAGCAACAGAGGAACAACCAGGACCACCATTGAGCCATAACAAAAGTGGCCTTGATTTTGGATCACGGTTTGCAGGTGACTCAGTCAACCAATAAAACAATGACCTCCCAGATTGTTGATTCACAGTAACATAACCTGAATACTGATTAAAATCAATATTTGGTGGTTGCCCAGGGAGCTGCAAGATCTTATCTTTTTCTTGATCCAACAAATAATTAGAACTTCCAACAACAACCAATGAGAGAAAAATTGCAAACAACAATACTGAAGTACCCATCAGTGTTAAGAGATCTTGAGATAACACTGATCCCAAAAAAAAAAAAGGTTTTTTTTTTTGGGTTATCTAAAGAATAAGATAAATAGACATATATAACCAATGGGTGTGATAAAATCAAGAGCAAAAAGACACCCGAGTGCTAACACAGAGATAAAACACTTTTTTTACTTTTATGAATGTTTAGCAAGACTTTGCTAAACAGATGAGACAAGTGAAGATTACAAAGTGAATTGAAAATGACCCACAAACAAATTATGGGAGAATATGATAAGAATTTATCAAACAAGGCCACTAAATTCAATAGGAAGAAGGTGAATTCAATTAATGGTTGTAATTTACAGATACATACATAATATAGAAGAGAAGAAGAGTGATATTGACTATTGAGAGAGACAGGTTGACATGAACATGAATTTTGTTATATATTACAAAAAGGTTTATTAATTAACATTGTTTGTTTCATTGGAACCTTGGAATTATATGATTTTGATTAGTTTTTTTTTATTTTCTTGTTTAAAATATAACTGGTGATGTAAAATTGTACTAGCATACTGGGGTACAGTTTCTTTGGGCCATTTGACCAAACAGTTAATAGGCGCACATGGATGAATGAGCTGACAATGTTGAAACAGCATAAAGAAAAGATTAAAAAAAAAATGTAGGAAAAAGGTTGTCCACTTTATTATGGATCTGATTTGCAGGAAGAAAGATTAAAAAGAATTACTAATTAATTCTCTTGATATAATTGTAATCTACGGAAGAATAATGATGACATTTGCAATGACCATTTATGACAAGTACTGTTCTAATATCTTTTTCTTTTTTTTGGTGTGTAGGATTAGATATTTAGATGTTGGCATAAAATGCTCACAAATTTTCCATTCATGCCTATAAGAGCAAACCAAGACCAAAAGTAGCTAACTAACATGACAACAATGGAAGGATATTTACCTGGTCTAGTGAAGTACATCATCGCCTTTGAGGCTTTGACAAGTAACAAAAGTCGGCTCATGTTTAGATTAGTTTTATTTATTTGAGCAATGCTATAATTACAAAAAATTTAGAAAGGAAACAAAGTGAGGTGGCATAATAAATGGACCAATCATACTTATCACTCTTCACGTAATTGATCCGCATCATTTTCTTTGTCAATTTTTTGTGATCCTGGTATTCTCCTATTTATTGGCGGTTGATACAAATACGAAATACGAAAACATAAATGTAACCACCTAACCATCATCCCAACAATCAAATCGATACATAGTCAATGAACTCTCAATATGAAGTGGGTCAATTACATAGCATAACTTGAATTAATACTTTATCAAGTATATATGTTGAACTAGTGATGATCATGAAAGCTTTTCATATATGTCAAAATACATATATATGTGACATTGTCTAGTGTTAGTATCGAATTGAGTACCTAAGTGATATCAAAAGTGAACGTAAAAACGTTTTCTGACATTTAAATTCAAGTATCTTATCTTATACTCGATCGATTGAGTTGAAAACTTATAAAATTATATCTATATATATATATATATATAATTTTATAATAAAATTCTTTCTTGAATGGGGGAAGAGTGTCAGCCGCGAGATGGGAACCGGAATGGCGGTGACAGCCGATTATGGTTTCATTCTCGCTGGCCATTTCGTTTTTAATTTTCATAACTGTACCCTCAACTTTAATATATAACACTTTAGCCCTTCAAGATATCAACGTAATTTTATGTGATGATTTTAAGTTGAAAACTTTTCAAGTTGAGCCCACATGTTTGTATTCCATGTTGCACGCTTGCAACACAAAACACTATTACTTTTAAATTTGATTATTTATAAAAATAAAAATTGCTTTATAAAACATACCAAGAACAAGATGATGGAAGTCATGGAATCATATACTTGTAATGGTACAAGTATGCAATTTGTATCATTAATTTCATTTAAACATGTAATTTATTATATACCAATTAAATATCTGTTTTTCCCTAAAAGAAAGATAGGGTAAATAAGAGAGACCAATAAGTAGTGGTTCACTTGTTGTTGCCTGTGGTCCAAGGAGTGGTACCAATATTTGGGCCATCCCCTCTTTATAAGGTTTTTGTTTTGGCCGAACATCGTCATATAACCTTTTGAATTACATTCAAATTGTATTACTCTACTTTACATATACGGAGTACGTTTTAGTTTCAGATTTAGTGCTCCGTCAAAGCAAAGGCAAATAATCGTGTAAAGTTTTGTCATCGCCTCAAAATTTGCATAAACGTTGTCGTTGGTTATCGTATAATAAACCTTGGTCAAGGCTAATGACTGACACTTTTGCATCGGCAAAACGTGTCTATGAATTGAAGATGTGTTTATAATTTTGGGTACAATGTGACATGTTAACTTAATTGAAATACTATGAAAAATATTGAAGATACGTATTCGACCCCATAGAAACTCAAGCTAGGCAATAGTTAAGTAAATGGATTCCGTTATCATAAATTTACCAAAGAAACATGTAACGATACTCTAGTTATTATATAATATATACGATATCATGTTCCAAATAGTTATGTACCAAATCATATTGTTATCCGATACATACTTAATTGTTGTTTGCTTCATAAGTACAATTGTATAACATACGCTGAAAAAGGTGTAAAGATGGTAAACTACAAATTATTAGTCAAAAAACACTCGAACATAAAAAGTAGCCGCATTCAAAATAGTCTATTTAGGGCCCAACTTAGACCATTGGATTGCAATGTTGCAAAAAAGTAGATGGGGCTGGACGGATTGACCCATGCTTTGCGGAAGACCAAGCCCGATAACAAAATCAAGCACTAACGCCGTATAAAATACTATTTATTGTTCGGTTATATTAAACTTTACACTTTTAACTATTATATGAGACATACTTTAATTTATTCTATTATATATGTTGAACTTGTAAATATCGTTTATTATATGTAAATGATTAAATGATAATTGAAAATTTGATACGGAGTACTTTGCAAGTCTCTAGGCTTCTTTTCAATCTCTTTCATGTTTTGCATGTAAATATTTTGGATGTTTCTATAGAAATTTCATACTTTTACAATATAAAATCTATCGTTCCAAACAAATAATAATAAAAATATATAACAATCTTCTTCTACAACTATAAAATGAAATAAGATACTATTGTCTTAAATGACTTATCTTCTTGTAAACATTAGACATTTCTAAACATTAAACAAATGTTAAGTTTTCGATAAACCGATTAAACGTCAAATTCAATGAAATCGGTAATAAATTAAAAAGATTCAATTGTCACTAAATAAGTTTATATATTTATTTATTTATTTATATATTGTTCACGTAATAAAATCTTATTGAGACAAAAAAATTCCAAGTGAAGGTTTATTCGAAAAGGATAGGCACGTGGGATGTTAGAACATGTGAGATGAGTAAGTCACACGTGTAAGTATGGTGACGTCACCAAGGCTAGTGAACTACAACGACTCCACTACACCGGGTTCTCTACTTCTGTTGAGTCACATGGCGCCATGTTGGGTAAGGAAGGCGGGAAAAGTTCTTCGATTCATTAACCACACACATTTTAACCCACTCACGTTCTTCTTGCTTTTTAACCACAGTACCTCAACTTTATACTATTGACATAATACACCCCTTTCTTCTAGAAAGAGACACATTCAAATTATTTATTGGAGTAGCAATTTTAATTCAAGTCAAACATGTTTTATTCAAATGTTCTGTTGAAAAAACATTGTAAATTGATGGAAAATGGATTAACTTTGCATTCTCGGCCGAGTCAATCTACCAGAGCTAGTTTAGTCTCCTCGCAACTAATTATAAAACAATTTATTGCGTAAAAAGTTATCACAAGTGTTAATAGAGGTTTACTGATCATAAGTTGTTCAAGTCGACAATGTCATTCCTATTTCTCAATCTTCCGATAAGTATGATTCAAGCTTTATTTTAGTTGTCTCGAGGGAATGTGCAACACACTAAACATAATTTGGCAACTAGAGAGATGATACCATTTATATTGTGTCGAATATAAGTTGTGATTTTTACACACATACACCATAGTCATTTTAATAAAGAATGGTATATATTAGAAAAAAAGAAAAAAGGAAAAAGAAATTAGTAATTATAATAATAACTTGACCAAAAATGACGTATATTATTTGATTATTTCACACTTTTATGACTTATCATAATGCCGTTGTTAATCAACATTCTATTTCATTAGTCTTGTCATCGTCAAAAAGAGAAAATGATTGCAAATAGATTTGTCAAATTCCTTGTTTTTTTCTTTAATTTATTATTTCTGATTCATCACATGCTTTGTGTATATCTCAAGTATGGTTTCTTTTTTGTTTTCATTTTGCATTTAATTTTCAGTGAAATAAGAGTCAGCGTTGACTTTTAGAGGTTGTAGTGTTAGATTGGCAAGACGACATCCTCCACATGGGTGTCACCATCTAATATCAACTTGCAATTATTCTAAAGTGTAATTACTTAATTAGGTAGGATTCCAAATTTCATTAAAGTTTTTTCTTGTGGTAACAAGTGAAGTGCGTTCGATTGATTCAATATTGATGAATCTCGAAAAGAGGAAGGACATGCGACATTCGATCATGGTTACGTATCAAGGGTATTAGCCTAGTACAACTTTGTAACTCATGTGTGCACTGTGTTTAATGCTTGTAGAATGTAGTATTTCGAACCGATAGTTGTTTGGAGTTACATATACTTATTTTAATCTAGTTTTATTGTATTACTCAGTACTTTATATAGACGTAGGAGGTGTTAAGATGAGGTTATCTTCTAAACTTGTTGTTTATTGTTTATAAATAAATAAATACTTAAGTTTATAAATATGAAATGTGTTTACTATAGTTCTTCCATTCCTTGATTATTTTTTGTTGATCCGTCACTCGTGGATGGACTCATTGAATTTTATGGAGCATATGAGACTAATCATAAAACAGGAAGCTATATAGCTAATTAATAGCTCAGCTATAAGTCTATAATTATGATAGCCTAATCTTAATTTGGTTTGTGATGTCATAGTTAATGTTTAAACTTTTAATTAAAGAAAGTAAACCTTTTTGTTATCAAAGACTGCCAAAACCTTAAAATGAATATCAACATCATTCGACAATATCAAACTGTATATTCGATTCGATTCGATGCTTATAATAAAAAATGTTCGGACATTACATGAATGGTTAGTATATACGGTATACATGTATTTAAATCAAAATATATACTTAATTAACTAATTCACTATTTAACTTGATGGCTAAATATTATCTTTCTCTTTACTTTTACTTTTGGTTTGCTTATTAAACATAGTTTTGAATTAAGAGGGTTCAATATTCTAGTGCGCTTTAAAAAATTAAAATTTGAACTTATTCATGTACTCAAATATGTAACATTAATTGGCTTGAACTCGAATGTGTTAACTTGATTCTTTGAATAATATTGAGTTGTTTGTTCTCAAACATGTACGGTATACTAGCACTAAAACATGTGTAGACACAGGTCATTTAGTGTAAATTAACTTATTATAAAAGCATTTGAATAATTTTAAAAATAATTGTAAGTTTAATCTGTATTATACATGGAAAATTTAAAGTTGAAGCACTTAAGATAACAAAAAAGAATTACATGGGTTATAATACTGAGTTAAAAAAATATACAGTTATTGGAACCCGTTTTTGAAATGTGTCGATAACCGGTGATTTATACGGTCGTCATATCATCAATAATACCGGCTATCGGATGAATATCTTATCGCATGCATAAATTTGTCGTTATTGAAAGTTCAATACACACAATATAGTGATATACCAAAATGTAATTGTATACATACAATAGAGTTTTGGTTATTTTTTAGTAATTCCCAAACACTAATCTTCAATGTTTGTGTAAATGTCAAGGTTTGAATCTTGTACCTCAAATTTCTCAAATGTTTATTCTAATGTTGAAAACCACTTTAAAAACCGTTGCCATATTTACTAAACCGCAAATCAATTTCAGGGGCCAAATTATCTAACGTTAGTTTTATATATTGGTTTGACCGTGTCCTTAATAATAAGATAATATAGCCGTGAATCAATTCATTAGAATTTGTACCTTAAATTCACTGTTGATTTTAAGATATTTATACGTTAATTTCAATAACACTTAATGATAAAATAGTTTTAATGTATAATCAATAAGAGAAAAAAAGAAAATTTTAGATCAACATATATCATAAACTATAAAAATAGCACATTCGAAAATGAATAATCTTAGCTCAAGGTAAAAAGAAAGAAGGAAGAAGATGTTGAGATATAAGATAATTAATTATATTGACAGGTCATGCATATATAATGATGGAAGGTGTTTAAAGAAAATTCGATTCACAAATAAGATTAAACTCTTTATAAAATTCAAATGTCAATAGAATTACTCGGTAGTTCTTATTTGAAACTATATCACACAATTTTAAAGATGATATTTAATTTTGATGTAGTTTTTCAATGATTATCCAACCTAAAATAATGGAGTTATAATATCGTAGTTAGTTTTGAATATTCATTTGGAGGTCTGAAATCGAAATAGAATACACGCTTCAAATACACATTACAGAGCGGAGGGTTTATATAAAATTTTGTTTAATTGTTTAACTTTTAGTTATAGTTAATTATAAATAATGAATGAAGAGATAATAAATAACGTAATTATTTGAACGCAAATATAAATCCTCGTGTTATATCCGTATACAACTCAACTAATTTGAATTGATTGGCTAGGATATCCTTGTGTTTAAAATCCATATGAAATTAAGAGTTTTAGTTGGCTAGAATATCTAATTTGATTTTAAAATTATTATATATGAAATCATCATCTTTTTAACTCTAAACAATTTAACAAAATCGATCGATTCTATTGGATGATTAAATTGTTGATGATATCATCAAGGGTTTCTTATATTATATTTCGGATAGGATAACCAGCGTATGAATCTAATAAATTACTTTTTTTAAATATAAATAAATAGTGAAGGAAAACCAAATATAAGTTATGACACTTTAACATTATAAGATATAGAAGATATGGATGTGGATTTTTAATTAATATTATTATATTTGCTTAATTGCGTTATTTTAAAGAGTTTTAAAATCATGATTCATGATGTCATCTTTTTCGAAATCTTAGCCAATTTGAAAAAATAAGTAACTTTATTGGTCAATTGAATATTTGATGGCATCATCGAGAATTTTTTCTATATTACATTTAATATTTTTGTAGTTCACAAAGGGTTGTTTTGACTTTTGACGGGTAACCCTAATCAATAATCTTCTGATTCCGATGTAACCCTTGTTTAAAGAGTTAAAGATTATGCTTCAATCCTCAAGTAAAGGTACAATTACGAGTTGTTGGGATTGAGTCAATGACTTATTTCTCAAAAACTATTGATTTTACGATTACAAAGATATTTGCACTGTGAGAATAATATTAGTTTTATGTTAAATTCTCATATTGTGATTTTCAATAAAATCTCATGTTTTCAAAGTTTTAAAAAAAAATCCCCAAAACTTTAGTTGGTTTTATTGAATTTGGAATTTTGAAGTTTAATTTATACCTGAAACAATTAAAATTTCACTAATATTCTATTAATTTTTTTTCACATGTTTGATCGAACTCAATCAAATCAATTAAAATTTTGAACTTGGATTAATCAAGATCGATTAAGCTAAAATTAGGAATAAACAAATTCATATCCAACTTGATAACACCATACCTTAAACAAACCCAGTTTAAACATTATTTATATGATATGAATCAATTTTCAAAAGAAAAAGATTTCACAAGTCGACTTTCCGATTATAAATCAAAAAGGGGAAAATTAATAATAATTCGTTCTAAACTTAAATTTACGAATAAAGTGTGTTTGATAGAACTAGCTGAAACTAGTTGGAGTTAAAAGCTTATAACTGAAGCTTATAGCTGAACCTTATATTTAGAGCTAGAAGCTGAATCTTATATTTTCTAATAGAAGTGTTTAATAAATTAGTTGGAGATGAAGCTTAAATTGTGAAATGACATGAAATAACAAAATAAATCAAGCACAAATAAGATAGACATTTAAACAAGGGTATTTTTGTAATTATATATTTTATAAGTTTTATAAAATTTTAAAAGCTAGCTGAGGTAGTTTATCTTTTAAGAGTTTATCAGGAGTGTATTTTTCAATAAGCTCTTATATTTATTTATCAAATTATACTTTCAGTTTGAACTTATGAAAAAAAATTAATTTAAGCTTTCAAAAACTTCAATAAGCTAGTTTATCAAATACACTCAAAATACGAGAACGAAGATAGATTAAATACTTTAGCAACCCTAGGAATGACGAAGACCACCGCCATATAAACTTTCTTTAACTTGCTATCTTTAAAAGCGGACGTGAAAAGTGGAATAAATTCTGGTTTAATAGGGGTGCCGTTGATATTCGTAACCATAACCCACGCGTCACTTTAACCTATTATTTTTATTTTAGATTTTTATTTTTATCTTTTCTCTCCTCTCTCTGGGCTTATCAACTTAACGCTCTCTTTCTCTCTCTATCTTTATCTCTATTATCTGTATCTATCTCTCTCTCTAGACATTTTTTCCTATACCCACAGAAAAAATATTATAAAATAAAAAAATAATAATTCAGGTTAAAGTTTACCTTCTTCTCCTTCTTTCCTTCCCTGCGCCGTTTCGTGTCTCAATTTCAAACCCTAATTTTTCCCCAAATTTCAACACCTGTTGAATGCTTCTTCAAACTTCATCGATCTGGTGTTCTGTATAATCACAATAATCAATTCGAGCAAAGGCCTGAATCTCGCTGTGTCTATTGGTTTCACCTGTGGCACCGGATGCGTGAATTTAAAGGAGGAATTTGACGGAATAAAAAAATTGATTAATTGATGCCGCCGGAGCTGTTGCCAATCGATCGGAAAGATTTTTTAAAGGAGAGGAAACCGTCGTCATCGGAACCTGTTGAAATTATTCCGGCACGATGGAGAGAGTCGCCTACCACTCCTTCTTCTCACCCTAAGAACCTTTGGTCTGGTGGTGGTGGTGGACCGTCTGATTTTCGCCGTCCGTTTACCGGTAAGTTTATGTTTTTATATTTCTGTTGATGTTTTTAGGGTTTGCAAAGTAGAAAGCTTGTTGCTTTAAGTTTAGTTATGTAGGTTATGAAGTTTTTAGGTTTTCTTTTGTGTATTTGTAACATAATTTTCTCTAATTAGCGCATACGCGTTACAGGCGTATAGAATTGGGATCAGATCTGAGAGAGGATAATATGTATTCACTAGTATGTGTTCTTTCTGTACAGGTTTTTTCACTTGCAGTTTTTTAAAAGGAATACGATGATGTAATCTGAACCTTAGGGTAGTAGTTGCCTAGATCTGATGTATTTTTTGTTCTTTATATTTTCTATGCGATGGGATTTAGGGCTGGGATCTAACTCATCTAAGGCTATGAGGGAGGGTGGTTTCTTGTTACCAAGATAATTTTTTTTTTGTTGAGTTTGACCTAGGGTTATTCTTTACTTGTGTGATAATTGAATTGGTGACTCTTTTATTTTTGTTATTTTCGGTTTGGATTTTTAGGGCCACGTGTGTCGGTGGACTTTGGTAATCAGAAAGACCATAAAGGAGGAAACTCATGGGGAACTACTGCATCACTGAACGGTAACTTCCATCCCCAATCTGATTTTGTGAACTCGTGGGACCAACTACACTCGAATGACCAACAAGCTAAGAATAATGGTGGTGGAGTTAGTATTACAGGCGGTCAAAGGCTCGAGAAAGGGAATTCATTGGGATCTTCACTTGATTGGAAGCCTATTAAATGGATTCGTTCTGGAAGCTTATCGTCAAGAGGTTCTGGTTTCAGTCATTCAAGTAGTTGTAAGATCATTGGGGTGGACTCACTTGATACAAAATTAGAGGCTTTGCAGCCGGGTAACAGCACTCTTGTTGAATCCCCGTCTGGGGATAGTACTCCATGTGTGACACCTAGGACTCCTGATGAGGCCAACTCACGTAAAAAGGCCCGTCTTGGATGGGGGGAGGGGCTCGCCAAGTATGAGAAAAAGAAGGTTGACCCAAATGATGTTGTTGAGAAAGAGGCTGCAGCGAGGGATGGAATGGTGGATGGTGTCAGTAGCTCTGAACCTTCACTTCCTAGTCCCTCTAACTTGCCTGCTAAAAGCCCAAACGTCCCTGGTTACTCGGAATGTGCATCTCCTACTACGTCTTGCTCTTTTGCTTGCAGTTCGTCTCCAGGTAATATACTGACCTTGATGTGCTATTTACCATGTATAATTTTATAAGTTTGTCCATCTCACAGATCCTTTCTCAACTTGTTAAGTATAAATTAGAATTATAGAAATCAGTATTGGTGTATCAGACATTTTAAGGAATTGTAACATCCAAAAAATCCACATGTTATGAGGTTAGAATAAAGAGTTTATATATGGTTAAATGAATGAGTATAATTTGTATGAATCAAGACAGTGGTTTGTTACCGTGAGCTTAAATAAAAGAGTATAGTTGTATGTAGATACTGGTAAGTGGTAACGTGCCATTATGTACTAGACACTTGAAAGTTAATGTGATGTATGTTGTTATCGTGAGTGTTTTCTTATATCTGACATCTATATAGGGGACATAGTGGCTACAAATACTTGTAGCCAACTAGTTGCAGATACCAAACTAAAATGACACTATGAATAAAAAGAGGGTTAGCCTGGTTTCTCCATGTCTACCGCCAGAGTCCAAATTATATTCCTCTATTTATTGTCATATTATAATATATAAGTAATAAACAGTGATATATTGGCATCATTCCACCGAAAAGAATCACAATATTAACTTTTGTCTTATTCATTGTGTCGATCTTTATTTTCTTTTCGGATTGCTTTGATTATTTACATCCTTCTGTATTTGGATTTTTCAATGAGTGAATTAACTGAAGAAAAGATTCTGTCAGGTTCAATCATATTTTTTTAGCAAAAAATATTTTTTGTACGTTAAATGATATTATAAGCAGAAACTAGTAAACTGGTTTTGTGAATATATGTCTATGATAAAAAAACCAAAAAGAAGTTCTATCCCAATTTATGTGTGTTGCGGTAGTCTAGGAGATACACCTTATGAGTTATAAATGTTATGGCGTAATTTCCGTGGCAATTTGGCAGCTAGTTGGCTGCAAGCTTTTGCAGCCATGATATCCTCATATCCCCATCTATATATTTGTATATGTTGCAATATCTTCTTACATTTCCACTTTAGTAGTTTTGCCTTTATCCCTTGTTATGATTATATACTTTCTAAAAGATATCAACTCGGTAAAAGAATCTGCAATTATTCTTTCCAATTGTTGATACGAAATGAGAAACGCAGGTCTTAACATGGGGATACATCTCATGTTCAAGTTTGAGTTTTAAGAGTATATCACTATATTGCATTAAAAGTAGTGGTCCAACAGTTTTTTTTGTTTTCTTTTTGAGATTAATCTAAAAACTCCATTTACTACTTTTGTATCACAGGTGTAGAAGAGATGACATCTGTTGCGGAAGCTACAGTACATACTGATACCTGTAATCCTAGTCACGTGTCTCAAAATCACACACAGGAATTAACATTTAATTTGGAGAATATGGAGCTTCCTGAAGGCTTTAACATGAGCCCTTTACTTGATGAACTACTGCAGACCGATGAAACAAGTGCTCCAGGGTCTGGATTTGCAATGGACAAGTTACAGGTATGGAAAGCAGACATTTCAAGGACACTTGAAATCACAGAATCTGAAATAGATTCTCTTGAGAATGAACTGAAGTTGTTGACATCTGATGGAGGTTCATGTCCTATTCTGCCTGCTTCCGGCTCTTTCCTTAGAGAGTGCAACAACAAGAATATAGATCTAAGAATCATTCCTTCAGGGCACGTGCCTATGGAGAAAGCTGATGAAGAATGTAACCCAGCTGAAGACTTAGATAGTCCAGGCACGTCAACATCTAAATTGGTGGAACTCAATTCTGATGCGATTGCCCAAAGGGATTCTCTTGTCAATTTGGATATAAGATCTGGGAAAGCTGAATGCTCTGAAGATCATGTTGGTACTGATATGGTAACATTTTGTGGGGATAGTAGTCAGGTTTCAATGGTTTCTGTTGGTGATGTTGTACGCGATAAGTTATATGATTCAATATGGGCTTCGAATAATGTTACAGCAAAAGAAACATCTGATGAAATTAGTAAGATATTGCCAACACGTCTCTGTACTAGTATTTTGGGAGCTACTGGTAAGTCGTTGATGATGGAAAAGATTGCAATGAGGAAACGTTTTTTGAAGTTCAAGGAAAGGGTCATCAGTCTCAAGTTTCGAGCATTGCACTACTCTTGGAAGAAAGATCTTTGCTTGCAATCAGTAAAAAAGTCTGGTTCAAAGCCTCAGAAGAAGTCTGAATTGAGCTTTCGTATGGGATTTGCGGACCATCAAAGGCATCGTGCTTCCATTCACACTCGTTTATCTTCTCCTGGTAAGAGATTGTAAATATATAAACTTGAGGCATTTGTTAGTATTAATTTATAGTTTGTTTTTTTAGCGATTAAAAAAATAATAATTCAACCGATTAGTACAGCTGAAGCAACTTTTTTAGGTGACTCTTACTCTTTGAGTCTTTGGTGGATTCCTGGATTTACCTTCAAGCCGAACATGATTCTAGTTTTGGCAATTTTTAGTGATGTATGATACAAGTAATTTTGATCATTACTCTATGCATGATAGAATTTAGTTTATGTTTTAGGGCTTTCGTATTCGCTTTAAAATTGTCTTAATTTTTGAATTTTTTCCCTTATATGCAGCTGGCAGTTTAAGCTTGGTTCCAACCAAGGAGATCGTTGAATACGCAAACAAGCTGCTTTCGGATTCACAGGTCAGGACTTATAGGGATGTACAGAAGATGCCGACTTTCATATTAGACAAGGGTACACGAACGAGCACTAGGTTTATTTCTGATAATGGATTAGTGGAGAACCCTATCGATGCTGAGAAGGAGAAGTCCATTGTTAAGGCCTGGACAGTAGAAGATAAAGAAATGTTTTTGGATAAGTACTCTCGTTTTGGAAAAGACTTCAGGAAAATTGCATCTTTTTTGCCAAACAAAACAGTTGCTGACTGTGTTGAGTTCTATTACAAGAATCATAAGTCTGATGATTTTCAGAAAACAAAAAGGAACTCGGAATTTGCCAAAGGGAAGTCTTATACTGCAAATACGTACTTGATCACATCTGGGAAACAAAGACTTAATCGAGAAACAAGGGCCACTACTCCTCTTGACATGCTTGGTGCTGCTTCAGCTATGGTTTCTAACGTGAATGGTGGTAGTAGTGCGATCTTAGAGCGGTCAAATGATTTTGCTTCGTTTTGTAATGAGCAGGAAACTGCTGCAGCTGATGTATTAGCTGGTATTTGTGGGTCCATATCACCAGAAGCTTTGGGTTCATGCATCACAAGTCTGGTTGATCATGGAGATGTTCATCAAAGAGTCAGGAGATGCCAGAAGTTGGGTGGTTCATCACTTAATTATGTTGAGGAGACATGTTCGGATGACAGTTGTGGGGAAGAGATGGATTCTTCTCATTGGACGGATGAAGAGAAGTCGAGTTTTATGAAGGCTGTGCGAACTTATGGGAAGGATTTTTTGATGATCTCTCGATGTGTGAGAACGAGGTCAAGTGATCAGTGCAGAGTTTATTTTAGCAAGGCTAAGAACCGTTTTGGGTTGGATGTGATTGGTAATCAAGGTGGCAGTGAAGGTACAACAGGTGCCAACCAAGGGGGTGGTGGGAGCGATCATGATGATACTTGCATGGTTGACAGTGGGTCTGGTATTTCACATGATAAATCATCAATGGAGTGTAAGATGGAAGTTGAGGACCTGCAGTCATCTGATAGGAATGTAGTAAATGACTGTAGGGAACCTGAGCTTGTGCTGGAGAATTCGATAAAACATGACTGTGAGGCAGATATAAAGCCAGAAGAAGCAAGTTTAAATGGTAATCTGGAGGGGGCTGCAGACAGTGAAGCTACTGAAGCTGCGAATGTGGAGCCATCTCCACAAACGACATATTCTGATTCTGCATCAGGTGCCAAAGTTGAAGAAGCTGACGCAGTTGTCAAGGTGTCTGCTAAGATTTGTGGCGAAGGAATTATGGAATCTGAACATGAGTTGCCTAGCCGGGGTGGGGTCCTGTTCAATGGGAATAGTAGGGCAGTGAGAGGATCAAGTCATCGTGATGTTAATGACCTTTCTGTTACCTATTACTCGAGAAAAGGGTCCTTGGATTTAAGCATTAATAATGGAAGCAATTTGGACTTGAATACAGCTTCAGTAAATGCTACTTCTCATGGAGTAGGTAATGGTTTTGTGATGACCAGTTTGTTTCCCAAAAATCTCGACAGGTCGACTGTTGGCCAGGATGATGTTTCATCCAGACTCTCTTTCAGGAAGAGTGGTCAAAGATCTTCAAGTATTGATGGCTATCATTTGAATCTTCCGAAACGTTCTTTAAGTTGCAATGAACCTCAAAGCAACTTTAAGTTGGATGAGAGTCTTTTAATGCCAAGAGATGGCTGTATACAGATGTGTCCTGATTTGACAACTGTGTCCCAAGAACAGAGACGATGTTCATCTGTAGACATGGAAAAGCCAAGTAGGAGTGGTGATGTGAAACTATTTGGTCAGATTTTAACTAATAATCCATCTCTGCCCAAGGCAAATGGTAGTGCTACTAACCTTCAAAAGCCAGATGCTGGAAAGTCCTCTAATTTGAAGTTTGAAAATAACAGCACGCACAGGAAATTAGCTTCGTTGGATCTTGATCAGAATAAAGACTATGATTTTAGTGCGGAAAAAAATCTTCAGTTGAATAGAAGCTATGGATTTTGGGATGGAAACAGAATACAGACAGGTTTTTCCTCATTACCTGACTCAGCTGTCTTACTAGCAAAATATCCTTCTGCTTTTAGCAACATCTCTACACTGTCCAAGCTGGATCAGCATCAGCAGCTGCATTCTTCCTTGGAAAGTGGTAATGAGCAATGTAACATAAACGTTGTGCCTGGTTTTCCATCTAGAAAACTTAGCAACAACAATCGAGGTCCAAGTTACCATCCGTACGGACAACCTTTTACGGTAGATAAATTATTGCCCGAGATTCCAAGAAGGAAAGAGTTGGAAGCATTGTCAACTAGTGTGCAACAAGGTAGGGGTTTGAACGCTGTTGGTGGGGCCTGCAATGGAGTCTCGGACCCTGTGGCAGCCATTAGAATGCACTATGCAAAAACAGAGCATTACAAGAATGGTGGAGGTGGGGAGTCTTGGAGAAGTAATATTAGTGATATAGGAAGCAGATGATGGTAGGAACAGACGTTTATGGGTGGTAAAATTAACCTTATCTTTTATCGCCTCTTTGTAATATATGTTTGTTGTAAGGAGTTGAGCAGTGATAGGACATGATGGCTCGTATACCATTGCCGTCTGTTTTGGTAATTTTATGTTTTGTAATATTTGGAGCAGCTTTAACTTTTGTTGTATTTGTCAAATGCACAAAATAATTCTGTCAATGGTTAGGAAACTCAGGCCAGATGTTCATCTTTAATTTATTTGCTTCAGATTCATAGTCTATTGTGCTTGTTGATTTTTGATTCAAGTACTGAAAGTGATGGTTGTTTGATTTCATAGGTAAGGGTTGATAATAGTTGTGTATTAGGTGGCGTCAAGTGGTTGTCACCATCAGTTATGTGGTGGATATAATTGACTTCTATAAAGAGATATAATTAGTCAAAAGCAGCAATTGAAGTAGGTATGAGTCCAACCTCATGAAAGCTTCCTGGCTCTTTCCTCAATAAATTATATTTAAAAGCCTAAAGCATATGCTTATGGCATATCTTAATCTGCTTTTCAGCTGCTATGAGAAAGAAAGATGCAAAGAAAATATGTACATCAAAATAGCATTTCTTGAAGAAAGGACATGCAAAGATACTATTCATGTTTAGCCAAGGACTCATATATTAACCATCTTTCACAGGTTTCAGCGCTTCAGACTCGAAGGTATTCAGCAAAATCTGTCACAACTACATCTTAGGAGAATGTATACATAGTTCAGGAGGGGATGAAGCCTCTACATATTTTATAACAATTTTATAATTTTGGTGGCTGGTATAGTCAATTGAAAGACCAATTGGATCAAGGGAATTGTAAATTCAACCAAAAACATGCTCATGATTTCAGAAGTCGCAAAGGCAACAAGTTACAATTGCATCAGATAAATAAGCATATTAGAACTTCCATACACACATAATAAACAGTTTCGATTTGCTATTTGGAGGTGATGCCAACATTTTAAAATTCATTACTAAACAAAAAATCTTGGGCTCAATGTGTTGGCAGTTTCTGATCACACATGTTTGACTACACAAACATTCAGTACCAAAAGCCAAAGACTTAGCTTCAAACACAACATATTGGATTGAGAAATGAAACCTTAAATGTGAATTTAGTGTCTCAGAATGTTGTCGGATTCAAGTAGGGGCCGAACCAGGATTGCTTTCTCCAGTTGGATTTTGCTTTCTCTCCGCTTGAAGTGACCTGCACAGTGATTCAAGCTTTTCTTTCTGATTCTTGGTTTTCTCCAGTTGCTTCTTCATGCGTTCACGCTGCTCGTAGTAGAAATATAAAGTAAAACTTTTAGCACATGTGAAGCTTTTCAAAGATTCAAAACAATCAACACAGATGTATAACCGAAAAGGTGATAAGTTTTATTGAGCAGTAGAAAATATGAAGGAGACTTTCATGCAATTCCGTGTCTCAACATAAATGCGACAATCCCTTTTTGGTCGATAATTCAAATAAAAAATTACATCTTTAACATTAGTTATCATCACAAAATATTGATATTATTCATTTTTTTACAAATATTCTTTACCTGGTCATTAGCATATGGATGACCTAGGTCTTTGTACTAAGTTTTATGTCACATCTCCCACTAATTAATAAATATGTGTCCAATACTATAGAAACTATCTATTAGCTCACACACGACATTCCTTCAAGTGATAGACTCATTAAACCACCTACATCTAGAGATTAGTTTGTTAATATCTATGCAACTGAAAGACATGGTATGCATAACTAAAGTATGTGAATTTAATATCTTTTAATCTGGCATGCAACAATGCAAGTGAAAGAAACAGTGGAAGTTCAATGACTAGTTTATCTGCTCATCCTTATAGTTAAAGGATGCCTATAAGACTACCTTTACAAAGTAAAATCAGCACTCACCTCTTCCACGAGTTGTATGAGGGTGATGTCTGACTTTTCGGTCTTACTCTTCAGGAAGGTATTTTCCTTTTTGAGTTCCTTTATCGATTTTGCCATCTAAGTACACGCATAGAGTAGTTGTAAGAAAAATGAAGGAAATCAATATATCCAATTGCACTCGAACAAAAAAGACGTGTTTACCTTCTCAATTTCTTGCTTAAATGTTTCAAAAACCTCATTGCTCTTCACTAATGCATCCTGCAAAATGTAAGTAGTTAGAAAGCTACAGTGCAGTTAACAAACAATACATCCATCATCACGAACATGATAATGAATTTTCAACTTGTTGAAACATGTTGAGAGCCCATGGCTTAGCCTTGAATTCACCAATAACTTGTAATGCAACTTATTACATGGATCTAACCTGGAATTGTTGAAATTTTTCACCGTCAGCAGTTAACTGTAACCGTAAATTCTTTTCTGTTGCCAAAAGTTGTGACACCTGCTCTGCATACATCTTCATCTGGGATTGTTCCTTGACCAAATTTTCTTCATGTTGTTGAATCTTTAAATCTGCAATTTGGAGTTCTAGATGTTTCTGCTTCAACTGCATAAATGTATATCATGGAAAAAAATAAAATTTCCAAACAAGTTGGAAAGCATGGTTTACATCATCAGTCTGAATATACCTGGTGAGTGCATTGTTGCTCAGTAAGAGCAATTTGATTTTCCTTTTGCTTCAATTGATTTCTTAACCTGGAAAGACTTTGTAAATTAATACCATAAAGAATGATATATGATAACAAGGAGTCATGACAATTAATCTTTACATTACAGCATAATTTAATTACACAGAGATGGGTGTATTAAACAAGTTAAACTAAGAATTTCAAATAAAGAGGTTAAGCTGGAATATATTCTAAAAACTAATGATAATAATTACACCACAAACACTTACAGGTCAAAGGTGCAAGGTACTAATTGTCCTAAGAAAGGTAAAACGGCAAAGAGTTTTTAGATAATACGCGCAAACTGGCCTACATATGCAAATAAAAAAGTTACCTTTACGATCTGATATTAGATTTGTTAGCACATCATGACATATATCTGAAGTCAATTGTCTATTTTAAGTGTAGTGTACAGGCCCCTAGAACATACTGTGTTCTTATCTGTAGAGCTCAAATATGGCAACTATACTGTTTTCCTAGGGACCTTAGTTGATTATGTTTGACTTACTATAGAACTAAGGTTCATTGAGTGTCACTAGAAGATATGGCTGCCTGTAGAAAGCAGACCAGATTTTGTGTTTTCTTTTGCATTTTCTTTATTTCCAATTTTGTGTCAAGCTCTATCATAATCTTGTTAATATGCAGATATGAGAAGATTGTGAATCCATAGACAATAGGGGTCATTAACTAGTTCCATTTGACTTCAGTCACATGCATTTTATGTAATACTTATTAACTAATAGGTTCCTTAGAAATTAAGAATATAATATTGTATACGCACATTTCATTCTCCTTCAGTTGCGTAAGGCTGTCGTCCCTTTGCTCCTCCAGCTTATTGGTAACGTCCTATAACATAGCAAGAAAAAACTAGTTAGCGGCAACCAAAATTAAAAATAAAAATAAAAATAGGACAGTAACAGTTAGCCAGAGAAAGAGTTACGGAAAAAATAGTTTTTGAAAGAAAAGTGTTGTATTTAATCTGTTGGAATGTAAAACAGTTTTACTTGGTTTGCAACCACCAACCTTTATTGCTTCCTGAAACTTGTTTGATAGCTCTAGTCTTAAGTTTTGACTTTCTGTTGATACTCTTTG
The DNA here is from genome assembly GCA_963930675.1 of Gnaphalium uliginosum. Lineage (NCBI taxonomy): Eukaryota > Viridiplantae > Streptophyta > Magnoliopsida > Asterales > Asteraceae > Gnaphalium > Gnaphalium uliginosum. The sequence goes on along the minus strand of OZ005682.1, from coordinate 4,189,460 downwards.
GCACTCATCCTACCATACAACAAAAGACTTGTAAATATAATCATCATGGAGAAGCTTGAAATGAACATAAATTAAACCACAAACTTAGTAATTTAATTATAACTGCTCGTATTAATAATATAAAATGACGGAAAAGAAGTGATCAAATGGAAGATATTGTAGGGGTAATCATCACTCGTCATCATTAACAAGAAACAAAAACAAGTTTTTTGTTAAAACTAATAGTCTAATACATATAAGCATACATGAGGTGGATGCACAACATCACTGAAGCATACCATTAGCATCTTGTTTTGACGTTGTAGCTCCCTACACAATGACTCAAGTTTATCTCGCATAGAAATAGCTGAAAATAAGGGCAGAATAATCGCATTAATGCACGAACATGTAAGACCTGCCATTAGTTGTAATGGAAAACAGGTGGACTACATGAACCAAGAAAAAATATCTAACATCAATATATCTACACACGTCATGAATGAAAATAACACACCTGCATCTCTTTCAGAAAGAACTTTCTGATAACTCAGAGTGAACTCCAAAAATTCCTTTTCCGTCTTAAAAGTACGCTTGGCACTTTTACGTTTTACTTCAGATATATCCTAAAACAGAACAAGAGTTAGAGTTTCATATATTGGTGTGTTGAAACTCCAATCTGATGCCACTAAAATACTAGACAACCCACATATAAATTCAGTCAATAAAACAACAAAAAGAAGACAATATCTACATAATTAGAAATACAAAGTTATTACTAAGTACTTTTCTGCGTGTTCCAGAGCTCTCGGATGCTATTGTTCCTTGTACAGTGGCTGCTTGCATTTTCACTCCTTGCTCGATTGCTAGGACATAAACGTAACTATAATTATCGTGTTCAACACAAACTAATTGTGTAACAAAGTATATTTCATGATAAGAGATATTACATTTTTCTAAATTTTGACACGTTTCTCCAGCACATTTGTTTCCAACAGTTAAAGGAGCCAATTCCTGTTCTGATTTCACTACCAGATTCGCAGACACAAAGCTCGGTGATCCAGCCTCACTCTCATCTTTAGAATCCTCAACAGGCATTTTTACCAAATTCTGCGCATCAGAACCTACACATACAGACAGTTCTACAGGAAACGTCCTCGCTTGTTCTACACTTCCGTCATCACCTTCACACGACTGAAAGTCATCCACTACCAAATCAGGCCTCGATTCAACTTCTACTAATCTCTCCTCCTTATAATCCGTCACTTCATGTTCCGTTTCTGGTGTCACAGGTGACGAGGTTAGAGGTTCCTCTGAGCTATCAACAAAACCGTCAGGTAACGAATCCACTTCCGGCAGTTGATTTGCGGCAGGATTCTCCATTTCACCTACAGCTTCAGATGTTTAATCTCGACCGTTGAAAGAGATAACCTACACTCTCAAATCAAAACTTATGCATTTCCCCCAATAATTATAATACAAATTTATATATACACTAACTCATGAACATGAAAAATTCTGCATTTTGAAATATAAACCGTGCCTAAATTGTAAGGTAAAGTGTAATCTTAGGATTTAAAACCTAATTTAGGTAATTAATAATAATCAGACCTAAAAGCGAGGTATAGATTACTCATGAATCATAAATCATAAATCATAAATACATAAAGATATATACAGATTACAGATATAGATTGTTAAAATAAAAGCATACTAAACCTAACGAATCGTAATTTAGGTGAAATGGAAAGGGTTTATATGTTTACCGAAAATTAAGGCGATAGAGAACGAATAACACCGAAGGAGGTTGCTGTCGTTCGGTTTCAAACTCTAAAAACAGAGATTTGCGTTGTGTTTGCGTAGCACGAGTGTGCGAGTGTAAACGACGTTACATATGTAATGTAATCAATAAAATAAAAATAAAATATAATTAAAATTAAAAATATATATATATAAAGAAACAGACACGAATATTTTTATTTGTTTTATAATTTGGTAATTGAGGGAGTTTGGATGTGCAACGGTTTAAATCTGGATCAGAAAGTACTAAATTGAAATCAAGAATTAGGAAATATAATAGAGTAAATTACATTGCCCGTCCCTTTAGTTTACCCTATGTGCGATTTAGGTCGGAATCTTGACAGATCCGTTTTTTACGTTTTGCGTTGGGGTTTGCACAACAAAATGGTCCTATCTTGCATCGGAGTTTGCGCAGGTGACCGATGGTGATTCCGACGAGGTGGTGATGAACACGACAACGGCAACAGAGGGTGGTGGTGATGATGAACACGAAGACGCCAGTTACGAGTGGTGACCGGAATTCGCAAAGCTTGTTCTCAGATTATTAAAAAGGTAAATAAATGTTTTGTTTTGTTTTGATTTTTTGATGAACACGACTACGCCAGTGTGTTTGTGTCTGTTCTTTCCCACATATTTGGTGTTTGTATGTGGGTGGTCAGATCTAAATGTGGGTTTTGGTGATGGCTAGTGGTAGTGAGATGGCGAGTAAGAGGGATAGAATTCTGTTAATGGTGATGGGTTTGTTGTACATTAATTCTTTGATTGATATTTAACATAAAATATAATAATCCTTTTGATTTATTTTATTTAAAATTAAAATTAAAATAAATAAGAAAAAGGAAACGGAAAAAGAAAAGACTTTTTTACCCTTTCTCTAAATGGTGGAGGGATCGGCAATGAAACAAACAATCGGGTTAAGGGACTGAACCCGTATAATACCCGATCCGAGGACGGGGTCTGTAACATAGGGTAAACCACAGGGACGGACAATGTAATTTACTCCAAAAATAACAGAGATTCGGATCTAATAGAATTGGTTAGGTGTATGTTTTGTATCGGTTTAGAACCGATTTGGTCCCAAATTAAGTACTAAACTAGATTTAAATATTTAATAGTTTGAATAATGACCCATTTGTGATATCTTAATAGATAATTTCATGTTGTTCAAATGAAAGTAAAAATGTTTGGATCATAATCTCTAATAAAACACGTAATGGACAATTCAATTGACAACCGAACTTGTTTTGTCATATTATTGACCAAAATCAAACCCTAGATATCCATAGTCGTCTTCGACTTATTCAGTAGGGGTAGACCTCTTATGATTGTCATATAATATAGTCGCTTTAAATTTATATAAGTTTTAGAAAACAAAATCGTATTCATAACGAGGATCATTCGTGATGTAAGCACATATTATCATTTTAATGCCATATCGTCATCAAACTCGTGTCACGGAGTATATGTTTAACATTTGAAATGTTATTTCGAAATGAGAACAAAAAAATCTGTAGCCTTCTTAATCTAAGATTTGGGATGAAATGGATTCGTGTTTTACTTGGGTTGATGACATGGGCTCATATAGAAGTATTCAATATTATTATATGCATACACATTGTGATTTGATTGCATGGCGCGGGGAAAGGGCCCCTAAAAAATACTAGAGAGCGTTGGGAGGCTATTGAAGCCCATGGCCCATGAATGTGGGTTTTTTATTCTCAATATTGTTTTTTATTTCATTTCTAGATAGTTTTCTTACTTATATATTCAGAAGAATTTCATATATATCCCTGGAAACTCTTAAAATTACATATATATCCAATCAAACTTCATAATTACATATATATCCTAACAAACTATTTAAACTCTCATATATATCCATTCCTCTAATTAAATAAATACAATTAAATTCTTAGAAACTACTCCACTTTCGCTTTGGTGAGCTTTTTGATGTTAAATTAAACAGGTCAATTTTGATTACTTTTTTCAGCACGGAATTACAAATGTTGATGTCACTTTGAGTTTAATCAGATTTGTGTAGCTACTTTTAGTAGTTACGGGTATGCGTGTTTTTTGTGTTGAATTAAACGGGTCGAATTTGGTGAGCTTGTTTAAGAATAGAATTACAAACATGTTGATATCACTTTGAGTTTAATAAGATCTATATAGCTACTTTTATATGTTTACGAGTCTTTGCATGAAAACCATTTGGTGATGGCAGTGTTGCTTTTTATAATGTTAAAAGATGTTCAAATGGTGAAAGCCATAAATTAGAAAATTAGTTTTCGTCCAAGAAACAAGTAGAACCACATATATAGTAGAGATAATGTACACGAGGATGGAAATTTTAGTATCTATAAGTTAGATTAATGTCAATAAAATTACAAAGCAAAATTTACTAGGGTTGTTCAAGACTTTGATTTTGAGTTTTTCATGTTTTCAAATGTCATTAATGAAAATATTATTTAAAACTAAATGTTAATATTAGTATTCATTTATTTAATTAGAGGAATGGATAAATATGAGAGTTTAAGTACTTTGTAAGGATATATATGTAATTATGAAGTTTGGTTGGATATATATGTAATTATTGAAGTTTTTAGGGATATATATGAAATTCTCCCTATATATTTAAGAAAATTACATATTTCTCTTTAACATTTTGTAAAATATCATATATATACTCAAACATATATTAAAAACATTATACATTCATAGAGGGAGACTCAAATGAGAATGACAAAAGTGTTGAGAATAGAGAAATCAATAGGAATGCGCCACGTATCACAAAACTCACTTTCCCCCATGTTTTTAAAAATTAAATATCTCACAAACGACAAGTTGAAAAATTATGAAAATTGCAACATAAAATTCAGCGTTTTCTCATCTTCGATTTAAGATCTCACAAGCTATACTTTCGACGAGTTTTTTTTTTTTTTTCATTTTTTTGTGGGTTTACAAATTAGTAACACATGTGTTAGTGTGGCGTTTAGGGTTTAGGGGTTAGAGTTTAGGTACCCTAAACCCCAAACCCTAACCCCTAACCTCTAAACCCTAACCCCTAAACCCTAAACCCTTATAAAACTCTAAACCCTAAATCATAAACCCTGCTAAAGCCTAAACTCTAAACCCTAAACCATGTTAAACCCTAAACCCTAAACCCTAACCCTAACTGCAAATCAAATGTACAACTAATCAGTAACACATGTGTTACTAATTTGTAAAACCCACCAAAAAATGAAAAAAAAAACTCGTCGAAAGTATAGTTTGTGAGATCTTAAATCGAAGAGGAGAAAACGCTGAATTTTATGGTGCAATTTTTATAATTTTTTGATTTGTCGTTTGTGAGATATTTAGTTTTTAAAAAGATGGGGAAATGAGTATTTGATGAAAATGAGTGGTTGAGATTGATTCCTCTATTCTCATACAAAGTTGTTGTATTCATTTGAACCCTACGCTACATTTTTTCTTAATATAACATATATTAATAATTATATTCTTTTCAGTTTTGTCATTGTATATGAAATTTTATGTATTCAAGACAAAAGTTTTCTTTATTTCTGAACTTACTATATTATTTTGGAGATATTCATACTAAACGAAATATAATTGCTTAATCGAACGACGTTAGTATAGACTATACTATATTATTATATTAGTTTGTTCTTTATAGAGTTGAGTAATTACTATATCCACAATGTCTGGATTATATATCTTTTGCTTTTTATGTACTACAAATATTATTTGTTTTGTTATCCTAACAAAAAAATAACAATTTAATGTCTACATATATCTTTTGGTAAAACTTAACACAAAACTACTTTTACAATATGAAACCTGTTATCATAAGTCAGGCAAATTAATTAATAATTAATAATTAATATAAAATAAAATAAACAAATCAATACTTAGCATAGGTAGTGAACGAACACCATCTATACTTTAACAAATGAAAAGGTCACAGTCAAACTTCCAAAAGTGATTCCCATTCAAGGTCGAAGACATGCAATCGATCTTTCAAACACAGAATTCAAACGGCCCCTACACGTCATCATCATCTGATTCTTCCCGGCTACCGTTTTTCCTTCACCACCATCTTCCGCCACCGGAAACATCCTAGACGGCGTAAGCCGTCCCTGTCTCTCTCTAATCGAACTCATCTCCATCTCCGGCATAAACTTCACCGATCCAAACAAAAACATCCTCCGCTTTGACTTCGAATTCAACGCCGTCGTGGCCTTCCCTTTCTTAGAAAACTTCACGTGGTGACGTGGCGAACCGTGATCACGATTCGAAACCGATCGCATTGGAATCACGTGATCTGTTCGCCGTTCAGGCAGTCTTAATGACGATGATGATCCGAAAAGCGAGATGTCAAGGGTTCGATCAACTGGAATGGATAAATTTGGGAAGAATTCAAAGAGGTCTTGGCCGGATGAAACTTTAGGGCTGCTGCGAGTGGAACTAGTGGCGGTTTGATCGTACATTTGGAAGTCACGGAACGAGAGAGCATCCTCGTCGTTTTCATCGTTGAAATCGATATCAGTTTTAGGCTCCATTAATGTTGTAGAATTTATGTTAAGATATATCAGTATATATAAATGAATTAGTGTAGCAGAGTGTAGGGTTTAGAATGGGAAGAATTATGAAAATACTCCGTAACTATTATTATTATGTATATATACATATACATGATGACGCGTCGGTGTATGTAACGACTTTTAGAATGAGTGGGACAGTGGAGTAATTTCTTGACAGTGTCCCCCGAAACAAGTTTAATCAAAAAGAGAGGAAAGAAAAATAAATTGTTTTGGTAAGTTTATACTTTTGATTGTTTAAACTCTTAATAATTTACATATTTATTGTAGAAAAATATTAGGAAGTATGCTTATTTTGTTAATAATCATTCGTATTAATTTACGGAAACATATGTTAAAATATTATTAATATAATATGAAGTTATAAAAACTATATTATGGATCGAGTACTGAATAAGTTGATGATTTTTTAGTTCATAATCAGTAGTTGTACTTATAAAAATCAATTAAAAATATTTAATTTGATAATATAACATTATTACATTAACATAAATCTTCACAAAATTAAATGACGTAAGAAGAGAATGAGTTCTAGAATAGAGATTGTGACTTGAGTGTGGTTTACCCGTCCGTAAAACTTTTTTGGATAAATTACATTGTGTATCCATGTGGTTTTTCATTTTATAGTTGTGTGTCCCTCCCCAAGTTTTTATTACACCACTTGTCCCCATGGTTAGTTTTTTGTCCCAAATTTGTCCTTCCCTCGTTAAATCTAACGGATGAACCGTTATCTCATAAAAAATAACCAACATACTCTTCTTTGTACTAAAATCATATTTAATCCAGTAACATCATCGTCATTGCTATACAACTACATTCACCTAACTTTACGAGTGAACCATTCAAATAATTACCAAATTGAAACTCCAAATCTTGCGTTAAGTACAAAGTTCATACCATTGAGACGAGGACCGGAAAGTAGACGGCGACATGAAGCAGACGAGACCGGAAAGTTGCAACCGACCAACGACGTCACTATTGTCACAGTGCGAGACCGTCGCCACCCTTGTCTCTACACAAGCTCATCGCCACCATCCTTGAACGGAACCGTTATCGAAGTTGTCACAGTCCGTGTGTAGATCCACTGCTTCGTCGCATAAATTAGTAAAGAATCTTAGATATTAGTTACAATATTCTTAATAGTGAGTTGAGTGGTTTTTTAATTTGTTTGAGGTTTTGATTTCAATATGGGATTAGGGTTTTTAAAAGTTTTGAATTTTTCCTTGTGAATATTTGAATTGATGATTAGTTTTGAAATGGAAAAGATGAAGAAAGGTAAGATGATGATATGCACTGACGATGGTGGTGTAGGTGTTGTGAATGGGTTTAGTTAACCATAATGACCTGTGATGGTGGAGGGGACACAGGGGGTTGGACGAAGGAGAGACAAAGAAGAAGGGTATTTTGGTTAATTTTTATGAGATAACAGTTCATCCGTTAGATTTAACGAGGGAAGGACAAATTTGGGAAAAAAAAAACTAACTACAGAGACAAGCAGTGTAATAAAAATTTGAAAGGGACACACAATGATAAAATGAAAAACCACAGGGATACGCAGTGTAATTTACCCAAAGTCTTTCAACATATTTGACTGTAGGAACTAACTTAACTCTGGTTAATTTGTTTGGGTGGCCTAATTGCTACAAACAAACAAACAAAAACAGCCTCACACGCTTTCTCCTTCCTTAATTTACCTTTGTTTAATATCCATTTTAAATATTTTAATTAGTAGCGGGTATAGTTTATTGGTAAAAGTGTGATTCGGACCAAGGCAGAACTTTTACTTGTATTTAACATGGTAAAAGTAGATACATTTCAGATATATATACAGTAGTAAAAGTAAATATATATAGAATCACGTTCGACAAATTAAAAAAACGAAAAAAACAAAAGAAACGCTAAATATCATTCACGTACATGAGGAACAACAACAAGTGGTCCTACTCCTACCCCACTATAATTATGAATTATCATGCTACCACGTCAATCATATGCCAAACGTACGATGCATAGAAATCTCGTTAATGTATAGTTTTTGTGATACACTGTTACTCTTAATTAACTAACTTTTGTTTTTTTATAATTGATAAGACAGATAGAACAATCAATAATTATTAATAAAATGAATTTAAACGCGTCACGAATAGTTTACATAATTACTCCATTTAATTTAATATAATTACACAATATATATAATGTCTTGGGTCAAGTCGTCATGGTCAATTCAGTATCGGCTTTTGACTGTATTTCAAAATGTTGATTTTTTTTAGTTGTTCTAGTAAACAAACATTAGACATTTAGACCAGACCATTTCCTTTTAATTCCAGGTTATCTAGAACTCTTTCCACCTTGCTAGCTACGCAAATTTTTACACAGACTTTGACTGCCAATAATTATATTTGTTTCAAACTCGTTTTTGTAATTTTAGAAATATTAAGTAGTCACTATTTCTTGTCCTAATATTGGTCCTTTTCTCATAAATCTAATCGTCACCAAGACAGATTATCATATCTGCAACTGCGATTAAATGTAATGAAAAGAAAAGCAAAAAATAATAATCAAGTATGTAGTAGTACAGTACGGAGTATTAATCAATAATCATAACCATTGGAGTAACAAGTTAGATGGGTTGAGCCCAGTAGACCTCCTTGAGCTCGGCCCATTATTAAGCCCAAATATCATAAGTCATAACCATTTAATTAAATGAAATCACTTGAAATTGTATCCCAGTCTCACATTAATCTCATGAAATCCGAACCATTTTAAAAGTGATCATATAAAACCATTTTAAAACATTTGAAAACATATCATATATGGAGGTGTACAAGGATGAAGCAGATGAGACACTTTCTTTATCAGATCTTCAAATGGACGAAAATACGGCCACTTCAGATGAAGTAGTAAATCCAACTAATAATTTCTATCAAGATTTTTTCGGGTTTTCTGGTGAAGAGTCATTCTCCAAGGTGGAGGAGGAAAACCCTAATTTCCGATCAAATTCGGGCTACTTTAGATACATGCGGTTTAAAAAAGCTTCAAGCACAGGCAGTTGGAGGTCAAAGTCTTTATCAGTTATGGCATCTAAGAGTAAGTCTAGGTGGCATGTTTTTATGTCTGGATTTGGATCAAATAAGTTTCCAACCAAGATGGATTTGATTGATATTAAGACTAGGCAACTTCGTTCAGGAAGTATAACGAAGGTGTCTGGAAACGTTGAAAATGTTTGCAAGGAGGAGAGTGATGGCCGGAGAACGAGTGGCAAGAAGGTGTGGTGGCGGTTGGTTGATGTTTTAGGATGTGGTGGTGGATATGAAAGAAACATCAAGGTGGTTTTTTAAGGTTTTTTAAGGTTTTTCCATTGATTGAGTTATTATTTTTATTATTAATCTTTTTTTTTTTTTGTTAAACGTACATATAGTTGATGTTTTGATTACTTGTGACTTGACGTATTGTTGCGAATAATTGTAATGCATGTAGAAATAAAATTCAATTGGATTATATGCATATAAGTGTTAATCAGTTAATGTTAATATGTGAATGAAGCATGATCTTATGAGAAATGGAAACCATTAATTAATCCTTCAAGATGTGATTTCATGTTAGTTATCCATGTAATAGAAAATTAAGATTGGTCTTGACGGCTATATCCTTTGTTGACTTTGAATAGTTTGCGGTCAAGTTTTCGACAAACAACTTAGTTCATCCCATAACTTAGCCACCAACTACCACCATCGATCCGTCATTGCAAACCACTGATCACGTACCTCATGCATGTACACGTACCTCTGACAAATGAATCATCATCAGTTCATCTCCTCCCTTGATAAATCTAAATAAAGAAAATGAAAATTCACCATGAATTTACCAACGTTTGTTTACAAATTTGATTGGGATCGGAGATGAGTTTGATAAAGAAAAGGGTTAGCTTAATGGTGTAAGTTTAAGAATCTTTTAGCGGAGATTCAAGTTCAATCTTCATAGATTGTAATTGTAAGGTCAACTCTTAAACGCGTAGCATGAGACAAATTAAAACTTTAAAAAGCACAATAAAGTTAATTAAGACTCTTTTTGCATTAGGTAGAAAAAACAAATTTTTTTTATTTCCATCAAGCCCATCTATCTATTAATACAAATTAATAAAAATGACGAACATAAAGAAAGACACGACCATATATCTGCGAAAATAACACAAAAAAAGAAAGAAATCCGAGCACAAATGTACAAATAGTATGGCGAATTACTTACGAGTTACAAATAGTCTCGCGAACTTACAAGTTACTAATTATTACACAGGGTCGTCCGATTGATTTTGAGAGCCATGTACCATAACAAAATTATAGGCCGTTTTAATCATAAATTTTTCTATACACAAAGATGCTAATTTGAATATCATTCTATTGCCATTATATTTCATGTATAAACTTAATAGTATCTTGTGTATTCCTTATTCAACTTTAAATATATTTTTAATGATAAATGAACCCTTTAAGTTTTCATAAATCATATACGTTCTAAATATCGTTATAGTTTTTATAAGGTTGAGAGTAGCACCGTTTTCTTAAAATATACTTATAGCCTCATTATCGTGAATCGTAATAACCCAGTCATATTTTAAATGAGAATTTGAAAAAAATGATATTCTTCCTCAAACCATATTTGTAACCACATATCCTCCATCGAAACACATACATAAAACTTGTTTTTTCGAATTTTACATTCAACAATTACCATAAATGTATTTATCATCACAAACTTCATTTAATGAGATTAAAAGGTACGAAAGTCGACATACATACACCCTAAAACTTCAAAATTTGGGGCCCCAAGAAAAAGAGAGGTTTTATGTGATCGCTCATCTTGCCACCTTCAAATCCGCCCCTGATACTACATATAAAGCATCTTAACGTTTTATTTTAATAATTTTTCAAGAACTTTAATACTCAATATTTGGATATCTATATTTTTTGAAATTATATTATTTTAATTAATTTTCTTTATATCTAACTATTACCCCACTTTGTCCATCACAAAAATATATTTATATAACATTTTGAATGAGACAAACTTCATCATTATGGCTAATAATCGAAAAAGAAGAACAACCACATAATATATGTTATCACAATATATCCACTATTACTTACAGACTTCATTTACCTTACATTGTGCGTGTCGTTTGCTATTAAGGATAAATGGTACTCCGTATCTCATTCTAATAATGGTGGTTCAGTAGAATAAAAATTTAAAACATATATATCAGATTACAAAGGTCATTTATTTGATTTGCACTTAACAATATAACAATATCACTATATTAATGCCAACTTCCAGATTTTACAGGCATATAAGAATTGATTGAAGAATTACTAGAACGTTTTACAGTTTGTCACAATCTTAAATTTTCAACACGGCTACGTATAGTGCGCCCATAAATGTCTTACACCTAATCCAATTTTGTCAAAAATTTATCATCGATATTTATTATTTGTCACATCTAGAATCCCACGTCAAACCAACGCTTAACCTACAAGTCTACAACGATTACCCTCAACAGTAATACGTTTTCATGCCCTTTTATTTATCTTGCAAATAATCTATATTTATAATAACAAGTGATCACACAATAATATATAAGAACTAATTAATTAGATCATAAAATTAAAACATATATACAAATTAACATCAAGTTATGGTTGAATCAAAGAAGACGGTGTCTTTTCGTGAGGTTAAGATTCACGACAACAACATGGCGGGAGAAGAAGAACGTTTAAAAGAAAAGCACGGCTCATCCCCGGTACTAGAGAAAAGCAGATTGGAGTCTGCGAAAAAGTCCAAGTGGGAGGTGTTTATGTTCGGGTTTGGGACAGGTAAGTTTCGAACTAAGATTGAGTTGAGTGACATGAAAAGCAGACATCTTCGGCAACAGACTACAAAAAACATGTCTGTTGACGGTGATGATGCAAATAGTGGTCGGAGAAGCAGTGGGAAGTGGTGGTGGCAGTTGATTGATGTTTTCAGATGTGGTGGCGGATATGAAGGAGACACAGCAGTGAAAGACTTGCGAGCGTCGACGTTTCACTCACTTAAAAAATCTTGATTGATTCGTGTTTAAAAGGAAACGAATGGTAACATGCAACCAAGCAAGATAAGTCTTGAAGTTCATATCATGTCAAATATGTTAAAAACGGAATTGTTTACTAAAACCTCAAGCAAAAACAGTTATTTTACTACATACCAATAAAATAATATAGTTATTAATATATTTTAGATGGAAAACAAAAGTTGCATAGGTACTTACATAAGTTGCATGCGCAAGGTGCCAAGGTTGTCGGGTTCATACCACTTGCCTATGTATATTTATATTTAATTTAATTAGGTTTACTTCAAAATTTATTATTTAATACCAATTGCACTACAATTTGCAATTCTTTTCATTACTTGAATTAATAAAAATTTCCACATTAATTCACCACTAATTAAAACACGTGAGTTTAATTCTTATTCAACTGTCTCTGTTACAAAAAAACAATAAACTTACGTAAGCAAGTTATATATATATACTTTTCAAAAATTGTAGGTTCATGGTCAACTTAAGTCCCTTTTAGCCTTCATTTGACGGCCTTGGCCTTGGCCTTCTAGCAGAATTTCAAGACCACTCGAAATAGTCATACTTATCAACCCAACAAGCATCATCGATGCCTTTTACACGTCATCAATTCGACAACCCTTCTAGCAAAACCTTTTAAGAATTGATACACTAGCACCTTTTACATATATATATGCCTGTATACCAATAATTTTTTTACAAATCATATCTTCAAACACTTAAACATACTTGAACAAAATGTTGAACAACCAAATGCATAACACCATGCAAGCTTATAATAATATTGATGATACAGAGGACGCACTATCTCTCTCCAACTTTCACATGGAAGACGATACAATCGATTCACGGCAATTTTCATCTTCGTCGTCTTCTTTATCATCCGATCAAGATTTTTTAGGGTTTTTCAGTGAAGAATTGAGTCTGAATAGTAGGTCACCAGAAAGCATTGTTTTTTGTGGAAAGGTGGTGTCGTCCGGACGACCCATTTGGGAGCCAGAAACTAAGAGCAAAACAAACCCCTTATTTCGTTCAAAATCAGATTCTTTTAGATTCATGCGTTTGAATGTTTCTTCTTCAAAGTCAAACAATTTGAGGTCGAAGTCAATGCCAACTAAAACGGAGTCATGCAAGTCAAGATTTATGGTGTTTATGTTTGGGTCTGGATCAAGGAAGTTTGGAAATAAGGTGGATATAAGTGACATTAAAAGCAGGCAACTCCGGCAGCAGAGTTTGACATCAGTGTCTGGATGGGTTGATGGTGGCCGAAGAAGTGCGAACAAGGGGTGGTGGCGGTTTGTGGATGTTTTAGGATGTAGTAGCGGATACGAAAGAGAAACCGTGGGGTCATTTGGTTAATTGTTTAGGCTTAGTTTGGTTTTGGACTTGGTTTGCGTTTAGTGTTAGATGATTAACGACTCGGTATTGAACAAAAAAAAGGTTGTTAGTGTGATTGGTGATTTTTGTAGAATAATTGTATATTTTCATTTATTTGTGCACGTACAAATGAGAAGTTAATTGAAGAAAGGGATGTTTCACTCTGTTTTCTCCATCTTTTTTTACCACCAATCATTTTCATTTTATTGTATTCGTGAAACGCTTTATTTTGTCTAAATACTTATTCAAGTAGTACATTCATCTATTACAAAATTCTCTCGATCGAAATTGCTTATACATTGTTTTCATAATTATTTGAGAAATATCAAATACTCGTTGATTATATCCTTAGCTTTGATTGTTCCTTGCAAGGATCGATCTATTTGGACGCTTTATAACTGAAGAGTAACTTGGGTAACGTAATTTTTTGAGTATGTTCGCAACTTTTACTACTGGTAGATTTTAAAAAATTTCAACTTTGGGTGTTTACACGCATTTGCCATAACACAATTATGCATTTAAGCTAATAATTAATGTACTCTAGCTAGGTACTCTTTTAATAAGTCTACTAGGTAATTACTAGTGCTGTAAATACATAACATGAACTTTCAATACATTTTTAAGTAGATATATCTTAAAATGCTTAAAATTGCTTTTATACGTTTTCAACTCAATCGAGAGCATTGATTGCTAATTTGGAACAAGTTTCCGTTAGTTGTGTATGACAGATTATATATATAATTTATCCAAAATATTTAGCAATAAAATTAAATGTAATAAATAAAAACATATATTAATATTATAGAAGAGGTCCAAATATCTACTCTACTAGTCCAAAGCACATCGTCAAAGTAAAGAACAACTATTAATAGTCACACTTGTCACCCAAAATAATTATTCATCGTCAAACCTTCTTATCAATTATCAATCATTTAAATTAAAATTTCTTCCCTTCTAGTAATACAAACACAATTTTTTTTAATCTTTTTCTCACTCTATATATATAGATCCATAGTCTCTCAAACCGTTCATAAACACATCACACATTTCTTCAACAAACTTTTCATCAATACCCAATTTCATACAACTAATTTAAACCATGGAAGATCACACGCATGACGAAATCGAGACACTTTCTTTCTCAGGCCTTCATATCCAGGACGATAACATCGAATCAGAAGAAGTCTCCGGAGTAAATCAAAACTCATCCTCTACCTCATCCCCATCTTCGTTTGATCAAGAATTTCTAGGTTTTTTCAGTGAAGAATGGAGCCGCGATCACTCCAACAACAGTGCTTCATTTGATGACATCATTTTCTGTGGGAAAATAGTTTCTTCAAATCCAAATGTTACCAGAAATAGAAAGCCAGAAACCAACAGCCCGTTATTTCGCTCAACTTCTGATTCTTTTAGATTCATGAAATATGATACAAGTCAAAGTACTCCAAGGTCAAAGTCATTGCCAAACAGATTGCCATCATCATCATCTTTAAACAAGTCAAAGTGGCACCAAGTGCTTATGTTTGGATTTGGTTCAGGCAAGTTTCCGACTACAATGGATATGAGTGACATAAAAAACAGGCAACTTCGTCGACAAACTAGTACCACAACAACGGTGTCCGAACAAAAAAGTGTAAAGAAGGGTTGGTGGCGGTTAGTTGACGTTCTTGGATGTAGCGGCGGATATGAGAATAGAGACACCATGATGGTGATTTGATGCTTCTTTGTTCAATTTGATCGAGCTAGTTAATTTATAAAATTAAACATGTAATTTAAGATTTAGATTCCTTTTGGTGTTTTGTGTAGTCTTGAATTTGTATATAGATCCACTTTTGTTGGGTTTTAAGTCGTTCTTAAAATCTTTTTAATAATCAGATTGGAGATTGGAGATGGAGATACATATCTAAATTCATGCATATGGACAGCAATCACGCAAATATAATAAACACATGACATGATGATACCTCAATGAATACCTACCGTATGTTAATATTAACTCCTCTCACATGCGCATAATAATAATTTGACAAGCTAAATTATTCATTGAATTATCATCATGTCTAATAAAAAAATCACCTGTGCTAGCTAGAATATATTGGTAATTATACTGGCTCGATCTTGCATGCTTAATTTGACCATCGTAATTGATTACGACGGATGCAAGGTCCGTTTGGCAAAACTAGTTGTAGGTTGGAGCGGTAAACTGTAGCTTTATTTATATAAAACTATTTGCCAAATTAACTAGCTGTAGCTGTAACTTTAAAGTGTAAAATGACATAAAAAGACATCAGTATAAAATAAATGACAAACAAAGCTAAAAATAAATTTAACAAATAATATTCACTATACCAATAAAGCACTTTATCGAATGGAAATATAATAGTCAATATTCATATAAAAGACAAATTGAAACAGATCAAAAGCAACATAAACATAATACGCTCCTTAAAATTATTGTCGACGTGCATTCCATATTAACGTTCAATATCCTCTACTAGTATTATATACTTATAGTTATACTTATATACTATTACTAGTATATGATTGAATATATACTTCACACTAACCGACTTATCCATTTACTCCCTATGCACTTACCACCGACTTACCCACTTGACCCTTCATTTTATTATCATATTCAAAAACTGGTTCTCATAAAAATCAGGTAAAAAAAATTAACGTTCACTCCTATTTCTATTAATAATTGGTTTGGTTTGTTTAATCGAGATTAAGCCTGTGTTTTTGTTTACAATTTTTGTTGATTTTTGGATGACAATTGAAGTTTGAAAGGTTAATTGTACTCGTTGTATTCATTGTTTTTGACGAGTGCATATTGACAACGGTGATGCACTTCTTTGACAATGGGAATGCACTAGTAGTGTTCATAGCAAGGTTTTCATTTTTTCTACAAAATTAACCCTGCAAATATTTTTCACAGGGTATGCACCACGTTCTTGCACTCAAGTTCGCTCCTATCTACACGTACTCTCTTAAAGTCAAATCATCTAACCGTATTGTCAAATAACAATTTATACAATTAACTAATTTAATAGATTAACATATAACAAATTATAAAAAAGAATGATACACTTACCTTGGAATGGAGGCACAACCAGGGGCGGAAGTAGAAGGTAGGGGTGGCAGGCGCTACGAATCCATTCGCTATATGTAGTGTAAATTCCTAATAAAAATTGAATTTTTAGTTACATTATTTGTTTGTGCTACGAGTTCACAAAGATTGAGATATCATTGCTACGGGTAGCCTTGGATCCTAAATCCGCCACTGGGCACAACCGAGATTGTAAGGGACGTACGTACAGATGCAAACAATTTTAGGAATATGGGTATTTCTTATATAGGCAACAGATAAGTATGAGGGTATTTAGATAATTTATTGCTCTAAAAGCTCCTCAAAAATATGGAACGCTACTTTTACAAGCCTCCAGTTTTTGAGCTTTTAGTTGGATTTTAAAGCTACAGCTTGTTAATGTCAAACAAAACTTTTATTTTTTAAGAAGCTTTTTGATCAAAACTAAATGCTAAAGCTTATAAAAACTTCATGCCAAACATACTCGTAAATAACAGAGCGCTATTTAAAGGGTTAATAATGGTTTAATCCTCAAAGTTTTACTTTTTTTCGATTTAACCACTTAAGTTTTTTTCTTATGATTTAATCCTCGAAGTTTTAAAATTCTATTGATTTAAGCCTAAACCTTGATTTTACTACAAAAATTTGATTGTTTAATCCTTAAAGTTTATTTTTGATAATGATTTTGCCCTTTTAAGTTTTTCCAGTTTAATCATCTAACTTTAAAAAATTTAATGGTTTCACCCTTAAAGGGTCAAACTACTAACTCAATGCGAACTTGAATGATTAAATCATGAGAAAAAAAGTTGAGTGGTTAAAATGAAAAAAAAAGGTGAAATTTTGAGGATTAAACCATTATTAACTCCTATTTAAATGCAAATAACCTAGCCTCAGCTAAGAGTTGGAAAACTAAGTTGGCTTGAGATAATAGAAGTAATTTGCGTTTGAATAATTCCTCATACTCTTACGATTAACATAAACAGCGACAACTGGAGTCGCCACTCAGTTCAGCCAGAAACCATTAAAAATAATGTTCATAGTTGGTACGAGGAGACAAGCTTTCTTGAACAATGGGTTCGCCGGTGAACGGGTCAAACTTGTAAGTGTTTGTTTATATCATTAATGACAGGAATTTGTTCTATATGAAACCAAATTGAAAGTCCCGACGCTTGTTATAATTCACACTAACGATTTCAAAACATAATAATTTCTTGAATAAACTCGACTTTTTGTGCATTATCCTCTCACTTATCTGTTATTTATATTATTTATTTATTATTCCTCCGTAATATATAAAATTTGGAATTGGATCCGATCTCCTATGGTATATTATTTATTTATTAGTCCGTAATATATAAGTCCTCGATCAGATAAATGGTACGGTTTCTTGTCAAATTACAATGACGATGTATGAATAGAGTTTACATGAACATGCACACGTGACATAGTTTCACAAAAATGCAGATAAATAATTAATTAACACTCTTATGCTAATTAACATGTTTAGACTTTAGAGCTCTAAACATAATAATCATGTAAAAATGTAAACCAACAATTATGAATTGTGATTCAAAGTTTGAAACCCCTTAGAACAAAAAAGAAACGTTCACAACTTTATTTTTACAGTAATAAGGATAAATTAACTTCACTTTCTGTTTACAGCTAATTCTATTCTATGTGTATAATATCGGTGTCCTGCCAAAACTAAATTAAACCAAGTTGTCTCAATATTATCCGTGTGGGCTGCGTAGCACTCAACAACTTATTTAAAAACATTTTGTTTATTTTATAAATTAATACACCATAATTAAAAATAAGCCACAAAATTAATCACATGCATATTATTTATGTGCACCATATCATTTTTTAATGACAAACCAAACAAGAGAGCTCATGCATGATGCACCATACCTTCCAATTATATTACTATACAACTATATATATGTGCATGTGTACTTCAACTTTGAACATTCACAAATTGAGTCAAACATAGTAGAATATGGATATGTATGAAGCTAATGATGAAGCATTTGATACACTCTCTTTTTCTAATCTTGAAATTTATAGTGATCCCTCTAGTTCATCCGAAGAAGAACAAGATATTGGAAATTCATTTTCGTCGTTTAGGTTTAAAATCTTGGGTTCTCTTCCATCTAAAGAAATAGCTTTCTTTGGTAATTTAATTTCTGTACCCGAAAAAGAATTGAAACCGCATCCTTATTCAATAAAATCTTCAAGTTTGCCACGAAGGAAGAGCAGGAGGGGATTCTTGATGTTTGGATTGGGTGGGTCTCAGAAAACTATGGAGTTGAGTGATTTACGAACTAGGAAATGTTATGGTCGTCTACCAAGAATAGTTCCAGTGAACGGTGGTGGTGGTGGTGGTGAAGAGATGGTGGCCCACCGGAGAAGTGGTAATTGGCCAAGAAAGTTCTTTGGAGCATGTATTCCATCGTTTTAACTTGATTAAGAAGTATATTTGTATTAAGTGTATGTAATATATTGACTATATTTATTTAGAACCTTACTATATGATCTAGGTGTGTGTATAAAATTGAGAAAACCATATTGTTTTGTAATATTATTTAATTGAAATTGAATGATAATTTGAGAAGACCATATGGCATTTACTAATCTTCCTCTATCAAAAACATCCAAAATTCAATTTTTACCAAGTTAAGAATCAAAATTGTAGAACTCGTCACGGTGGTATTTGATACTCTTCCGGTTTTAAAATAATTGTCATCTGATAAAAAAACAAACAGTTAAATAAAAACATAATCATTATTGCTTACTTTTTCTTACTTTTTGCAGAATGACTGTTTACTTTTAACCAATTAATTACTGTTTTCTTTAAAATTTGTAATAATAATTTCAAGTAAAGTAATATGGTAACCACGATCAAACTTCTCTATATATTTTTAGAAGTAGACAATTAATTTGGGACGTTCGAAAAAGGAAACATGAACTATATTTTTAGGACGGAGGGAGTAAATCTCCAGAGATTTTGATAATTTGATGTGACTGGTTTTTATTTGAATTCCTAAATTATATTGAAAAAGTGTAAAACCTGGTGCACGTCAATCAAAGTTATATTATGATGGCGAAGTAAGAAAAATAAAGAAAGAAGCATCTTAATTCAAATCAAAAGGTTAATTAACTAGAAAGGTCGTACTAATCATATGATCGTTTCATTTTTTCTTTTCAACTTGTATGTTTGATTATATAATTTGATGTGACGTTCTTTTGTGTAGAAAAATTGTGTTTATTATTAGATTACTCAGTCGAATCTTCTTTTCAAATTATGTATCGATCGACGCATGGGGCCCTCCTAATTCACAAGGTTTACAACTCCACGTAAAGCATTCTCTACACGTACATAAAGAAAAACATTGAGATGAAAACGTGGCTTATGGATAGGAAGCGTTCCTCCTTGAAATCGAACTCGCTACTTTAATTTGACATAAAGATAATTGTCAATTCTGATTGTATATACGGGCTCAGATCGAGTTGATTAGTTCAGGTGTTTGATATAGTTAATGTAGTGTGTACACAATAATTAAACTTGTAAAGAAAAACATAATTATACTTTTTGTTAGAATAGAATAGAATGTTATATATAATTGTCGTATGCTCCAAGAATCAAGACCCATGAATTTAGTGAGACTATTGACCCACGACAACAAATCCAAATCAAACTAATGCGGCAGCCAAAGTGGGTCCGATAACCATCAACCCTGACAAAATTTCCCGGACAATTGGCCTAACAACATTATGTCATATTTGATCTCCATTGAATTATGTTTACTTTCTAGAAAGCCCCCAATTCCACGTATCGACTTTCAAACATTGTTAGATGCATCAGCTATATATTTACATTACGTTGACCCACAAGTATACACTTACTTTCAAACGAGAACTATCGCGAGAATTTTTAAATTACATTGTTTTTATACATGTAAATGCAACAAATTACATATAAATGTTATTTAATGTTCATATTATTGATAAAATAAGGTTAAAAATTATTAAAAGTATGTTAAATTATTGAATATATGAAATGTTCACATGTACACAGGTCAAATATGTACATGTAAATGAAAAATATAAATTCGATTTTAAAGGTTATTTTGAGGTTTGTCAACTATTTTGCTTTTAACATTAATCTACATCAATAATCACATGTGATTGAATAATTAATGTAACACCCCGAAATTTGAGGTATTATTTTAATAGGTATAAAATAATTATTATTAATTAATGTATAAAATATTAGTAGTTATAAAATATTTGAAGTGGTACAAATAACTAGTTGGGAATAGTTAGTTAAGTGTTTAAACTATAAGATGTTAAAACTTAAAAAGGGTAGAACTATGAGTGACTAATTATTACAGGGACCAAGATGTAAATTTTATATACATATACATACATGTATCGATACATACATGTATCATCATCCAAATACTTCAAGAAACCTCAAGAAATAGAGAGAACGTGCGTGAGAGAGACCAGGAAGAAGAGAAATAAGGCCTAAGTCTATAACCATCAAATTGAAGCCAGGGGAAGTCAAATTCAAGCATCCATAATCATTCCTAACCTAGGTATGATCTTGTTCTTCTCAAATTTTGACCTAGAAATGGGTTTTGGAGAAGTTTGAGAGGGTGATTGCATATAAAACGAAATTAGGTCTGTTATTGATTTAGTAGTAATTCATAAGAGTAGAAAACATTGTGGTTAACACTAATTCAATCTAAAAGTTAACAATTTGGGTTGTAAGTGTAGTAATTAAGGTGGGTTTTGTTCAAATGCTTGTAATTGTTGTTAACCCGCACTAATTACTAGTTAGAAAGATTGTTAGAATGCTATTAGTGATGATTAAAGTAGTAAATCAAGTAGTTAAACACTTGAATTAATTATGATTATGAAAGGTGAGAAATTTACTTGGTTTGCCTAAAGGTCAAACCTGGTCAAAAGGGGATGATGGGTTAATGATGTTGATTAGTTGATTACGATGATGGTTAGATGTTAAATGTGTTGTTATGTTATGTGTTATTTGTTAGGTACTAAAGACGTTGCATTCACTATTGATAGTTGACTTGAATTGCGTAAAACATCAAGGTGAGTGATATGGGGATTATATGGGTAATGGTTGTGTGATCCGGATTGCATACGTGCAAGAGGTTCACATAACCGACTGGATTTGTTTATTTGATGTTCATGTGTTACATGTTGTTGATTATGCGTTGTACAGATGGGTTAACGTATGTTAGCCTATGTTGTTGTCAGTTGTTTCACATTGTGCACAATTGTGAGTTGCCAGCGGATCCGATTAAGTTTTTGAAATCTTTACAATTGCTTAGTTGTTGATTGCCAGTGATTGTTGTTATGCATTATTCATATAATTGCCTATGTACTCACTAAGCGTAATGTTTACTTGGTTAGTTGTTTGATGTTGTAGGTACGCGCGGTTCAAGTGAATTAGGCAGACAAAGGGATGGTAAAGCAATTGCAAAATGATAGCGTGGATCAATACTTGCAAATTGGGTTTGGCAAATTACCCTCTTTTAAATTATCGTTATGATTACCGCGATGAGTAAATCGCCCTTGCTAGTGTCTTTTGATATGAATTTATAAAAATGTAATATGAATATTGTTTGTATGTAACATGGGGTCTCACGAAGTTGGTTGTATGTTGTAAGTGAATTTTGGGTGAAGTTGGAAGTGACATGAATGAAAATTTATAGTTTTGATTGAATTTTTAAATGGGTTAAAGTGGACACATTCAAACGGGTCATTTTATTAAATTTGACGAAACGATGGGTTGAGTTGTATGTAATTGAGTCGAAACATGTTGGCACATACTTTGGAAATGGTAGAATGTGTCATTTGGTATGATTGCAAGAATAAGTATTAAAGTGTCCAAATGGTCGAAAGTTGATTAAACGTCCAAAATCGTCATTTGTGTGAAATTTGGAAAAGTACAAATTGGAAAACCTTCATTTCATCATATTGAATGTGTCAGCAAAATTTCATGTCTTGATTGTAAACGAGTCAAAAGTTATGCGCGTTTGAATTTGGGTCTAAAACTTGAGTTGTGCAGAATTTGTTGTTCAGGACCCAGTACGCGATCGCGTACCTATTGAAGAAATCAAACCAGAAGCCTTTACGTTGTAGGTACGCGATCGCGTACCCTTACCGGGATCGCGTACCTCGTACTAAAATTTGAACAGTAGCTTTTCATGTACTGAGTACGCGATCGCGTACCCTATGGAAGGATCGCGTACTCTCGGGTTGTGTCAATGTACGCGATCGCGTATATCTACCAGGATCGCGTATAGTATAAAAAAAAAATAATAAAATAAAATAAAATCTTGGGGCGTTTCAATTAAACATGTGATTGAATATTAAAAGTAGTTTATCTATAAATATTAGTAGGTATAACGTCGGTTTTGATTAATATTTCTTGATTAAATTTTATTTTTTTACGTTTAATTATCATTTATCGCGAATGAATGGTTAACTTCTCTACTTCTTTTTAAAAATTACTTCTCTCTTGATAGCTATATATATATATATATAGTCATTAGACATTGACTACTTAAATGTTATTTACTAAGTTAAGATCAATGGTCTAGATTAAAAATTCTTATTTATTTAAGGATGAAGATCAATTTAAGGGTTACTAAAAATAAATGACTATTAAATGTTAGTTTCTTATAATATATAAATATAGACATATAGTATAGATATAGATTATAATTATAATAAATGGAGTATTAAACGGGTTGGTTAACTGTTCAAAGCAAGTTAAGTGAAAGTCAAAATCAGTCAAAGTCCGGCTGAAGGTTCAAATTTTAGCTCAAGATCAACTCAAACAGCATTGTAAACAATGTACCTAATTTAATAAAATTGATCACTGAAGGTTCAAATTTTTGTATCCATTATGTAATGAAATGATCATATAATATAATTATAATTGATGTTTATAAAACAATTTTACTCAATTGTTACCACTAAGTTGAATAATAGAAACTTTATATCAATTCAATATGCTTTTTTAAAGGGTCACTTTATCTAACATGACCAGTCTCTAGAAGCATAGCCTATCAAATTGCACCCTTTTAGCCCTCTTGGTACACCTCCTATCTCTATAGATTTATTTATGTCTATTTGTTGTATTATGAACATGTGCATGTGTCTATCAAAACTATTTATATAGTCCACAAACAAAATGAATATTGTAAAGTATATATAGATAGTAACGTTCTTGAATAATTTCTTATCAAGATTTTCAAATCAATTCCAAATAGTTTCCACAATTCAAATCCTTGAAGTTCTTTTCCATGGAAGAAGCTAGCTACATTCAAAATCCCCCGACACAAGACTCGTATCATGAAGATGAAGTAATTGACACCCTTTCTCTTTCCGATCTTCAAATATACGACAACAATGGTGATCCAAAAGAGTTCTACCAACTTGATGATCAAAACCTTAATCTTGATGCCGATGATCATTTTGAGTTCTCTAGTGAGCTTTTGAAAACATCTATGAACAATAGTGTTGTTTTTTGTGGGAAGATCATTCCTTACAAAGAACATAATGTTTCTCAAAACATCCACAAGCTTGAAAGCAAGAAAAATAACAAGAAAAGATGGAGTTTTGTTAGATTTTTCAAGAAATCAAGTAGGGCCAAGTCAAATACCGATTCCAAAGAACTTGATTTGAAGTATGAGGTGCCAATAAGGAGAGTATCCATCTTGGCTTCGGCAACCAAGCCAAGATGGTACTTGCTTATGTTTGGATACGGATCAAGTGGTTTTTCGACACAAATGCATATTAAAGACTTGAAAAAAAGGCAGACATCCATTAGGATTAAAGATGGCAGGGAGAATGACATAAGTGGTAGCGGAATTGGTTCTTGGCAACTCGTAAGGTTCTTAGGTTGTGGTGGTGGTGGCAACCGTAATCCAAATACCATCATGACAATCGAGTGAGTCGATTAGGTCAGCAAGTTGGTATGTAATTTGTCATCTTGTAAAAGATCCTAGCATGACCACATTCATTTTGGCATGTTTTAATTAGATAATTTTTTTAATTTGTTCAACTTGATTTTTTAATGAACCTTTAGTCAGATATGCTTATCATCATATCAATGAATAATCCATCTTGAATTAAATAATTTTCGTCTTTGTTAGTTTCTAATAAGAATTTCCCAATTGGAAAATATTTTGTTAATGTCGGCAATTTAACGTGTTACATGGTTTTTAGGTGAACTACAAAAAAAAGCCTTTTTTTGCCCTATATATCTGCCTTTTCAAGGTTACTTAACTTGTTTTCTTATTAGTTATAAGATAATATTATTCATACAAATATAACTTCGTTACATTTACAAGCTATTTTGATTTTAATTCTAAAGTATTATACATTTCTTAAAGAGATATTCGTTAATCGAGAGATCTAACATTAAATGGGCGAATTCTATGAACTATGAAGCCATGGAATTGTTGGATCAAAATTGACAAATATGGCTCGAAGGAGAACCAACTACAAGCTCCATGTTGCATTAGGCCAAGCCCACTTGCAGAATTGGGCTGCAGTTTTCAGGAATATCGAGAAGTCGCAAAAATAAGCAAGCGCCATAAAACCTCTTAATAATTGTCCACACAAGAAAAATAAATAAAATCATATAGAAATGATGAAAAAAATCCTCTAAATGTCAAGTACGATTCTTCTTAAAAAGCATAAATTATATAACACTTAAAACGGTTTGCGTAAATTTGTGTTGGTTGGCCAAGTTTAGTTAAAACTTAAGATACAATCACCTCGTGTTTGTTATGTAATGGTCAAATATATATAATTAATTAATTATAGTCAAAATAATAAGTAAATTGGCGTTACATAAATTTTGTGTTCGAATTTGATAGATAGTAATAAAGCAAAGTGGAGAGCATGTAAAGTTATGGGCAACACCACCTTTCAGTTTGACCGTTACTATCTTGGTCGTTGACCTTGCCGTCCGTCCAGGACTTAGTGGTAGGGTTATCTTGATCCGATGGACCTAAGTCAACTCGGTAACAGACCACAATATCCATTTAAATTAAATTCTTAGTTTTTATTTGATAAATATAATTAACAATCTATTAAAATTTTTGAGTGAACTCATTTGCAATAACGTGATAACCACCGATACAAGAACACAAAGCTTGAATATAAGTTGACAAAATCTCATTTTAATTGTATATGTAGACGATGTTTCACAAAAATATGATACAAACATAAAGATTATTATAAGATGTGACGTTATCAGATATTTTATTATGTAAATGTAAATAAAATATAGTATTGCTAAAAAAATAATGCATTTATTTGGGTGCGAGTGTAACCTGTTGGAGAGGGCACCAGCTATTTAATAGTTCTCGTTTAATAATGTACAGTAATACTTTGTAGGCCATGTTTTCAAATCTCACCTTACAATTTTGCATATTCACACAAAGTCCCCTCATATATAACTTACCTTACAAAGTTACAATATTTTGCATATTCAAGTAAAGGTATTAATTTTATAACTGAACGAGAAAAAAACAAACCCGTCCTTGTACGAACCTAGCTACTAGCAACACAATTTTACTATGTCACAAAATAACATCCCTTATTAACTTATAAATATACACTAACCGCCCCTAAAAACAAATGGTAAAATAAGAAAAATCATATTTCATTTGTGTTCATATTATGGTGTTATGAACTTTTTAATTTGATCCTACATATGTGATTAAAATTAAGGGTATCGTTAATAACAACTATAAAATCTGTCAATAATGTGCATAAATTCGTTGTACTTTAGTTGACATTTATGTGGGTCAACTAAAATTAAGGGGTCAGAGAGTTTATTATAAAATGCGTACAAAGATTAATGCGTGTTTTAAATTCTCGTTGACAGCTGCTATTATTATCATTTTCTTAAAATTAATTCAAATTCCATAAAATCAAAAGATGAAAAAATACATCGTACTGGCAACAAACCTGCCTCTAACAGGTGAAGGGACATTAATACACAAACCTTACAACACAAGATATCCTCAAATATCTTCAACTACTTCCATTAAAAGCTGAGTGATTACAAATGATTTCATACCCATATATAACTGTCCATTATTTTTAAACTTTTAAATTAAAAAACAATACTGTATATATTTAACAACTCCGTTAAACGGGATCATATATCTATCTGTCCGTTACCCAAATAAAATACCACGCCGTTTCCCATTTCTTTCTCCCTTGAAACAAAGTTACAAAACATTCCCCAGATCTCTCTCCAAATATCTCTCCCTGCACCAACTGATTTTTTTATTTTATTTGTTCTGTTATTCAACACAAATCTTGATACTTGCATTAATCTGCTCTCATCAGTTGCAGGTATTTCACTTTTTAACTTACCATCATCAGTGCATGTTACCAATGTCATGTGGGCACATCTTGATTCTTGTGTTTAATTATCTACTTGACTCTTTTTTATGTTTCATAAGTTTTGTTAGGAATTAGATACTGTCATTACAGTTTTGTTCTTCCCCAAAATGTTTTTAACTATATGTCCAGACTTAATCAAACATAAAGTTATGTATGTATATATCCTTTCTGGCATTACACCAGATTCTTGCCTTGAAATAACTGTACTTAAATTAAATTAAAATCTCATATGGAAAACTGTTGTTACTTAAATTACTAGTTTATATACAGTTCTTCACTCTTTTTTTGTTTTTGTTTTTTTATTTTATATAGTAAATTTATCATATTGATTGTTATTGTTTTGAAGATGATTTAAGCAGCAAATGGGAAAAAAGAGTCATTGGTTATCTGCAGTAAAAAAAGCTCTAACTCCTTCGGAATTCAAGGAAAATAAAGACAAGGTTTGTATTTGGCTATTTGCATATGATTTTTATTGTATTTTTAAAATGCTAATGTATGATTAATATGCCAGAAATCTCATAAGAAAAGTTCAAAGAAATATTGGTTTGGGAAGCAAAGGAATGCGGATAAAGATTTCTCACAAACAGAAACTACAATAGTGACCACTGTTCCTGTTTCTCCTTCTAATGAAGAATTAAAACTTACAAAAGCTGAAAATGAACAGAGCAAACACGCGTATTCAGTCGCATATGCAACTGCTGTGGCTGCAGAAGCAGCCGTAGCAGCGGCTCAAGCTGCTGCTGAGGTTGTTCGCTTGACATCAACCACGTGTTTCTTGGGTAAGCCTAAGGAAGAAATTGCAGCCATCAAGATTCAAACAGCTTATCGCGGCCACTTGGTAATGATTTTTATACAAACGTCAGTTTTGGGGTATAATGAATAGTGTAAACGATATGTTTGGTTTATGTGGTTATATGATTTTTAGGCACGAAGAGCATTGCGAGCTGTGAAAGGGCTAGGGAGGTTGAAGTCTTTGATTGAAGGTCAATCGGTCAAACGCCAGGCGACATCCACTTTAAGATGTATGCAAACATTGGCTCGTGTACAATGTCAAGTCCGGTCAAGGCGCATTCGTATGTCTGAGGAGAATCGAGCGCTCCAAATACAGCTCCTTATGAAACATGAGAAAGAGCTCAACGATCGTAGATCCTCTGTAAGTGTTGGAATATATACTAGAACCACATTTTTCTGTATATATTCATCGTTTTAAGTCATAAATGATCTTTGATGATTAATAGTAATACAAGTATATCTGCACATATATCCCAAGATCTTGATGACAGAGGGGATGTTATTATAGTTTCCCTTATTTATAATACTCCAGTTTCGTGCTTTGAGAATCGGAATATTGGTTTTACAGATGGGAAATGGATGGAATGACAGTATAAAATCGAAGGAAGAAACTGAAGCGAATTTACAAAGCAAACAAGATGCTGCTTTACGTCGAGAACGAGCATTGGCTTATGCACATACTCATCAGGTACTTCCAATCTACAAATTGTAAACCCAACTAGTACATTATGTTTTTTCTGTTCTGATGAAATTTGAGTTGTTTTTGTTTCATATTGTCAAACAGAAATTGTGGAAGAACTCTACAAGGTCTGCAAATTCGACGTTCCTGGACCCAAACAATCCTCATTGGGGATGGAGTTGGTTAGAACGCTGGATGGCGGCCCGGCCCTGGGAAAATCAAAGCTTATCGGATAAAGAAAATTCGGTTGGAGAAATTGGGAAACGGGTTAGCCGGCCTGCTAGCCGTCACTCAACCTCTACACCACCCAGGGCTTCATCATCCAGTCGGAGGGTCAGGCCCGAAAGCCCAAAAGGAAGTGTGGACGAAGATTCAAGGAGCTATTATAGTGTGCAGTCTGATAGGAACCGGCGTCACAGCCTCGCTAGTTCGGTTCGTGATGACGAGAGCCTTAACTCGTCTCCTGCAGTTCCTAATTACATGGCTTCAACAATTTCTACTAAAGCTCGGTCTCGGATGGCTAGTCCTGTCCATAGTCCAAGCCCATTAGGTTCAGGAAGAAAAGGCACGTCGGACAAAGGTTCGCCGGCTGGGTCAGCCAAGAAGCGGCTTTCATTTACGGGCTCACCGGCTGGCACCACGAAAAGGTTCCTCGAGCCATCCATGATGGATTCAAACTCATAAGGAGTTGTTTTGTGTTGTTCTTGTGTTTGAGTGATTGTTTAATTACTTGATTATTTTTGTTACCAATTTATTTGTTTCTTAGTTATGTATTGTATGTATTTAGAGAGTTGTTTTTGGTATTTGTTTTGTTTTGTTTATGTGCAAGTGTTTTAATGTACCGAGTTTGGAACACATGTATTGTTTGAACCTATTTTGGAACCGTGTTATGCGGTACAAACAAAGATGCAAAAGGATTGGGTTGAAAGTTAAAATGATTTGGGGTGATAAAAAGTACCTAAGTAGTACCTTGCTTTGTCGGGGGAACAGAACAGAATACGTTTCTTCATTGAATTGAAATTGCTCAAGTAATTTATGTTGTGTAGACAAATTAAATTTAAAGATAATAATAAAAATAAAATAAAAATTGTTATTTATTCATATCAAGGAAGGACTTGATCTTTTTTACCTTTCAAATACTTAGGCAATTGCAAGGTTGGTTGATTTGGGTGCTTTTACCGAACTCATCATCATCATCATCATAAACGATAAAGATAAGGAATCATTAGGGATATGTACACAAGATATCGTGATCAGGTCGGAGGTCACGTGTTTCGGGTCGAGTCATGAGTTGGTTAGCGTAGTACTTGATTAGTTGATTACGTGCGGTTTAATCGGTACTAACATAATTGATTTGGCGTTAAATTGTGATCTGATTTCTTTTTTACAGTTTCATTTCTTTTTAATGATCTGCTTCACGTGTAGAAAAAAAAATGTTGTAAATATTATGTGTTTGAATTTATTATTATATATACTGTAAATAAAAAGGTGTTAAAGCCTTAAAAGTAATTTATTTTGTATATATATACGTTTTAAGGTATGTTAAAGAAGATCTAATATTACCTTTTTAAGTAAACTTCTTAAGGCTCGCAAATAAAAATAAAACGTCGACAGCAGGGTTCGAACCTGCGCGGGCGAAGCCCAATAGATTTCAAGTCTATCTCCTTAACCACTCGGACATATCGACTTTCATGCATTTGTTTTACTTTTATATAAATTTATTTATTATGTAATTTTATATATTAAGTCTCCAAAAAACATACTATATGTTGTATGTTTATACAAACTTTATGCGTATAAGCAAGGGTGTTTGGATATTCTTATTTTTCATCTTTTTTTTACTTCACCAAAAGATTCATATTTTTCTTTTTATGTTTTTCAAATTTCCGTTTTCCAAAATACCTATCTAGTTAGCTAACACATACCTGCAGGAAAAAGATTAATCCATGCCTCCATGGTAATGGATTTTGAGCCAGTAAACAAACGACCCAACTTAAAACGGCCCAAAACATTCCATCCCAAAATGGGTTAAAGCCCTAATCAAATACAGAAGGCCTTTTCTTGATTAGATTTTTCATTTTTTTAAATTTCGTGTTTTTTAATCTGAACCTATAGAATCTTCAAGAAACAATTTTTGATGCAAACATTGTCTCCAATCTCCGAATTGTTACGCGCTAATGGTAAGTTTTACTCCGTATATCTATATCACTTGTGTTTCTTTCGGTTGAAATTTTCGATTTGGGGTTTAACCATGTTCATTCGATTTGGGAATTTGTTCAGTTTGCCCTAAGAAATAGTACGAATTGTTTAATAATTGAAAGTTGGATTTTTTTTTTCTTCAAGTTATGCGTTTGAGTACGGATCATGCTAAAATTACTTTTAAGATTATGATTTTGAGACGCTGTTGCTAGTCTTCAACTTGACGAACCCTAGATATCACATAAAGTATCACTTTTTTTTATTTTCTTTTAATTCACAAAATGGTAATGAGAGATGATTTGAAATGAAATGCACTAAAGTACTACTGATAATAGATGATATTGAAATTCTTGATCTGCATTTATAATGTTCTGTGCAACTTGTGATTACTTTTGTTACATGATGATAAAATAGATCAACAAAGCTATTGCATAATGTCTATGGACTTAAGGATGACTTTTAGAGTTTTAGTTGCACCAAAAAAACTAATGAACTTTAGATCTGTGAATCAGGCAACCCCATTTATTGCTGGGCTTGCAGTAGCAGCTGCAGCCATGGCCGGTAAATATGGAATTCAGGCATGGCATTCTTTCAAAACTAAACCACCGAGGCCTAGATCACGAAGATTCTATGAAGGCGGTTTCCAACCAACTATGACTAGACGAGAAGCGGCTTTAATCCTTGGTGTTAGGTATAACCTAAATCTACCTTGAAAGATTAATTGACATACTATTGAAGATTCTGCCACATTCGTCCTTTCAGATAATCTTGCAAGATTATGAAATACATGATTACTAAAACCGCCATCCTTTAAAAGTGTTAATTAGTTGCACTCTGTTGATCTTTTTAGTATTTTAGTATTTTAGTATGTTATTATTAAAAGGAGGTTATTTTAGACTCTTTCCCTTAGAAAAAGAAGTACTAAATATGGTACAGCCCTTATATAATGTTGTAAGTCTAAGATATGATGGCTAGAGCTGTTAACGGAACGAATAGATGAACTTTTCGTTAGATTCATTCTGTAGTGTTATTAGTAAAAGGGAGATTTTGACATTTGTCATAATGGGGTCTGTTTGACAGAGAAAGTGTGGCTGCAGATAAGGTGAGGGAAGCACATAGAAGGGTAATGGTTGCAAACCATCCGGATGCTGGAGGCAGCCATTACTTAGCTTCGAAAATCAATGAAGCCAAAGATGTAATGCTTCGAAAGACCAAGGACAGTGGGTCGACTTTCTGATTCGAATGGGACTGGTCGAAAGCTTTGAGGTTCAGTCAGATTCTGCTGACAAAACAGTTGATATGGTAATATACAGAAACCATTTAGTCAAGTGTTGTTAGTTGCACAAATTTGTATCCATTGTTCTTTTGGTATCTGTTTGGCTTGTGATGTTTGATAATGAACAAATGTAGCACAACAAAGGATAAATGTCATTCATGATCTAAGCATCCCAAACTTTGACTTTCACTTCTATGGTCAAACGAGTTTATTTGTATTTGTTTATATCCTTTATATTTTTGGGTCTTGAATCTTAACCATCAAGAATTCAAGAGATGGTTAAGTTGGTTAATAGTTTTAATACTTTTATTAAAAGAGTTCCAGGTTTAAAGTTCCGATAGGACAATTAACAATCTTTACAGTACTATATATATTGATGCAATCGCTAGTCAAACATAATAATGACCACCAAAAACAAATTGCTACAGAAACTTTTATTGCCAAAAGATGATAAAAACGTGGCGACGAAGGAATAGGTAAAGAATGCCATGTGGGAATGCATCTACCAACGTGGCCACAGGCAATGCTACACGTATCACTCTCTTCATTTACTAATTTATAGAGCTACTATTTTCTCATTTGTCAATTTTGTTTTTGGGCACATCAGACTTCCATTTTCAATCGTTTTATGCATTCTTTAATTCCAAATTATTTACTTATTACTTGTACTTTTAGGTAAAACCGTTAAAATGTAAATTATTAAGTAAAAAAAAAGTGTGTGTTATATATTTCACTAATCTATAATTTAAAGCGTTGCATTTTACAGGATCCACAAGAGAATTCTCAAGTAAATTTTTTTAAATCTAAAGTAGTAATTACATATTTACATGTGAAGTGAGATAAATAAGTACTCTCGTATAAACAAACATTAACACAGTGTGTCCTTATCTAGGTAGGATACACGTCATCATTATCCACAGTCATCTCTTATCCTTTTACAAATTTTTAACTACAAACAATATATAAATAATAATAAATTAAAATTTATAGAAAATTGTCAAAATATTATTATACTCCATTATTATAATTATATACTCAAAAAATTACAAGCCTCTTCTTCTTCCTCTTCTGGTTTGTTCCCAATCACCACCATACATCCCTATTACTATAAGTATACATACACCTATAACTACATCGCAATACATGCACTTTAGATTAGTTCGTTTCTTATCAACCCTAATTTAATTTAATCAGGTAAACTTATCAAATCTCCATTGCAGATTTAAATTACGAAAGGATGTGTATACAATCTACATCAATAGATACATATTTCAACTTCACTGTACAGTAGTTGTTTTCCTCAAATTTCATCTCTATCTGTATATATTATATTTATATAGATATAGAATCAGTATCTGCATCACGGACAAGCTGGATTTTGGATTTGTTTTGTCCGTACAGTTTGTTATTGTATTGATGTGTAGAATTAGGGTTTGTATTGAATTAAGGATTTAAATTGCTGTGAGAGTGTGTTGAGATTAAATAGTGATGGTGAATGTGAATGGAAATGATCCTTTGGAGTCTTTTTTTAATTCAATTGAAGTTGTGAAGAATGCTTTTGGTCCACTTGAAACTAGTTTTAGGAAAGCTGCTAAAGATTTTGAGCATAGGTGGCCTAAAAATGGAAGTAAAACAGGTGAAATGATGATGTTTGGTGTGAAGAAAAAGAATAGTCAAAGTGTGGTTAGTGATGATAGAAAGAAAGGTCTGTCTACTATGGTTCCATTTAAGGCGTTTTTTGGGATGTTTATGGTGAATGATGGTGGAAATAAGGATAAGGTTGATGTGTCTAAGATAGATGATTGTAGTAAGGAGGATGGAACTTGTATTAATTGCATGCAATTTGCAGTCACTTGGTCTTTGATTGTTAGTAGTCTTGTTCAAGCTGTTCCGGTCCCATTTCGGAATGGTAAAAAGAAGCTACAGAAAAAGAGTAATGGTGATAAGCTTTGTAAACATGTGCATATGAGTGAGTACAAGTCAAAGATATCTAGAGATAAAAATGAATTCATGGCTAATGGGGCAATTCCAGAAAGTGTTTCTGGTGATAGAAAACGAACATATTTGGAAAATGCGCTGGTTTTGGTGCCATCTGAGAAAACTTTGAAAGTTAAAGATGGAAAAAGTTTGTCGCTTGAGCACTTTATTGGGTTTGTTCTTGATCAGCTTGCTCAAAATTTACACAAGTTTGAGTTGGGTTTACTAGAAAGTGGAAGTGAGAAATATGAGTTATCTACAGTTACTCCCTTTACAAGCCAGGTTGATCATTTGAAGTTTGTTGGTAGTCTTTTGGAAGGTAAAAAAGCTGATTTAAGTGGGTTCTTGGGAAATTTGAAGTTTGCCAGGGTTGGAGGGGTTCCATCTGGTATTGTTGACTTAACTTCTCCTGTTAAGGATGATAGTGACGACGCTGTTAGCTCAAATGTTACAGAAGAGAATATTAGCAGTTTCTCGCAGAAAATGGCTAATGGCTTACTAAGTGTTCCTTTATCTAATGTTGAGCGTTTGAGGTCCACTTTGTCTACTGTTTCACTGACAGAATTAATCGAGCTTGTACCACAGTTAGGACGGTCGACTAAAGACCATCCTGATAAGAAGAAACTTTTCTCAGTCCAGGATTTCTTCAGATACACCGAGGCAGAAGGTATGTCTCTTTAACTGCTGAAGAGGTGACTTGGCATATTATTAGTTTTTTTAGCATTGGATTGTAATTATTATAATTGTATTGATTTAAAGTCAACACCATCTATTCTCAAATTTCATTGTCTTCCGAATGTTTGATTTTAAATCTAAAGTGGCGTTCGTTTCCAGTCGGAAGTGTTATAGCTAGATCTAATTGTGTTGCCCTACATTCATAACTTTAGCTTTTAGATGAGTTGATAGCATTTCTACAACTATGATCAAGCATAAAACCACTATCACACAGAAGGAAAACAATGCGATTTATGAATCACTCCTCATTCTCTCAGACTATAAGTACTATAACACCAAAATGTCCTCTTAAGATTATACAACAGCACATGATCGTGCTTTATCTGTGTATCGTCATAGTGAAAAGATATGACGATCTTGTCACTTCTTGATCGCTGTTTGGAATCATATATTCATGGGTTCTTCCAACTGATCCCTTCCTTTGTGCCTATAAGAAGAACCCCTTCATGTGTGCAGGAAGGAGATTTTTTGAAGAATTGGATAGAGATGGTGATGGACAAGTAACTCTAGAAGATCTCGAGGTTGCTTTTAGAAAAAGAAAGCTTCCGCGGAGATATGCTCATGAATTAATGCGACGCACTAGAAGGCACTTGTTTTCAAAATCATTTGGTTGGAAGCAGTTCTTGTCACTGATGGAACAGAAAGAACCTACAATCCTTAGAGCTTATACTAGTCTCTGTTTAACCAAGTCCGGGACACTGCAGAAAAGTGAAATCTTGGCATCACTAAAGAATGCAGGACTTCCTGCAAATGAAGATAATGCTGTTGCCATGATGCGGTTTCTCAAATCTGACACTGAAGAATCTATTTCTTATGGACATTTTAGAAACTTTATGGTTCTTCTCCCATCTGACCAGCTTCAAGAAGATCCAAGGTAAAAATGGTGACACTTGAGTAGATACAGTGCTGATAGGATGTCATAAACGATATTGTTATATCTAAGATATTATGATCTACTACAGGAATTTATGGTTTCAAGCTGCTACTGTTGTTGCGGTGGCACCTCCTGTGGAAGTACATACTGGAAGTGTTCTAAAATCTGCACTGGCAGGTGGCCTTGCTTGTGCACTGTCAACATCTGTTATGCACCCTATTGACACAATAAAGGTAGGTTGTTATTTCTAATTAGTGATAGATTATATGTTTCCATACGTCTCCTTATTTCGCTTGCTAGAATCGAAATACAGCGTCTCGAACTTGAATGTCGGTAGGGGTCTATTTAGTTTCACTGTGAATTATTTTATTTCAGCGATCTGACCATTATTATATTTTCAGACTCGAGTACAAGCATCAACGCTTAGTTTCCCTGAAATGATTGCAAAACTTCCCGAAGTTGGATTTCGTGGAGTATACAGAGGATCCATTCCTGCTATTATAGGACAATTTTCAAGGTTCACAATTATTTCCCTTTTCGTTTCTTAATTTATCTTCTGAGGTCCAACAATCAAATCATTCCCTTAATACATTGTTGCAGCCATGGATTACGGACTGGGATCTTTGAAGCAAGTAAGATCGTGTTAATAAATGTTGCTCCAACGCTTCCGGACATACAGGTGAACACTATATCAGGGAACTACCTTGAGAATATAATTGGCAAATTTCTTTTTCGAAATAATATGTTCATATTTCATGCTTATTTGTGTGGTGATGATATAACATAAAGAATGTTTTTGTGATCCTCCAGGTTCAGTCCATAGCATCATTTTGTAGCACTGTTTTGGGTACAGCAGTTAGAATTCCATGTGAAGTATTGAAGCAAAGGTTGCAGGCAGGCATATTTAACAACGTAGGTGAGGCAATCGTCTGCACATGGCAACAAGATGGTCTCAGAGGTTTTTTTCGTGGCACTGGTGCTACTCTCTGTCGGGAGGTCCCGTTTTATGTCGCAGGCATGGGACTTTATGGAGAGTCCAAAAAGGTACGAACTTAATCACATTCCAAGATTATTATGTTCATAAAATATGCTCACATTTTGCTGTGGTTGGTAACTTTGAAGTTTTAATACCATATTAATCGATGTTTGTAATGAAAATTTCAGGTCGCCCAACAACTTCTGGGACGAGAACTGGAACCATGGGAGACGATTGCAGTTGGGGCTATATCTGGTGGTCTGGCTGCAGTCACAACGACGCCCTTTGACGTGATGAAAACTAGAATGATGACTGCACCTCAAGGGCGACCCGTCTCCATGTCAATAATTGCATTATCTATTCTCCGTCATGAGGGGCCACTTGGATTATTCAAAGGGGCTATACCTAGATTCTTCTGGATCGCACCACTTGGTGCTATGAATTTTGCAGGCTACGAGCTTATGAAAAATGCTATTTCCAAAACTGAAGAGCAGCAAAGTCTAGAGCAGCAAGCTACTGAGCAGCTTTCACAGAAGTAGTAAGTTTAATTTTATAACCGCATGCTTTATAATGTGATCATGGCATGTGAACGCTACAAGGAAGTTTTGAACGTTTTCCATGATTAAGTGGCGACACATGTTACAAATTTAATTTGCCGACATCTCCATGCTGTTTTGGACACTCGGATAGAGTTGTTTGTAGGATGTTATAGACTATTACTCATTTCATGCAAATAGCAATCTTCGTTTTTGTTTCATATGTTTTTTGTTTTGATTTGCATTATGCTTGGTTTTTCTAAGTTCTTGAAATTATTATTATTGATTGATTATTGATTGATTGTCAATGTGGGAATGTTGGCGACATTTTTCAACCTATTTATTGTTTCATGAGCCAATCCCTGGGATATGATGAACACAATTAAGCAAATTTTTGTAATTTTGTTTATGTTTTACAATTAGACTGTGGTTGTACCCAAGGGTACATCTTCTAGTGACTAAGGCTTGTCCCAAGTGCTTTCATCAGATCAAACCGATTAAGTCTTGAAAAAGTGACACCATTGGCATGCATTGTTCGGTTGTTTCATTAGTTGAAACACGTTGGTTTGGCGACGAAAGGGAGAGAAGTTGGAGGTGGGATCCAACTTATATTTAATGTATTGTTATTTTTTGTTTATTGTATGTAAATGTAGGTATATTGGTAAATGTGTTGCTCAAAAATTGAAGTGATGAAATCATCATTGGCACTGTGTTTTATCAATTTTGGATATGCTGATGTGTCACAACTGTTGAAAGAAGTGATGCAACAACGGTTGAGAGTGATCTTTTCACGTAGAGATGGTGATGGTCAATGATATATATTTCATATAAACTAAATTGAGCGTATTTCACAAAATATCTTTATTAATAAAAAAAACCTTTCTTGATGAAATATTTTTATAAAAAATCTAATTAATTGATTTTCATAAAATATCTATAAAAAAAGTTTCATCGTCCGTAGAAAAATAAATCCCCTCGATAATTAAATTTAAAGTAAAAGAAAATGGTGATAGTAATTCCATTTGTTAGAGGCCACCGTTTAATTACAACGGGGAATTTAAAAATAAAAGCGAGATGCATAGTTTCCTTTGGATAACTAAGAATTCTTATTTGTAGATATAATTGTAACGGAATTTTGTTCTTACTGTTACCAAATGAATACAAAGAATAAAATAAAGACAAACAAAATTGAAACGTACAAAATTTACTATTCTAATTATCTCTATTTACAGAGCAAACCAATAGTATTTAATACTAAACAAACTCAAAATATCAATCCTAATTTAAAATTAACTTCTACCAAAGTCTAAATCGACTTAAATACCAAACTAATATTTATTCAATTTACAAAACAAACCCTTAACTTCAAGTCACTATACTAACAGTTCTTATGTTACACTAAATTAATAAAATATTTATCCCAAATAGTTACTTGACGATAAAGAATGAGATGAGTATAGAAACTTATAAATAAAAAGCAAATGCCAAAATATTCTTTGAAATTAAAATCATCATGAAAAACTCATTTTATCTCCTCTTCTGATTATATCGTCATCATGAATGAAAATAAGTTGAGATGACAATGATAAATCAATCATCAATTCTCTTGGTGACGTGATCATAGGACAAAATTTATATTTTTACATATGGACTTCGAGTTTACTTATGGGCTCCGATTAAATTATTGTGCTTTCATTTTTAAGTGGGCTTCGGTTAATTTAGTGAGCTACGATTAGTTTGTTGGACTTTAGATTTAGAGTAGAGATATTTTGCATTTGCAAAAAAATCTTTTTAAATCACAAGTTTATGAAAATTGGGTCAAAAGACTCAAAACCAGCCAGGCCCAAATCATCGTCACCATCATCATGATTCATGCATGCATTCATATGATATAAGCTACAGACATAAATTTGTAATAGCTTCATTTCATTTTAATTTCATAATCATACATAATTTCTCCAAATAGTACAAAGGAAATTTACATCCAAGCGGAAAGGATTTTTTTACGTGATTTAAAAATATGATGTGTGAATCACGTGACCTTTTTAGTTGATAGAAGTTGTTTGTTGTAGTTCTGTATAAAACCGTGTAACAGATAACATATTGATACATCGTTCATGTTTGACTTCCTAATTGTGTTAATATTGTTGTTATTTTAAACTTATATGGTATGATATATGATATATCACTGACGTAGTTAGGATTTAGCTCGAGGGGTGGCCATAAAAAAAAGTCATTATAAGTTCGTTCATTTTACAACAATTAGTTGCACATGCAATTCTTTTACGAAAAGATCATTTAAAAGTTACTATAAACTATAAGTCAAAAAACATCTTTGTGTGTAATGTAAGAAATTAGACAAAATATAACAAATCACAAAATCATTTTTTATGTATGTATATATGCATGATTATAAACCAGTTCATATAAAATAAAAATCTAAAAAATAAGAGCATTTCAACATAAATCACAAAAAAAAAAAAAAAAAAAAAAAAAAAAACTAAACGAAAGACTATATAGTCGTAACATGTTTTTCGAGTCGTTAAATCTTAAATACTTTATAAGGAAAGTCATGCGGAAAGAACTTAACATATTATCTACATATATTACTACTAAAAAAGCTATATATGTAATAAAAATTTATTATTAAAGCAATACGTATGTTCTCGAATCAAAATTTTGGTATAAAATATTTTTAAATCAATGGTACCCTAATTTGCAATGTAAAATAATTACCAGCCACATATTAATTAGTAACTAGTAATCTTAGTTGGTAAATTTGATTCATTTTTAAGTGGGTGAACATTTGAAACGAGCCTGATTCATATATACCGCACTAGTTAAAAAAAAATTTGTGGGTTGGTCATGGCCCACCTTGGCATCAACACACCTACGTCCCTGTGATATATATATTATTTGATTGATATATTAATACCCATATGATGTTGTGTATGCAATATTTTATATCTAGAATTATATTATTATCTTATATATATATACTCTTATCTATATATAAATCACGACTGGCTGCAATTAATGTTAGAAACTGCTAATCATCTAGAACTGAATTTGTTTATTTGCTTACAAATTTAATTAAAAGAGTTATATATGTGCCAGATTAAAAATATATAATAATGTTGACATTATTATAAAAACTTAAGAATCATTCGCCTAACTTCTAGAATTGAGATTATCGTAATAAATATCTGTTATTAATAAAGTTTGTTTGCCTTCTAGAAATTATTGCATTTAATATGTACCAAGATTAATGATACAAGTTATTTATCGATAGAACATATATACATATCTTATCTAAAATGTCTTTAAAAAATCAATTAACCAATAAGATTGTTAAATTTTATCAAATTAGCTAAAGTTAAGAAAAAGATGACATCGTATATCTTGATTTTAAACTTCATTAAAAATATTGTAATTACCTTTGAGCAAAATATATAATGTATAATATAAATAATAGTTAATTTAAATTTAATATCCAAAATAACATAATGTGTATGTTACGGTTTAAATTAAGAAATATATTAGGATGATGATTGTATTGTGATAGGTTTCTTAACTATGGTGGCTATATAAACAATTAAACATACATATTAATAATAACACATTTATTAGTTTATGAATTATTTGAGAAGAGAAGAGCAAGGAAAAAATAATAAAAGATAGCCGGATCGAATTAACAATGGTTCATGTAGCCAAAAAATTGTAATAAGATTCATAATTTTATTAAACTTGACTATGCATGTTTAAGTTCATATATATTTTAATACGGAATATTCATCTACTAGATGATATCCTAAATCTGGGAATAAAACGAGATTAGAGAGAACGAGATATGATTACAAAATTATGAATGAATAATTTGATAAAAGGAAAAATACAATCCTTTTGTATTTTCCACTACTTATAAAATAATACACTCTTATCCCACATATAATTAACTTGTCTCTTTAAGTCCTTTGACTTCATTTATCTACAAGTAGACACTAACACTTCTTCTTTTAATCATAATAAAAATACATCCTTTATGCACTATATCTTTAAATAAATAATATCCACAGAACAGACCAAGAACATCATTGTGCAATCAAGATTGCAAGTTTAAATCACCTTTTTATCACAACCCCACAATCTTGACTTGCAAATATATCAAAATTTTATAACTTATTACACAGAGTGTTATGTTGACCAGCTGTTAAACCCTTTATAAACAAATTTGCAGTACTAAGACTTAAATTAATTTTTACAGTTTTTAACACACCATTGCATATTTTTTCTGTCACGATATGCAAGTCAAGATTGAAATGTTTGGTTCTTTCATGATGTACATGATTAGCCGGGATTTGCATTGATGGAACATTATCACAAAATAAATTTTAATGATAGAATATAAATAACAATAATACGGTTCGTTTGCAATTTCTAGAATTTTTTGTTACATATTTATGTGCTAAGGATTCTTACACTAAACAACCTCTAAATCTTTTTTTTTTCTTTTAAAAATAACCTCCATTAGGTTTTTTTATATAGTTAGGCAAGGATTTCTTACATTGTTAAGAAGAGCTATCAAATTAGGTAGCTAGATGATAAATAAACACACTACTATAAATAATTTATTTTCAAATTTCATACTTATTATTCGACTTATATAAAATGTTAGAATTTTATCATATACATCATTTGAATATTTAAAAAATCAAATATACATTCAGTGGTCCCGTGTGTATACATGGATTTTGGGATCTAGTAAATATAATATAGAAAACACCTATATGATATCATCAATTAAATTAAACTTTCAATTTAGCAATTAAGTCATCTAATTATAAAAAGAAACATTGTATTTCAGTTAACTTATGTTCCTATATATCACTAATACCAATGGTTAAAGACTTAAAAGTTACTCATCCATATTTCATATTAGTAAATAATATTAATATTAAATATAATTTACGTTACACTCCCAGTCAAAATCAATTCTTGATTGGTAACTAAAAGCCAACTATACTTATATATTTAATTTAAAAACATTAGGTTATCTTTCAATATTTGAGTTCAATTGACCAATCAAAATTCAGTATATACTTAATTTAAGAAAAAATCTTCTTAAATATAATATAGGAAACAGTTGATGATGTCATCAAATATTTAATTGACCAATAAAATTGCTTGATTTTTTCCAGTTGGCTAAAATTTAGAAAAAGATGACATCATAAATCATGATTTTAACACTCTTTAAAATAATACAATTAAGCAAATATAATAATATTAATTTAAAATCCATATCCATATCATCTATATCTTATAATGTTAAAATGTCCTAACTTATATTTGCTTTCCTTTACCATTTATTTATTTAAAAAGTAATTTATGAGATTAAAAGGCTGACTATTCTTTATATTCTATTCATTTTTTAATTAATAAAACAAAATAATGTACACGAATTTGTCGAAGTTGAGACTTACTGAAGCAATAATGTTAGGTTGGAGATTCTCTTACAAACATAAATATAGATAATTATCAAAATTCAATAATTTATATTGTTATAAAATAACAATAATGATAATAATAATCTATGAAAGGATGTTTTGAATTTTACGTGTGGTTAGCTACTGCTCAATTAAATTACAATAGTTCTCTCATTTGAGGTTTTGTTGCATTTTTACTTCTTTACATGAGTAAGTTTTTAAAGTCGGGTAAT
Organism: Gnaphalium uliginosum; assembly: GCA_963930675.1. Taxonomy (NCBI): domain Eukaryota; kingdom Viridiplantae; phylum Streptophyta; class Magnoliopsida; order Asterales; family Asteraceae; genus Gnaphalium; species Gnaphalium uliginosum. Next base: position 4,146,288 of record OZ005682.1, on the reverse strand, counting down.
TTATCGGTCAAGCTTGTATATATAATTAGATTCCTTTATAACTCAATCTTATTTGACTTATCTAAAATGTTTCCATTTACAAAATTTGAAATAAACCTTCAAATTTTCATATTTGTGGATCTTTGCATAAATGGCATCACATAAAATGTCAAAATTTTATCTTACACACTTATGAAAATCAAATAAAAATTCAACGGCCCGTATATATATACGAGTTTAAAATTTAGTATATATATATATATATATATATATATATATATATATATATAAATTGACATTTCTGTATGATTAGAAGAATTGAGATGATTACTTAAAGATTAATGGTGAGTAAGACTCCTCCCAACCGTGACAGAAACCTACGGGCCACGTCAGCGCCACCTAAACTTTTTTTTTCATAAAACTGACAGAAACTGACAGGCCCAATGTTGTGTTTTTAGGTGAATTTTATTACGTACATATTAAGTTTTTTTTCTTTATCTTTTGAGTATATTTAAACATTTGAGAAAACCAAATAACTTGATTATTGCAAGTATACGTACATCATTATAAGATTGATTGTTGAATACTAATTATTACAACAACTACTACAATTATCATATCTCATGCAATTCAAGTTTTCATACGTGGATTGAAGTTAACTAGTTTAGTTACACGCATGTCTCAACTCACTATCATCTAAAAGGAATCCATGTTATATATAGTTCAATCAATCTATCTATTTAATTTTATAAAAATCTACTACAATTATTATCATTATAATTATATTAATATTAATTAAACTAATCCATTTTCTATTTTAACAATTTCCATTTTTAGAGACGTATTATCATTATTATTAGTTGCTATATGAGACGAAACAATCTCTTTTTAATCTTCACTTGTCACGATGACTACATTTAAGAAGACGGCTTATATATCTTTTCTTAATTTAATTTAAATAATATTTATTAATATTATTATTAAAGTTAAAAAGTAGATGATCGATAAAGAATTATATTAGAGACTAATTAATTAAGATCAGTTAATTTGTATATAATAAACTCCACATGGAAGCGACTTGGTCAGATCGAAAAACTACGTATCTAGAGTTTTTGACTATCGACTTTCAAATTGTTGTTTAGCGTATTTTTAATATTCATCCACCTTGAAATATTGCTTTTCAAATTTATTTTTGGATATTAATAATCAAAATAACATTATATTTGAATTTGAAGATAATATAAATTACTAGGAGTACATACAATTATAGCAGATGATAATTGTGTTAATAAATTTACAACGGTACATAAACAAACCAAAAGTTATTTTCCTCTACTGTAAAATGAAATTGCGAAACAACAACTATAACAACAACCACAACATAATATTTAATCTTTATACTTTATGACCCGTCTCTGATTAGTGAGTTGATAATCAGGGGATTAAAACGAAAGCGAAAAAGTTATCTCTTCTAGAAAAGTAACATTTTGTATATTTGATCAGTTATTTAACGACTAAATATTATATAATCTTTGTTCATATTTAATTTAACGACTAATAATTCTATACTTAATAATAAACAACTTAACTTTAATGACTAACTTGTAAAGTATCATTTGCCTATAACAAAGGCCAAGAACTTTGAAACCATAACAGAACATATTAAATTTGAAAACTTGAAAATAAACATAAATACTTGTTATATACAAAATATAAATAAATAGAGAAAGAAAAAAAATTCAACTGGCGTCGCACGTGATGTAGGGTTTTTAACTTTTTATCGGCGGATATATGCACGTGATGTAGACGCGGTTTCAGATTTGCGTTATAAGTTGTATGGCACATTATTTTGTGAATCCAGAACGCGTAGGTTATTGGGTCGGACTTTCTCACAAATCTTGGCCCACATTCACTCACTTTATTCCTTTTACTTGATTATATAATTCGATTTTCCGTTACGTGCTTAAAATAATAAACCTAAATTTAAACCTAAAACTCCTCCCAACCGCGACAAAAACTGACAGAAACCAACGAGTTACGTCAGCGCCACATCATTTTTTTCCAAAACCGACTGAAACTGACAGACCCCTGCCATCAGTGGCACCGTCACTTTAATTTTTGGGTCCCACATTTACCAATTTACCTTTATTTATATACACACGCGAAAAAAAAACAAAAAAAATAACGACTGAACGTTGGATTATCGACGGACCGAACCGACCGGCCGGTGCCATCGGTGTCGGTTCCGTCGGTTGGAACCGATGACAACCGACGTCTCCCGTTGAGAGTAACCTAAGAGAACTCTTAATGGGGAGAGTCGGTTAACTGACGGAACCAACACTGATGGCACAGATTCGTCGGTTTCTTTCATTGGATACCCGACGGTCCCTCAGTTTGGTTTGTGGGTGGGTCCCGCGAGTTTGAGCCGTTATATATATATTTGAAATTTAAACCCAACAGTTTGAATTTTAACCCTTTTTTATTTATTTAAGAAATTATTTTAAAATACTACTTTTTTCACTATAAATACACATTATATTTTACCCATTAGTCACACTACAATTTACTACAATTTTTATTTCTTTTACACATTCTACACACCACAATTCTCACTACTTTTAACCATTTCATACTCTACAATTCACACAACTTTTACACAATCCATACACATCCATTTCAAACACAAAAACACTACACAAAGTCTAAAGACAACAAATCCAAAAACAAAAATAGAAAAGAAAGATCAAGAATTATTGTAATATTTTTTTTTATTTAATTATTGTAAATTTTTTTATTTAATTGTATCGTTTTTATTTTAATGAAATGTGTTTTAAAAAGTTAAATAATTAATCAGTGGGTCCCTGAAAAAAAATGATGGAGCACTAAGGGCCTGTCAGTTTCTGTCAATTTTGTGAAAAAATTAACGTGGCGCTGACGTGACCCATCAATTTCTGTCGCCATTGAGAGAGGTATAAAGATGTAATATTGGTGCATATTGTAAAGTGATGATCGATGAATATAAGAACAGAGAATTAGTAGAATCTATATGATAGAAACCATATGATTAGACCTTTATAATTAGGCATATTGGTTATTTTGTACTAGTCTTACTTGTCCCATCAAATGATATTGTTCATTGCTGGTATATTTGTATATTTTGTTATAAATTAAATGTCATACTTAATATTAAAGTATCAACTTTACACATAATCATTAAAAATTGATTTTTCCACTTACATAAAGCATACTCCAACTTAATGAACAAAAACATATGTGATCGAATTGTATTATCATCAAAACCTTTTTTTTTTTCAGGGACATTTGTTAAGGAATATATCTTTACTATGTTTATAACTAAAGTCTTATATAGTTGTATATGTATCAATAATGCAATTGCATGGTACTTCATTTTTTTCTAAATTTATTCCAATTCGAGGGACGGTTGAAAGAGACTGCATTAATGTAATTAAAATATAATTAAAATTAATCCCTATTTATATATAGTGGTGTCCTATTATTGGATATAAAAAAAATGATGTGGCATACTTTTGTTTCCAATTTAGAAGCTCAACATGTTTGAAAATTAGGATAAAACTCCAACTCCCCCAACTATACAATTGGTCTTAGTCATAACTCATAATTCATAAAATTTAAACATGCATAGAAAATTAAAAAAAGTCTATGCTTCAAGTGAGTCAAAAGGGTATTTAAGTCAATACTAAGTTTGACAAAATAAACCAAAAGAAGAATTTATAAATTAGACTAGATAAAATTAGGTCACCCATAACTTGATTTTAAATCAAGAATAGGCATGTAATTATTAGTACAATGACGTACACTTTAATTATTTTCCCGCTCTCCTTCTACCCTTTTTTAGTAACTTTTCTTTTATTCTCTTTATACCCTTTATAGGATCAGTAAATTGAAGTATAGTAAAATTACACATACTAAAGTACTTGAATCTTTCAAGCTTCAAAGTTGATTGAACTAGTTTCATGTCCAAAGTGGCTCGAATACGCTGTTGAAATTGACATCATCGGAGAAGAAGTTTAGATTGTCATAAGGTGTTTGTTGTGTTGGTGTTGGTGGTGAGACGAGTTGTTGATCCATTTCCATAACAATCATCGATAATAAATTGGAATGTTGGCATTGCATGTTTAGCACTTCGGCTTGCGCTTTGGCTAACTCTGCTTGGAGCTCACTGACTTGCTTTTGAAGTTGACAAATTGCTCCTGCACAACCATAAACCGGATCTCTTAGCCTTGCATTCGCTTCATACACCATACTACTAACTGCATCCGCTCTTTGAGACGCTGGCAGTTCCTGTAACGATAAAACGCACATTATTAGTAATTACAAAAAATGATCAACAACTTCAACTCAAATAATTGTAAATTGTAATGGTGAATTTGGTTTCTCTTTAGGTGACAATAGATATTACTAATTTACCCTTTTAACTACTCTGTCTCTTTATTATTTTTATATATTTACAAACTAATGTCAACTTTTGAACCGGTTTGGTTCAAGGAACGGTCCTACATAGTTGGATACTCCTTTAGAAGTAGTACATTTACTTTTAATATTAAATTGAAAATATATTACCTTTTTTGAATTAGTAATTAATAAAATTATATGTCATTTATTAAATGGTTGAATCTTTTTAGGAAATATCGTTTTTTTGTAAAGAATGGAGAAAAGCCTATGTTAAAGTAAATTAGGACATAATGGAAAAAAAATAAAGGGAGCATGAGGAAAAAGTGAAAAATCAAAGTCTTGAATTCACATTAAAAAATGGTAACTTTTGTTTATCCTTCAATAATAATTATTTTTGTTACACAAAGACAGTTAAAATAATCACTCTTAGACTCTTAAATGACTTTGATTACCATTTAATTGAAAAAATGACTGGAAAACCTAAAATGTATACCCAAATCTATATCTAATAATATTACCCGTACACAAAATTGTTTGATAAAAATGCTCTTGTAAAAAATATCATTTATTTTTACCTGCAACAACTTGATGATGTTGCTAGCTCCAAACACACGGTGAGCGATCGTGAACTTGAGTGGTTCGGTTGGTGGAAAGTAAGGTGCCAACACACATTTTTCGACACACCGCCTTCTAAGAATCTTGCAAGCGGCACAAGGGCTAAGAACGACGGGATGAGGTGGCGAAGAAGGGGCGGATGGGGGAGGATGTGTCAAAACACTAGTAGGACTAAGTTGAGATGATGAGTTGTTATTACAATTGTTTGGTGATTGATGAGAGTGTGGTACGGTGGTAGTGGAAATGGTCATGGGTGAGGTGGCGTCCCCACTTCTGTCACCGGAATATTCCATTTATAATTGTTTAAGTGCCGGATTGAGAATGTTTACTAAAGGTAATAAAGGATTTAGTTTGATTATGCAAATGAGGTGGGAGAATATATATAGCCTCAAGTGAAGTGGCATGATGTAATCAAATGGTCATTGGTTTGAAAATGACATCAGCTGAACTGAAGATTTTTTATCTGACTTGTCTGTGTGCAGTTGTGCACCGAACTAAAAAAAGTACGGAGTATTTCCGTAAACCGTGTATACCCTTTTGTACTTGTAAAGTTTTGGTACATTAAATTTTCAATTGCATTTTTTGTGCATTACTCATTTTTTAACATACATCAATTACTATTTACTATTTACTATACGTAAATTAAATTGTATAGCATATTATGAAATTAGTTTTTAAACCACATCGATATATATATATATATATATATATATATATATTTTGTGTAGCTATGGTGAAATAATTAACAAAATTTTGAAATGCTACATGTACAAATGATTAGATAACTGAATTAATTACTAGCTTCTCCAAGTTGGAGTAATTTAAATAGTGGAGGGTTAGTTTGGAGATATAAAACACTAGTTTACTTAAGGTCAATTCAATATAGTTAAGACTTGACCAATTGTGGTCCTTTTTTAATCTATGTATGTATATGTATATGTATGTATGTATTTGAGTGTATAAATTCGTCGAAAAAAATTAACATATGTTCGTAGTAGTGAACGAACCTAAGTTTGGAGCCAAAACCTTCATTTACCTCCTTTTTTTCACGAATTGAAAACAAATACAATAAGTTTGAAAGCAAGTTTTCCCGCTTTTAAGCCAGAGCCCAAAATCCACAACAAATAAAGGCAAAAGGTTGTTTTCTATATCGTCGAAGTAACGTCGTTTAACAATAACAAAAGTAACTACATAAATGATATAGTTAAAAGAAGGAAATGTAATAGATAAACATGTACGTATTAGTTGTTACGAGTGACTGTTTTGAAATTAAAGTGAGCTACAACTTGTCGTGTGAAGTAAATGATACGACTATTAAATTGTTGACGTACAATAGAATAAAATTAAGATAAATGGACTTTCTTCTACCCGTACTCTGGACATCGAGACAAATTACTTTTTAAGAACGTTACAATGGTTGATTTGTGCATAATGGAAGATTAGTTATAGATAGCCAAATATTTATTAATACCATAAACGGTATATAATATAAATGGCAGTGTATCGAACTTTACATGCATTTAATTTTGAAATCTCCTATTGTATTTATTCAAGTTTTAAAATCGTCTAGTTTTTTGCATGCTTTTGACTACATAAATTGGTGTATTTTTGTAAGTTCTATACATACAATAGTAAGTTAAATGCATACAAAAGACGATTTTAAAACTTTAATACAAACAATAAAAGGTTTCAAAGTTTGATACATACAATAGTAACATGTGTAAAGTTATGTACACTTTCAAATCGTAAACCTTACCATAAAATAGTGATTAATAGTTAATTCATCTGATCGAAAATTTCAAGGACTAAATTTATAAACAGCTGTTATGATGACATGCATTTAAGAAGAGAAAAGCTGTCAAATTTCGAAACATTCCCATTATCACTTATCACGTGTTTTTAATACAATAAATTAACTTAAACTAGTTCATATGAATACTAATTAATAATTATTATTATTAATTGCATGATGTTAAACTGATTTTGTGGAAAATACATGTGTGCACATGTTATAGGATCAAGAGCCGCCCAGTTGAAAACGTAGACTCGTTTGACTCAAATTAAATTCTATGCCCATCACAAAATAATCAATTCTACGTACACTTTTCATCTTAATTGCATGCTCGTCTATCTATTACCAACTTCATTTATTACTCTGCTACTTACACTCACCAACTTCACACGTTTCATTGATGTTAAGTTTCTTCAAAACGGTAAAAGAATATGTATCTTCGATCAACTTACTTTCATTAAGACGGGTTAATCACGTCTGATATCATCGATTTTTTAACACAAAATATAAAGATGACATAAGACTACAGGTGGATATGATCGTACAACACGAACTTGGACCGAATTTAAATTTTCCAATCCAAAATGAACACGTGGACCATGTTGATGTTGTGATCGCCTCTCTTCTCAAATCATTCGTTGGGATTGATCATCACCACAACAAATCACACAACCTTGTATAAGTCAATAACTAAATGTACACAAAACATAAAAAAATATAACACACAATATTTTGCATGGAAAATCTCTCAAGTGAAAGTAAAAATCACGGGACGAGCGGCCACTTGAAATTTCACTATATTCGAACAATATTACAAGAATGGATGTTCCTCTCAACACTCTTGATTTTCAAATATTCTTGTTTTAGAAAATTTAATCATAATCCTAACCGTTGAAACTTGAAACAGGACATTCAAAAGAAATCCCCATCAAAACTATGATGATTGAACTAAACAATAAATACATAAAGATTACCCTTAACTAACTACAACTTCATCTTACTAGAACATCTACATTACCACCATCATCGCTATCATTAAGAAATCAAGTCTTAAAAGTCTCTAAGACATAGCTTAAACTTTGACCTATGACCCATATAAATAATTGACCAAACATTAATGGATCTTCACGTATATTTCATTTTGATTGCATACACATTTGATTTATCTTTTAATTGGTTTACAAAAGATTTAAATATAAGCATACTTATATTATATTCCTTGGCATGCAATTCGAAAAATTTGATGTATTTTTCAAAATTTTGACATCAATTATAAGGTATAACTCAGAAAGTGATAGATTTTTTTTCCAACTTGTATTAAAAACGTTTGGTAGATAGAAAATTGTTCATGTAAAAATGCCGTAAATCTTGGATCTATATAATTAGGTATACGTCAAATTAACAGTTATAATATAATATAGAATATAAATATAAATATAAATATAAATATAAATTATAATTATAATATAATATGATATACCTTGAAAAAGAAATTTAAAAAACAAACAAAAATTCATTCAACCTCATTGTAGTACGCATTATGACGAATGCGGTACCCTTTATGGGAGAATACGAAGTGACATAAATTTGTCACAATAAATTGTGATGGAATTAAAATGTTACGGGTAAAAGGCTTTTTTGTACGTAGAATGTACATTTATTTAGTATGAAATTAAGAAAGAATGCCACGTGTGAAGACATACAGAAATTGTCGGGTGCCGACTATTTACACAACCGAAGGAAATTTTAAATTAAATTAAATTACAATACAAATAATACTACTCCATAATACATTTTAAAGAATTTAATTTCGTATAATAAATGGTGGGACATCCGATGCGGATACTGCTCTTACAATTGGAACAACGCAGCATGCTGACGTGGAAATAATTTGATGGTGAGGGCCCTTGAGGCTCGTGTGGAACGAGGACGGCCATCCGCGCCGCTAAACGTTATCTTTTATGCCACGTAACAAATTTTTGGGAAGAATTTTTATCGAGTCTGAAACTTTATTGGTCAGTGATTTCAAGCACCTTCAATGCTTCGTAGTTTTAACCTCTTTTTAGGTAATCATTTTATTTAGGATATTTAGGAGGTGTTTGAATGGGCTTATTTATAGTGTTTGGATAAACTTATCTTTCACGATCTTATTTGCTTATTTTAGAGAGAGTTCAAAATAAATTTTAAATTTATAGCTTATTTCCTTATAAGCAATAAGTAATTAGTTTGAAAAATAAGTCCAGGCCAAACACGCCCTAGTCGTCTAAGTATCTCATTGAACTAGGCAAAATGTCCAACGTCCATGATTACACGATTGAAAGAAGTTTTTGGGCTTCTAGTTAGTTTGTATGATGCAGATGATCCATTCGACGATGATACCATTGCTGATTTATTTTAATTTATTCTGTTATGTTTCAATATTTAACAGAATAAAATATTTCTTATAAAATATTTCTTATAACGTGTTTAGTGAATATTCACATTTTTAGAAAATCATAGTCTGTATATGGTAGTTGTATAAATCGTAGTTATAAATTGTAATGCTATTTATTCCGTAGTATGTTCTAGCAATTTGCATGATCGATTTACAAATCAAAAGGCGCGTAATTTGTCGTCATCTTAAAATATGTGTGTGGCGTACGAACAACTTTTCATTTTTGCGGTTGTGTACAAATCACCGTCTATTGAACATATATATAATTAGCTTATATGTATTGACAGAAGTTTTTTTCTTACCCACGATAATTATTATTATGTATAATTATTAATTAAAGTGATGTTAATTTATGAGTTGTGAGTTGTGACAATACCTAATTTGATTATCAGTTTCTTTAGGTTCAAATAATTATTTCCGACTGGTCTTTTTAAAATATAGATCGCCATCATCGTTTTAAATAGTTAAAGTAATTGTGCATTTCTTTGTGTTGAATAATAATCGGTCTCCTCGGTAAGAAAGTATTGCATACATGTAATTATGTTAATATTATATATTATATTTGCATTAGCTATTAGTCACATCGTTGAAAAGGATTGGTTGTACCAAAGGTTCTGTGGTTATGGTCAGTGGGATACGAGGAACTCATCAACTTAGTGGTGAGGGTTCAAACCTTGTAGGAGACATTTTGTAAATATTCGTAATGCCAATAAATAATGTATTATATTTATTTTATTTGCATATAATAGATAGAAATAAGTAATATGCCATCAACATCTACGAAAAGTATACCATTAGGAAAAATGAAATATAATTTATACGGATTCAACAAAAGATGGTAATTTATCCACAAATCACCATCAAAGGGGAGAGTTAGTAAAATTAATAAGAATTTGTTGAAATGTCTATAGAAAAATATGTTTATTAAATTGCAAAAGTCATTTCCATGAGAAAAGGAGGGGTGGCTCATACACCCAAATATAAATATTCTACTTAACCAATATACTTAATAGAATGGTTATTGGGTTATTTATACTGCACTGAGTAGATGGGTTATTGGGTGTTTTTTAGTATAAGAAGCTATGTATTTCTAACATATTTTGGCAAGTAATCGAAGCAACTATCGGCTAATATGACATTGAGTCAACGACACATTCAGCTAGACTCAACGTTTCATATTATCTTCGAAAAATTTGGATCGATATTTGGATCCTTACATAAAGAGCAAAAAGTTAGTAATTAAAAAAACAAACCAAGTTTGGTTAACAACTTGATACGTTACTTTCTTGACGCCGAGATGACTCTTTTCACCACAGAATCAATCATGATGACCCGGCATGCTTTGGCGTGGTAAATGTAAGAGTAATTTAGTAATACAAAAACTGTCGATGTCGTGCCTATAGGGAAATAGAAGAAAAAAATTACAGTAGATCATAAAAGTCTATAAAACTATGCAAATGCAATTATAATCTCAATGACTACTTTTTTTCTTTCTTTGACAGGAAATTAATAAGGATGATGTGAGAGGTATACACTAAAACAGCAGCCTTCCATGTCGCAGCCTGTCCAGCATTCCTGGACTTCTATCACACGGTTTCTCAACAAAGAAAAAAATAAAAAATTAGTTAATTAAGAATTTTTATAAAGTAAGGGTTTTAAAAATTATACATGGCTAAAGTATTATACAATGTAATCGTCACTATGTCCTAAAAGGATTTTGTAATCCACGCTCCGAGCTTTTAGATTTGTACCCAATGCGTAATGGTTCTTAAACAAAGTGGCTCCCTTTTTTTAATCTGGGTAGATCAGCCCAGAAAAGTAACGAATTTTGGGGGCAACATTGGGTTGACCACTTGACCCTGATAGGGTCAAGCGCTCGAATGGGTCCATTGTTCTTCTTGTTACATACAGTATAATATCGTACTAATAGTAGATGATTAATTCAACTATACAAAAAAGTTGGAGGGCACTACTTCTCCTACCCCAACTGATGATCAAAATGGTCAATAGTGAGGGTGACATTCCTATTGTTAAAAGGTATCTATAATATGAACTCTCAAATTTATAAGATTGAAATCATAACTTTTTGCGATAGCTACTTGCGTTATACATATATATATCTTAACTTAATCAAGGTTTAATTTGTTTATACCATTTTCATCAACTGTCTACTTTAGTTTTGTAGGTTTCATACTCATTTGTCTAAGTAATTAACCGGACCCACAAAATAGGAACCAAATTTTCTAATATTGTTGCATTGAATTGAAAGATGCATAGTGTATTAACTATTATGATGATGGTTTATTGTCCAGAGAGTTGACATTGGCTAGAAATACAAAGAAAGTAGGTGTTATTGGTCTTGACTACTTCAATTCCAGATTCCCTTTGTTACGTGTGATGATAAGGCTACATTCATCTGACTACCACTTGATTTTTTTTAAACCTCAAAGAATGTATATAAACTGGAAATTTTCAAATAGAATTTGACATGCCTAACTAACTATGTCTATTTGTGCATACTTTCAACGGTTGACTTTTCGCTTGGAATCAAGAGTTAAAGAAAGATCAAAAGGCTATCACTTGGATCATCTGTAATATTTGAAACACTTGACCATTTAGTATTGATAAAAATTTGGTGAAAAGTTGAGGCTAGATTTTCTGCCATGGCCATAAAGCATTCCCTTTGATGGTTTAGATTCACATGTACTTAATTATTATTATTTCCGTGTTATTTTGACTTGATTCATGTTTTTCTTCATTCATCGAACTAGGGTATGTCTAGATAACAAAGGAAGCAATACCAGTTAAACATGAGCCGAAACTATCATGTCATATATTCATATTCAAGGCAATAGTACCGTTGAAAAAGAAACCCATGTACATTTTGTAAAGTGCAATAACCTTAAACATTTCATGTGTAAACAAACGTTTACATCCTAAGGGACCAAAGAGATAGAAAATTACGCAGTACGATGTAAAGAAGGCTAACTTGCTACTTTAGGTTATTTCATGATCACACCCAAATTTAACGAATGAAGAATGCAAATCAAGTTCTTTTTATGAACTGTAATTCCATCAATGCTGTACTTGATACATATTATAATCAGTAAACAGAATGCAAGATATATTTCACAAGACTGTCAAAAGTTCCCACTGAATCTTGATTTAATATCCATGCTTGGTGAATGCCTACTGAAAACAATACCAAACATGCATTCTTTATAGATGAGAAAATCTAATTTACGAACTCAACCCCATTTATTAAAGCGATGCAAGTCACACTATCACACGTTTTCAGGAAATAGCGTAATACACTTGCTTAATTCCATGTTCTGCACGGTTTAATGACCTTTCATCTGTATCTCTACTTTACACTACCACTAGAAAGATATCATGAGCCACAATTTAACTAACTTCATCAAAAATGTTGATTGCATCATGACTCGTCTTAAACTTAAACAACGCCTTTAATCTGTGTACTAAAGGTAACCATATTGACATGCAAGTGTACACTTGTTCCGGTCTCGTGTCTATATTTGAAGTTTAAATACTTTGTAATAATATATAATAACCCATTAACAATCATGGCAAAATGCATAAACATGTTAATTAGATAGACTTTCTATTTGTAAGAAGATAAAAATATCAAAGAGAAAAAAAATAATAAAGAAATGTTACAGCCTACAATCCTACATGTCGTATAATAGTGTTGTGTTAACGGTTAACCTCTCAAGTCTTAATATTGTAAAAAAAGAAAACAAAAAAAGTTTATTGCACTATTTAAGTTACATCAAACATTGGGGTCTAAATTATAAATAAATAAGTTTTATCATCACATCCTGAAATATTATTAACGGTCGTCAGCGTTAGATTTATCACAATGGAACCGGCGGTGGTGAAATTGAAGCCGATCGAAGCAACGCCGGAAACCTTCAAAGAATTCGGGCAAGTAATTCAGGCTTCGCCGGACGGCGACCAGTTCGGTCCTCACGATGCTCAACTCGACCTCTCTCAAGGCACTCCCAGGTATGCAATTATGTATCTATCCCGCAATTCTAGGGTTTCATTTCTGTTTCCATGTTTAAAATACTGTTTTTATGTATTCAATTAGGTTTTATATAATGCACCTACAAGACCGGGCTCTCAAGTTTTCGGAAATAACACATCATTCGAGTGTGACCCAGTGCCTTGGTTCAATTGGTGGTGATATTTGGTATCTTGGAGTTGCAAGGCCCTCTATTGTGGAATCAAATGTGGAAAACAAGGGTGAAAATGTTGTGCAATCGCGCAGCGGTCACTTCTTTGTGCCGCCTTCTGTTGATGGCGTTCAGGTGTTTAAAGTATCTGGACCGAAGTTTCTGAAGCTGAACCGAGGGACATGGCATGCGGGACCGCTGTTTAAACCGGACACCACCATGGATTTCTACAATCTTGAACTCAGCAATACTAATGTAAGGTCAAATGTGTAAGCTTTATTGCTGACACCCTATTTTAATTTGTGTTTTTATTTTTGTACAGGTGGTGGATCATTCAACTCATAATTTCAAGAAGGAAAACGCGACAGTGTTTGTGATAGATGAGTAGTTTATTGATTATTTTACGAATGGGATTGTCTTCTTAAAGCTGTTTGTAAGTCTTATACAGACATAGTATACGATAAGCGTATGCCAACAATATGAACTTGTACAATGTTAATGAGAACCTGTTCGTTTGTACCATTATGTTTTCTACTCTGCTTTTCATTGAAAGAGACTAATCATGTTTGGTAACGATGGATGTTTATGTAGCCAACAAACAGTACAACAAATGAGACTGAATCTCACATATTTAATGTGAAAAAATACCTAGTACTGTAATAACAAAATTCAATATGAAAACGAATTACAAGAAAGAAAAAGCCCCCACTTTTGTATCACACCTGCGACACTCTCTTGGCCTTTTCTATTCATGTATGATATGATTCAACGGACAAAACGATAAGACAAACTTACTATTGATCTTTCTCTTCTGCTTGAGATGCAACGTCCATGGGTAATGTCGGTTCTGAATTCCCAGTATAGACACCTGTAGCTCCATCTGAACCTCCCTCCATCCTACCATCATCTACCTGGCCATGATTGTCATCTCCTTTATCTTCCACTGCATTTGAAGTTTCGGCATCACTTCGGGTTTCAGGTGGTTGGATTGCTGGAAATGAAACACCCATCCCTTTTGCCAGGCTAACATACTTCAGCACTAGTTGCTTATAACTATCTAGCAAAGCTTCTACGTCACCTACTGTCAAATCACCTGCTTGTGAGTACAAGTAGGGGAATTTCTGAAATTCTTTGATCGCAGTTTCCTCTTTCATGAGTATCGTTGCCCCTTTATTCTCCAAATCTGAAATTGATGGTATTTTGGCCACTGGTGGTATTGATACATGTTGTTGGTCTTTCGTGTTTACCTCTTCAGTTGTAGATTTAACTGCAACGGTAGTACTGCTTTGCTTTTTGATGGGTTTGGGTTCTGATATGGTTTCCCTTTGACCACCATCGTAATCACCCGATAGCCCATAAATAAGAGCTTGAGCAGATTCCATATTCTTTTGAAACTCTGATTCATCCATCGACAATGATTCGCCATTTATGTTTGTAACGAAGGCCTCTGCAGAGAGCATGTTTGTAAAGAAATAAGCTGCCTCTCCAACTAGTCTAGATTCACGCCTGTAGCGTTGAATGTACAACAAATTTGAATGCAATTGAGGAGGATTTGCTTTTATGGTAACATAAATAAGAACAGGAAGAAACTCATCAGCCCCAGGAGGACTTTCATTTGCATTAATGGAAGCATTAAACAGCAAGTTACTGATGACCTTACAGCAACTCAGGATACACACAAGTTTATCTCGTGGTGCTTTGTAGATATTGATTTTCTGTAGCTCCTTTAGAGCAAGTAACCATGAGGTTTCATTTTGGTACGTTGGTTGAATATCTAAATGCTCGGGTCGAATGAATTGCTGGACTAAAGCCAACTTTTCATAGAGTTCGTCATCTACCTTCACATCATCTGGGTGTGAAGCAAAGACACGTGTAAACAATTTTGTCATGATGTATTTCTCGAGCCCTTCACCCGCACTATCTAACTCTTCTTCGGATCCACTTGCCCAAAGCGGATGAGCCCGGAAAGCAGCTTCCATGTTGCTAAGGAACTTCTGTACGGCTGCACTGTCCCTTTCAGGATCTGGAGGATTATTCGAGAAGGATACAATGAAACTTTTAATGGCTTTAACAAATTCGGATGCAGATGGATCCCTCATGCGTTCCAAAAAGTCATGCCATGTCAGCGGTGCTGTTGAGGCACTAAATGGCTCAGCATTCTCCATGATTATTCTCAGATTAGGTTCAATCTGTTTGACCCAAAAGCGTAGAAGAACTTTTTTTTTTTTTTTTTTTTTTCCTTTTTGCTATTGAAAAGGGTCAAGGGAGATGCCTTTACAGCCCTTGAACCAAGCTGGAGAATTTTCAACTAGTAGAATGGCAAAACTTCATCCTGCACCAAAAGGTGATTAATTAATTGTAAATACATTTCAAGTACTGGTGGAGTTTTATCTGATGAATATGGTAAATTGGTCATTGATGATTTACACCTAAACCAAATCAGCAACCTCATAATTGACCCAGTAGAAAATTGTTTGTCAGTGACACAAGTATTCTTAAGTTTTCAACAGCAGATGGAGAACTTTGGCTAACTGTCTAGTTTTAACAATACTTATTAAAGAGAAATATTCAAACACATACAGGAGTTAGGTATACGATCACTATCTGTTTATCAACAAACAACCTTTTGTGATCTAATCTGCTATAGTGAACGTATTTCCAAAGAAAATTCTTATATAGACCTACATAATCAATGAACTTATTTGCATCGCCACTCATGGATATCTTCAGTCAGTAACTTACCATTCAACATAAATCTACTTTAAGTTTTATTTTTCACAAAATAGAAGTTTCATATTCAATTGGGATATTAGAAAGATGACCATATATAACACAAAATTTATCCACCTATTCTTTCTAGTCGAGCCTCTCGGTCTGTCATTATACCCCAAGAGGTAGAAAGAATTACAACGCCCATCCCGCCTAAAATTCTAGGAATTATTTGATAGTTAGAATAGATTTGTAGCCCGGGCTTACTGATCCGGTTTAAATTTAAACAATTTCTATATAAGTAGTTTTCCTGTTTCTTCTATGTCGTAGGGTTAAAACCAAAAACATTTATGGAGCACAGGTAATAGAAAAGAAACAAAACTATCGGTTCTTCACTGATCCTATTAGACCATTTAGAAATGTGTGAATTGAGGGATATCAAATATAATGATGATAAATCAGACAGTAAAAAAGTTCTAAGCTTATGGCTTCATTTATTTCCACTTACTTACCAGTTTTTCACTATGCTTTTCTTAGTAACTAGAAAGACTGCAAGTACGTTTGTATTCTAAAAGGGGGACTTAGAAAGTAGTCTCATGTCTTGAATGGAATATATTCAACAAACAGAAAAATGACAAAGATGATATGGTATCTATCCTACATAAGTCGGTTCATATCAAAATTTAGCTACTAATCCATTCTCCATAAAAGAGCCAAATGATAAGGAGTCCTGTGTTAGGTTTCAATTAAAGATGCTAGATTAATGAATCAACGTTGACCCATAACCATCCAAACTAATGATGCAGGAATAATACCTATTCCCTGCTCTATATCCTCCTTTTTATGGAATTAGACTACTACCATCATCTGCTGTTACCGTTAAATTCTTCATTACTGTAATAAACTAATAATTATTACCATCATCCATCTTTGGATATGTACACACAAGGTTTAACTCGTAGATGCAAACTCTAGCTTAATCTTAGCCATTCATTCTAATGGAAACAAATAGCCAATCATAGTTTTACTGTCTTGCTAAGTTAACCAAACAAATTGGTACAAGCACTCGCTCGCAAATAGATTATAGATGCACAAATTAGATGCTTATATAGGTTATGCCATTATACTGCATAATTATAATCATCTTAAAATGTATTTTAATACATCAAAAAACTGCAAAAGAAACCTCAAATCACACTACAATTGCCTTAACTACAACATACTGTAGAAAGTTACACCTCTAAATCTGAAGTCACTAGCATCAACAAACCTAACATTACCAAATTCAGATCAAATTCTGTAATTATTCCTTCAATTTCATCCGCAAGTAAAATATCGCTATTACAGTCAAATAAAATGAATAACAGTAAGCGTATGAACCAGAATTCATGAAGTTGGAGCAACAGGTTAGTATCAATCGAGATAAATACATTTAACTTTATATCATAATTGGATCAATCCGTGATCAAAATAGAGAGTCAATACCTTGTAATGAATGAGTTGAGACAGTCAGCGGGATTTGGAGTCCAAATCAAAAACCCTAACAACAAGCGATTACAACAAAGAAATGGTTAACCGGAACCAACCAGGATCCAACGACTCGCGCAGATGCTCAACAATGTATATTTTCAATACAGGCCCCTCTTCTTAATTACTTTCCAAACTTTGCGTGTTTTATCGTTTGTGTTTTTATCCTTGACGAGAAACTTTATAAAAGGTTTAACCCTCTAATTTATTTACATACACATATTTAAACATTTTTTTTTCTACCATTGTTAAATAAGTCTAAAAAGTAAAAACAAATTTACTGCATACATTATTTCACACGAAAAAATGCATATTGTTATTTTACTTTACGCCAAATAACTTTTTATATCCACTAAATTAGGCACGTCAATCATTTTTTTTTTTTTTTGAAATTTAACTATATGTTAGCATTCTTGCATTTAATTATACAGATTTTCATAAAAATGACTTATCAACTGGGCATAGCTCAAATGATACCGCCGCTCCAAACGTCCAGACTCCACATGTGTGACTGACAGGTCAGAGTTCGAATATGTGTTTCAACATATGTGGGTGATTTGTGAACGAGTAATTTGTCCGACGTTAATGATCCTTGTGACTGAAGCGGACGCGTACCATTAAAATATAATACAGGAGTCAAGTTATCCGGCAAATTACCCTTTAAAGAGGACGTATATTTTGATTAAAGCAAATCATTTTTTCTTAACCACCAGTGCTACATAATTTAAAAGATTATTTTGTTTAATTTTTTATTATCTATTGAGTTATTATAATTTAGAAAATAATAAGCTCAATTTCTAAATTATGATATTATATTATTACTATTATTATAAACAATATTTGAGTTTATAACTTCAATTTTGGCAATAAATTAGTTGGGCGGGAAATTGTGACTGAAACTGAAGATTATGACATAAAATTTTAGTGATCGTAGATTCTTTTCAGATACTGTTTGAAAAAACTTTTATTTTTTGGAGGTTTTTTTGCCAACATTTTTGTCTTTTTCGTTTTTATCAAACATAACTTTTAATTCATAAGGACATGATCTTACTAAAACTAGAATTTCAATCTCGTGTATACTTCTAGAAAACACGTCTATTAAACACACCCATGGATCGACATTCACGGGTTAATGAGCTTTTAAAAGGGATCTTACTAATAATTTATTAGAGTTTATGTAAAAATGATAATTTGACATAAATTGATTATATGATTCTCACTATGTACATAAACAACTGATTACATTATGGGTCATGGGTTATGTAGATAAGTGAATGTTGAAACTATTGAAGAGATAGTAAAACATGAAGGGTTGGAGTCTCTTTCTAAGTAAAAGAAAATGACGTGGCGTGGGAGTCTGTGGTCTTCACTTTACATGATTTGGGGTAATAGAAATAATAAGGTGTTTAAAAATAAGTTTACGATGGTTCCAGATTTATTTAAGGAGATTCAAGTGAGGTCCTACGGTTGATTCTCGTCTAGAGAAAAATGCCAACATTTCAAGGAGAAAAATGCCAAAATTCCTTGAAATGTATGGAAAGAGCCTAATATTGGTCGTATTTAATTTTTGGGTCTTATGCTTTTGTCATGTTGGTGGATCAATTCATCTTAAGTGCTGTGTGGTGCTACTGATGCTGAAGGAGTGGACTTTAGTTTTTGTTTTTTTAGCTTGGCATCAGTTTGAGGTAATTGTTATTTTTGTATGCTTTTATTGTATATTATTTGTTGCCTCCTTTTTACATCTTGTAGATTGGAGCGCTGCTTGTATTTTCTGTGTATCTAGACATTAGTTTTGGTATTAATAAAAGTCTCCTTATTATAAAATTAAAAAAAAAAAAAAAAAAAAAAAAAAAAAAAAAAAAAAACACTAAAGTATCATGTAAAGACCACGGACGTATTAATTATGTGTTGTATAATAATCACCAAATATAAGTGTTGAGATGAGATAGTAATGAAATCGATTGATCAGTCGAAGCATGCGTGATGTAAAACCGGTGATATTCATATTATTTTCTTCCACGTGCTCTCATACTTATTTATTAAATTTTAAAGGTGAATATTGCTAACATTGTTAGGATGGTTTTCACTGTTCAAACAGACACAACACCCCCCTTAAAGTTATGATTTTCAATGTTCAGCCGTTTTTATTGACCAATTTGAAACTAAATGGTTTTCAATTTTATCAAAGGACCCCTCCAACTTATAAGATTCAAACATACACAACACCCCTTAAAGTTATGTAAAACTTACAAATAGATCATTTGATATAATATTTTAAGTTTTTAAAGTTTTAGAATAATGTTTAATTTTATCATATTTTGTAAAAAACTTTTTTAACACTATTGTTAGAACGAGTACTTCGCCGTCGAAGTAACCTAAAATGATTGTTATGACGTATATAACTTAAAGTTTATGCATGATTATGGTTCCATAACATCGATTCTTCTGGCTAAATTTCTGTTTTGATAAAATATTATTTTATTAATAAAAATTAACAACGGAAAAAAAGCTCACATTCTTGAATCATCACTATTCATTTAATTTAATTTTAAAAAAAAGAAAGTACTACATTCCAATTAAGGTGCTACACAACCAAAACATAAATTGCGTATATAATTCCCGGAAGGTACCCCAATATCGTTAGCAATAAGCAAATCCAGAACTCGATCTGCATTTCAAAACAAAATCATGATTAATTATAACTTTTTTAATTTTAATTCCCATATAAACCGATCAAACATTGAAACTATGACATGATAACATCCAAAATTTTACGTTTCTTAGGGATGTTTGAGATTGTGTTTTGAATAGATTTTCTGATTCTTATGTTATTAGAAAACCGCAAATAATCAGAAAAAAAAAAAAAAAAAAAAAAAAAAAAAAAAACTGATTATCTACGTAGACATGCTTTTTTAAAAACTCCCGTTTTAGACACCACAACCATATCGAAGATTAAAAGATAACTTACACCACAACCATATCGAAGAAAAACGCCGATCGGAGGCAATATGATTGCAAGTATAATCTCAACAAATGTTTCTGCACCCATTTTCTAATTTGTTGATCGATTCTATGCTTCTGTTTTGTTTTTGAATTTTGAAGGTAAAGAGAGAAATATGTTGGTTTTCAAGTTTGCATCTATAACGGATTTCAAACATCAGACAACTGTTTGTTGGAAACGGAAACAGAGGTATTAATACGTGTCCCATATACATGTTCTCCGGTTGACACGTGGATATTACTAACTTTACACGTGGACTCTCAAGAATTAAGTGAACATCATCTATTCACACGGTCGGATGATCATTTATATTTTTTACAGAAATGTTATTTTTAGAAAGACGGGATTATACAATTATATATATATATATATATATATATATATATATATATATATATATATATATATATATATATGGTTTCCCAAATAAGTCGCTGTTCATTTTTCTCTGTGCTCATATATATCGACTTTGGACATTTTAATTTTCAGAAAATCTTTTGTTTGGAGAGTCTACATACTTTTCGGTTTGTCAGATAAATTTTTAAGTACGTAGACACTAATCTTGTATTTTTCTCATACACCAAGAAAAAAGATATATATATTATTATTATTATATATTATATTATACTATACAGAGATATACTATCCTTTTTACCAACTATGGTTAATACACTATTTATACATTAACACGATACGATACAAAAAATGAGTTAAAATTTGACTTGATTTGCATTACAATAATTTATATTTAATCATGTTTGCATCTCAAGTTGAGATACAAGTTAGATGAACCGACGAAGAACGAATGAATCTAATCTATAGATAATATTGCCTAAATAATGAGAATAAAATTAATTAATTAATAATAATAATAATCATAACGAGTTAAATTAAATTGAAAAAATCATGTAAATTAGAGTAAATAAAAAAAGGAAAGAAAGAAGAGGCGGTCATTGCAGACCAAATAAAAATAATGTTGTTCTGAAAAGCCACTCTACTCCCCTCCTCTTTTGTTATTTGCCACTTTTAGCCACTTTTGTTAAAGCTTGTTCCTTTTCCTCCAACTGTACCTATTCAACAGCCAAACAAACTGTACTTTTATCATTACTAGTTCTCATTTCCAGACACCATAATAACCATCCAAAAGTACTACTATTATTAAATCATGTCCTTGCAACAAGAGGGTCCTTTTCATAAATAATGAAGGATCATTAAAGGGAATTTTGAAATAGAGGGATCATTGATGCAATTATATAAAAGATGATGAAGATTTGTTTTATGTTTGACAGGTTGGACCAAATAAGTATTATCATCTTTGAAACCATGTGATTCTGCCACAAACCCTACTGGCAAAATGGTCAAAAACATGATCTCCAAAAGGAGCATATTTACATGTGAAGTGTTAATTTAAAAAATCTTGACAAACAAATAATAAAATAAATGTATATTTTTTGTAATAATCTATAATAACAAACTGTTTAAACACTTAAAATTATTTTCTAACCATTAAATCTGTAATAAAATATAACTTTCAATATTGGTCGGATATTAATTGATATATTATGAATATTGGTTAGAACTATTTCAAAATTATAAATGTTCCATGTGCATCCAAACCATCAATATTCAAAAAATCAAGTTGGTTTAATTTAATATTACATATATAGAGTTCATTCTTAAATTATATCAGAATCTAGATTTGAAATATAAAGAGAGAAAATCAAATCAAATAGTATCTGAAAAAAGATTAAATATATACCTGGTGATGGAGCAATTTGTGTGGGCTTTGAAAGAATAGCAGGAACAGCAGCCATTGGGCCAGCAGATGTTGGTGCACAAAAAATTTGGGCTGGTAGGCCCATTGCTTGAGATTGATGATGATATTGATACATAGGGTACATTGGCATCAATGTGTGCGCACCCAATGTTGCTTGACTCGGATACACATGCGAGTAGTGTCCTCCACTCATGTAGGCCCCACCCGTATACCCTAATTTCTGTAAAGTCGCATATATGCTCCAATATTAAAATTATATCAAAAATGTTATCCACCAAATTAAATGGCGACTTATTGTCATTCTTTCTATACTTTTAAATCACACATTTAAATAAAAAAGGTTATAGTAATCATACAATTAAAAAATCGTGCACGAATCATACATTCATTAATTTATATCGTATTATTTCTACCCAAATAATCCGATAAAATAAGAAATATCCTTCTAAAACACCAAATAATCATATTTACTAATTTAATTATAAATGATTTTATAAAATATTCTATGAACGGGGTAGATATAATATTTTCAATGTGTTGAAAGAATTTACTTATATGTATTATATAACTATAAATAAATTATCTGTATGAAAATTTTGTACCTTTTTATATATGTATCAAAAGAAAACAACTATCTTATTATAAATATAATATAAAAAGCAGTTGATGATGTAATCAAGTATTTAATAGATCGATTAAATTGTTGATTTGTTAAATTGATTAAAATTAAGGAGATGATAATATCATAAAATTATTATTTAAAAAGTAATTAAATTCAAATAAATAACTTATATATAAAAAGAATGTATATATATCCAAATTTGAAGACATTCCTAATATATTACGAGTTTAATATTAAACGGATTTTGGTATATAAACGAGTTTAAAAACTAGTAATTAATAAGTGATTATAATTTTGATCAAAATTAGACAGCAAATATATATGTTACTCCTAGAAAATAACTACAAATATCAATATCAATGTACAATAAATATGTTTCTGCTTTTATTTAGATACCAAATAATCAAGAGAATTATGAAATTACCATTTTTATCAAATTTAGATTAATAATAAATAAGATTCCAATTTTGTTAAATATAGGCATATAGCTGTGTGCAAATTCATGGGGATAAATGCATGTGATTTGTAACTGATCTGGATCCACTTACATGATTGTAACTGACATCAGCTGCAGCCACATAAGTCGCCGGAGCATAGCCGTAATAAGGTACAGCAGCTTGGTGGTGATGTTGGTGGTGATACGGCGACGCCGGTGTTGGCGTTGGTGGATAGTACCATTGCACGTGACTCGGAGGTGGTGTAATCGCCCCACCAGATCTTGGTCCCACAATCACATTCGGTCCTACGAATTATCAAATCCAAAAAAAAAAAAAAACACGCATTACTTGTTTGTACACTATGCCTAAAATTTAAAGACGCATTAAATTTAACGTAAATTAAAATCTACTTCAATTGTGATTAAATGAAAAAAAAAAAAACCTGTTTGCTGATGTGGCGGCGGTGGTGACGGCGGGACAACAGTTAACGATCTTTGGCGGCGTGCGCCGAGTGAAGCGAGGTTACAATTTGCACGGCGGCCGTTAATCACGGGTGTCGGATCCTCGCAAGCTTTTTTAGCGGATTCTGGATCCTTAAACGTAACCTAGTGGCGCACGATAAGAAAAAAAGGTTAGCTGAGAAGGAATTGTTATGGTACGTGAAGGTGCATGATAAGAGGAGCATTACGTACAAATCCATATCCTTTGGAACGACCGGTAGTTTTGTCGGAGATAATAACGGCTTCGAGAATGTCGCCGTATTTTTCAAAGTGATCTCTCATAGCTTCTTTGGGAGTCTCCCATGCTAAACCGCCGACGAAGACTTTGGTCAACGTAGTATCGCCGAATGGTCCGACAACTAATGTTCCGGCATTGTTAACGTTGTTGCTCATCATTGTCATTCCGATTGTTATTGCTTTATAACCAAATAAAAAGAACAAGAGAAATAGGATTTGGATTTGGATTTGGATTGATTGATGATGTAAAGTGAATGAAATATGGAATTAAGGATTAGAGATCAGAAGAGTGAATTGAAAGTTAAATTATATTATATATATACACAAAAGGAATATGGGGATTTTAATGTGTGAGAGATGACAACCAGGCGTTAATCACTTTTTCCTAAAATTTTTATATATTCTTTAGTTAACGATAAATGGAAAAATCGTTAACTTATAAATGGTGCTCCGTAAGTCCGTATGAGGTTTTTGTTTATTAAAAATATATATATATATATATATATATATATATATATATATATATATTAAAAATAAAACATGTTCTCAGACGCCTAATTACTTGTTATAACACAATTATAGTTTAGATTTATCCATTTGATTAGGAGTACGTTAACAACCTTTTAAAATATACTAATGATGACGAGTGACTTCAATTAGCTGAGTTCATGATACTTTTAATTTCATATGTTGTTAATAGTCATTTTTTTAAAACGGAGTACTTAAAATTTATCAGTGATTGGAAAACTACGATAATAATGTATTTAAAATTGAAATTGAATGTAGTATAAGGTTGCTTAAAGTATGTCTGTCTTTCTATAATCAATCCAAATACTTTTACTAAAACTTTGGCAGTATATTATTGCACGGGGAAGGATATTTTTATTTTAAATTTAAAGACTAGTTAAATTTTTTGATAAAAAAAATTATATCAAAATTATTAGAATTTTATATTGCTTAAGATAAGATAATTTTTTTTTTAAATGTGATATACATTATAAAGAATTTTATGTGTATCACATTATCACACTAAATAGTTGTGATACACAACTTTAAGTTATGTATCGTATATATATTTTTTATAAATAATCAATTTCATATTTAAGAGAATAAAATTCTAATAATATTAGTATTATTTATTTTACAAAAAGTATACATATGATTAAAAATAAAAAATATCGTTCTTAGCGTTCATACCATAAGAATTGATTCTACAATAACACTTCCCTAATATTCTATATAAATTATTACTTGTCACGCCAATAAATGCTTATATTTTATGTTTTCGGTTTAATCTTTTTCGATAACAGAGAAAGCTAAGGAAATTCCCAACGGTACAATCGGTTGGCCGTTAGTTTGGTTTCGTCGGACATCTGACACTCCGTCTCTTTGTGCTTGTGGGCCCCCGTGTTATTTTTCAAAAAAAAAAATTTGCTATTGACCGTTGCTAAATAAAAAAAAATTTAAAAATATATATATATACCCGTTAAAATAACGGATATATATCCATTTTAAATATATATATATATATATATATAAATTTTTTTAACATTTATTCTTTATCCCAAACACACTATAAATACACATACAACTAAACCTCAAATTCACACACCTTTTCACCATCTTTCTTCTACATTCAATACAATTATTATTATATATATAATTTCACCAACATTTTATCAAATACTAAATGGATTTCGATTCCGACCCTGAAGATTTGCAAGCGCTCACGACCATTTTCGGTCCGATCGCTGCGATCAATATCATTAATTCGATAGACTCCGATTCAGACGACGAAGACGAAACTCCGATCCCAATACCAAGAGCACCAAGGCGATACTTTAGTAGAGATCCTGAAGCAATGCGCGAACGTTTGTTTCTAGACTACCTTGCCGAGAACACAACATTTTCGATGGATATCTTTCTACGACGTTATAGGATGAGCAAGGCTTTATTATCCGCATATGTCAATGCATAATATCGTATTCCTAACTTCCGATACCTCCTTTTTACATAATTTCATCAACGCCGAGATGCAACCGGTAGACTTGGTTTTAATGTTTACCAAAAGTGCACTTCCGTCGTACGTCAATTTGCGTACGATTGTGCCGCTGATACGTTTGATGAATACTTAAATATGGGTGAACAAACATCATACGACTGTGTGGATAACTTTTGTAAACGTATTTTTCATCTATTTTCTACTGAATACTTAAGAAAACCGACACTACAAGATGGGCAACGTTTACATCAGCGTCATACCGAGTTGCATGATTTTCCTGGTTATCCAACAATCATGCTCGAAGTGGTTGCCTCTTATGATTTGTGGATTTGACACGCTTTCTCTGGTCCTGTGAGTTCGAGCAATGATATCAACGTCCTTAATCAATCGGATTTATTCATCAATTTACTACAAGATAGAGTTTCCCAAGTAAACCATTATCGACACTTAATTCACCAAAGGCTATTATTTTGACGACGGGATTTTATCCGGAATGAGCCACTATTGTAAATACGTTTAAGTATCCACTAACGCAACAAGAAATGTGTTTCAAGAGATATTAGGAATATGCAAGAAAATATGTAGAACGAGCATTCAGGGTGCTTCAAGGCCGTTGGCAAATAATCAAGAACCCGGCAAGACCATATAGCACAAACAAAATAAAAAGAATCATGTATTGTTGTGTGATTTTACACAACATGATAACCAGTGACAATTGACGAAATATGTGTCAACTGGAGGAGAAATATACGGCGAACCCGACAAATAAATCGCGACGTTCATGGGAAGAAAAGTTTGAAACTCAATTGTGTATGGACAAGAAATTACGCGATCGGGAGGTGCATCATCAACTTCGTATCTAATCGAACACGTTTCGCAACTCCCACCAAATTTCCCTCAATGTTAATTAGTTTAATCGTGTCTTTTTTCAATAAATGTATGTTTTTTTTAATTATTGTAATGTTTATATATATATATATATATATAGATATATATATATATATAATTGTAATGTTTTTATTTCAATAAAATGTGTTTTTTTTTAATTATTGTGTTTTGAATATATAATTAAATAATCAGTAGGTTCCAGAAAAAATGAAATGACCGGTCATTAATGGCAAAGGTCAGTCAGTTGTTAGTCAGTTTCAGTCAGTTTTGATAAAAGCTGACATAACACTGATGTATAATAGACTGACCAGTCGGTTTTCAATCACGATTGGAAAGATCTAAATAGGCAGGAATGGTTTTCTGTTATTGATTAATTAATTAAAACAATACTATTATTAATAAATTTGAAATTCGATATATCGTATCGTATCTCGTACTATTATTTTGCTTTGCTAGGTAAAATATATAATACACTAATATTTATTAGATTATATTATATTAGACTTCCTAGTCTCAAATAATAAAATTATTACAACTGATTTTTGTTTTACTTTTATCTAATTTAAATTTTTTTGGGTTAAATCAATTAATAACTAGAATGAATAAACGAGACTTTAAGAATTTTTATATTTCCTTGTTGGAAAAGGCAAAAAGATTATTAATTTTTTTTTTTTTTTAAATTGGAATAAAGTTTTAAATTGTTGGGTATGATATATGTTATCATGCTTTGTCCAAACAGGAATGGTTACATTAGCAAGCAAGCAAATTAATATTCCAAATATGAAAACAACAACTCCAACTTAGTAACGATTGTAACTTATAACGTGTTTGATTCGTATTATTCTATAGTAATTGATAGAATTGAAATATTATTTCATAATGATGTTTGATTCGATAATGAATTGAATTTCAGTTATCAAAATTTTTCTTTTGAAGGAATTCACATTTTTGAAATTCAAATTCTTTTGATAAATTTTAATTTATAACATTTTTTTATAAAAACTGAATTTGTAACATTTTTTTTATAAAAATAAAATACGATAGTGAGATGAGCAAGTACATAATGGTGGGCAATCAAATGTGTGTTGAAGGAACATAAGCCACGTGAGGATCACAAGACCATGTACCAAACACAAAGTACAATAACACCCTAAAAACAGACGTGGCCAGCTGTATAAGTTAACGGAGACAGGGGTACTTTTGGTAAATAACAAAATCAAAAGATGGGTGGCAACAGTTTGACTTTGACCATGACCTTGACCATGCACCGGTTAAGTTATTAAATAACAAAAGGTTTATTTGTTATCTTTTTGGAAATCGCATTTCAGACATCACTTTTACGTTTTAATACTACTAATTTACTACTCGTATATCATATAAATTAGTATCCTTCTATTTCTATGTTTTAATTCTTATAAAATATATTGTATAAGTGTATAACTTGATATATGATTTATATTTCTTTAATTAATCTTTATACTTTTTTTTAATTAAATTGCATAACATACATGTAGTCATGTACATATAACTCATGGATTTTTATATTGGCAACATGTTGTTTAATAACTTTAAAATACAAATCAAGATTATTTTAATAGCCACAGATCTTGAATAGCTAGCAATTATTATCAAGTGTATCATAGCATATATAAATAATAAATATGTTATTGGTATTGAAAATAAGGTATAAATTACAAATACCATTAAATTATGAAATTAAGTTAAATAATTATGGATGATGAATAATAAAGGGGCAAAGGATATAGAGACAACTCATGACACAAAGACTGGTTGAGAAGGGGTCGTTGGTGAGTTTATATGGTCTTAGCTGGTGCTCTTGTGCATCTTAGTTGTCAAACTAAAAGCACCCTCAACCAATAAACTATTTAGCCAAATGCATTCTTTCTAAATCACTGTCATGAATTCAAGTCCTTTTAAATTTTAATAATGTCTACGTGTGATTTATTATATATATACCTTTTAAAACAAGTATTCTTCACCCATGAAATACATGTAACATTCCCATAAATAAATCATATTCCTAAATAAATAAATAAAAAGTAAAAATATACATGGTTATACAAAACATTGAAAGCTTTACTCGTACATTTTATGGATGAATGTATATGTATATGATTCTTCTATTACATATGTGAGTGTATTTTAGATATACAATTTTCTTTTAAATTAAGTGATCAATGATCAATCAAAATAATTTACCTTTTTGTGTCTTTAAAGTGCTTAAAGAGCCTATAAAATTAATTGATTGACTAATACTCCCGGCCATTAATCGAGCTTACGATCACTTGGCATATTCTAGGTGATTAGCTTTTTCGAATGCAAGAAATAAATAATAGAGATGAACAATCGCACGTAGACATGATTATTCTATAGAGATATATTTGTTTTTGCTCGATTTAAAAAAGGGTCATTGTAAATTTACATTTGGTAAAACATAGTGCACAACAATTAACAAAACTTAAAATATAAACTAATAATATGAATAAAAAAATGTATACGGGAAGGGAAAGGGGGTGTGTAGATTGAAATGATGGTCACGTCGTGTATAACAGTATTTTATTTTTATTTATGTATTAAATATTAAATTAAATTGGGTTATTAGGAATCTTTTTCTTAACGTATGGTACAACTCCTTAAAGCGTGGTCTTTGTTTTTATGTTTCGAGTGATACGTGATACTCAATAGTATTTACATTTTTAATTACACCAAATTTAATTTAATTGGGTGCACAATTGTACACCAAGATTTTGTTTGGAGAATTAAAGTTGGAGATTTGGAGCCGGTGAAGGATTCACATTTCACCCACCACAAAACCACGGTCCCACCTCTGATTATTATTCTTTTTCTTCTGGAAAATTAGTGATTAACTAGTAAATGGATCGCTAAAATAATTAACTTAAGATAACAAGAAAAGGTTAATAATTAGTGAGTTGTGACAGCCGCATGAGAGTTTGATAGACTAATTTTTGGTTGTGATCAATGATCACCACGCACGTGCACATAACGTGTCATCCCATGTCTGTCACGTGTACCTCTCGTGATGTCTCTCCCAAACAAAAATATGCATTGTCTACAGAGCAATGTCACCAAGAATTGCATTTCTCAGTTCTAACTTGCATATTATGCTTTAGTTTTTATGATCTCTCGCTATCATAACTGTTGATTAAATTTTTAAGTCGTGATTCGACTCATAAAAGTCACTATTTTATAATAAATATATAATATATTTATATGTATATGTATATTACCAGTGACACAACTAGAAACTTTAATCATGACTAGCACAATATAAATTGATGCTCACTTCGTTTAACAAGTCAAATTGTGGTTCATTATCAGAAGGTATCAAATAAAATTATACAGTTCAAGAAGAAAAAAATGGGCTCAAGTAAAAATTCGAACATGTGACCCTCCAATTAATGGGCAACTTTATAACTAGATTGTAGAATTATTAAAAATCAATTATTTGAAAATTTTTACACTTAATCGAAAAAATTCGTATGTAGCACCTCCAACCCCTTGATCCAACGTATATCCGCCCCTCTATGTTACTCTATTATTTGAGATTTTTCTTGGTAAAAGAAGTAAAATACGGGGAGAGTTAATAGTTATGTCGTTAACTGGTAATCAACATTAAACTTAATTTTAGACTATAGTCATTACCTTTTTTATTTTTTTCTACATACAATATTTTTTTTTTTTGTATTATATTAAACTTATTTGTTGTTCGTAAAAGAAGTAAAATACGGGGAGAGTTAATAGTTAAGTCGTTAACTGTTATCAACATTAAACTTAATTTTAGACTATAGTCATTACTTTTTTTATTATTTTTTTATTTTTTTATTATATTACAATAAAAGTTTATTTGACTCTTAAAAGTCACACCACTCGGAAGAGTGAATAAACAACTTCTAAGAGTCAAAGTAATTTAAGAGTTGAGGTTCAAGTCGCCTCATTTTTTGAAATTTTGAGTCGACTTGTAACAGCCTAACAATTATGCTAACGATAACTAAAAGTAAATCTTCTTTATGTTTTATTTTATAGACAAAATAAACAAGGTCTTAAACCGTTGGTAAATTTGATTACGAATTTGATTGTTATTATTTTTGTAGATACTCGCACCAACAAGTGTTACACAATTTAATTGGAAGTCCACCAACCGGATAGGCTAAATAAGATCATAACATTTTTGCCATGAACTAACTTTATTCGGTATTGATTAAAGTTTACATTTGTTTTAATAACTTTTTAATCTCTATAACTTGAAATCGCTAGATAAGATTTTATTATTATTATTTATTATGATTATGATATGATATTATAAGATATAATCGAAATGTTAATTAAATTTTCTAATTGTCACTCAATGTTATTATTATGAAAAGTATTCATAATAAAAAGAATGATAAGTATACATATTTTAACATCAATCAATAAATACATAGTTAATAAATCAATCAATTATCATTTTAGACAATGAGCATTTGGATAATGACATTAATGAGGACAACCTACAATTTCAAACAACATAGTAATTAAACCGAATAAATAGCAACCACTGCAGAAACTTATTCCCGCCCCATGAAAAAACAACACGGGAGATAAACATCATGTTGTATTATAAGACTACTACTAATACAGAAACCTATAATAATAATAAGGGCGATTACGTTGAACATGTTTACTGACAACTTCATAGCAAACTAAAGAATCAGTAAACAAGAAGCTCAAAAATCACACGTGGTCGTGTCCCCTGGCCTGCAAAATATAATACAAAACGATTATAGTCTAGCCATACGCCATGTTAAACGACAAACTACAAAGCATAAACTGTATAAACTCTCTGCAGCCGCAGGATGCAATCAATACAAGATTTCCTAAGAAGACATTGAGTTCCAAAACAAAAACAAACATTGCATGCATAAAACTCTGCAATTAATACCTGTATCACAACTATTTTCAGGCAGCGTAAAACTACGCGATCTAGAGCACATATCGTTCCTTAGTAATTTGTAAAACATAAGCTTGGGAAACAGTAGTAATTTAAAATATAAGCAATTGCCATGTCTTTGCTTATCTATTTCCCTTCAAGGGTAATACACAATTTCCAAAACAAGAAATCATATGGACAGACCAGCATGCATTTTGTATGCGTAAAAAGGCATAGAGTATCACATTAAGTGATCAAGGAATAAGTAATGGTGTGCTTGACGTAAATGTATGCAGCAAATTATTTGTATATATTGACATAGTGAGCTAATCACGTCATTTTATAAACAGTATTACGCCTACACAAGAAAAATAAAATAACCTAGATAAGATAATTAAATCATCCTAGTTCCCAATGAAGCAATGAGACACTTAGTTAAAATGGTAAGTTCAACTCAACTAGGGAGAAACAGAAATATTACTTGGAAGTTCAGACGTGTGAATTCAAGAAATTCACGCCTTGAGTATAAGATCCATGATGAGTGTACTGCAAACCGGTATATCACCGATACAAAATCAAGGAGGGAAGGAGCAAAAAACAAGAAAAACAAGAAAAACAAGTTGAACACCAGTAAACCTGAAATATAGATAAATAAACACAATGCTTTCACGCACCTGCGCATTTGGAACAAGCTGAGCTCCAACTGTATCTTTCTTTCCAGATCCATCTCCACCCCTTGCAGATCCCTTTGTATCACCCTGAGTAATAATATATACCACTATGTTAGCTATTTCATCACTTCACAAACAGATCCATAAATCATTGTTAGATTAAAGTTAGTTCAGTTATAAACGTGTCAAAGAAAACCTTTACCTCTAACTGTGTAGATTAATATCCCAAGCAAGCGTCCAACAGCAAAGAAAAAAAAAGAGAGAGAAACATGTGTTAGAAACTTAGAAAATAATATGAAGAAAGATATGTGTTAAGATACCAACAGAAACATCTACAAAACAAAAGTAATGCAATCGATGTAACCAAAATTGAACCATATTCTTCTCTTATCTTGTGAGTTATATGTTCATAGCATGATTTATTATTTTTTCAATTATCAAAAACTTTAGCATATTACAAGCATCTAGGATCAATTTTGCCTCTAGACGTAATAATAACATATCAATTCCAAATCAATTTGTGTTAAATACTGGTATGCATTGATGTACACTTGCTGAATCTAGCAAAAGTTGCGAGTATTTAACTCCTTTGGAGAGATTATTTTAGGCAAATATTCATGTAACCAGCTCATTTGAATGGAATGGGATACTTTTTTTTTCTTTTGATATGTTGAAAGCACTAAAATTAGGATGTAGTATACTAGTATGACCAGACCTTATCTTAAAACGTCAAAATTTGGGAAAAAAAGTAAGTTCACACGAGCATATACCTCAAGTGAGCAATTAAAAACTATACGACAAAAGTAAGATCCCATACAACTCCATTCCACACTTAGTATGATTTAAAATAAGCATTAATTCCACCGAAATGTAACATACTTTCACTTTTTGTCATTATATACACCATGCCTTTCTTTTTACCATTGTATGCATCATATTGACTTAAACCAATATATAACGTTGTTACATACATTGGCATTAACTTTAAAGTATGTTAGATATACTAGCAACAAATATAGTACATCGCACACAACGACGAAAAGGTGAAATCATGTGACATTTTGCCTGATTCTGGTGCAGTTAACCCATAAGTAAAGAGTAACACATAATGATAAAAACACACAAATTTGTAGCAACAATGGTATGAAAGGAATTAGTAACTACAAAAATGAATTATACCTCTCTGTATCTAGACAAGTAAGCCTTAAGAGGATCAATATAATCTTCAAACCCTAAAGTAGCCATCGCCCACAGCAAATCGTCACCATTAATCGTCTTCCTCTTCTCTTTCTGACACTTATCACTTGCCCTAATCTCACCAACACACACAAATAACAAATTATTATTATTATTATAAACAATAAATAAAATTATAACAATTAAAAAACAATAGACGTAATTCGATACGTACTCGCTAGTAACGAAACTGATGAACTCAGAAACACATTCCTGAACTGTATCTTTAGCATCTTTAGCTATCTTCCCATTTGCAGGTAATCCTTTTTTCATAATCCGGCTTATGTTAGCAATTGGAAGAAACCTATCTTGTTCTCTGATGTTTGAGTGCGGACTTTGTTCGCCGCCGCTGTCGTGGCTCCCGCCAGCCGGACTCCCCGGTCCATCCGCCATTAATTATAAACCCTAATTTCATCAACATCATTTATTAACGGTTTAACACCGACGATTAACACTAAATTAAAACATAAAACATCAAATTAAAAATTAAAAATTAAAAAACATAAATACGACGATTTGATGTATAACAGAAAGTATGGTAAAAATTGGGGATTTTGAGGATACCTGAAGAAAATAAAGGGGAGAGAGATAAAATTTATATTTGGAGCGCGAAGAGATCTGATTGGATTCTCGATTTGATACAGACGATCGGACGCTGGAGAACGAGAGATTGTGTATTTGAATATGTGATTGGATTTAGATTGTTTTCGGGATTTTTGATGAGAGAGAAACAAAGGTCGGATGATGATAGATCTATTTATTTATTTAATGGAACGTTAATGGTTTTGTTGCATCTCCACCGTACATTCGTTTCCTCATTTACACCCGTAAAAACATTTTTTTTTTCTCTTTTTATCTTTTTCAATCAAATACTCGGACATTGTGTGTATCCGTATATACGGATATAAAATGAAAGATTTTGATAATAAAATATTATTCTTAAGTTTTTTAATAGAAGAAAAGAAAAATAAGGAATTACATTTTTTTTTTTATCATTTCCTCTCATATTTGAGATGATTGGAGAAAAAAAAATTCTCCCTTTTCAATTCTTTTTTTTCTCTACTTCCTTTTCTGTCTCTTCTTTTCCACATAGTTTTTAACTCGAGAACACAATGTAAAATAACTGTTACATTCTTTGAGTTATCTTAATATATATATATATATATATACATTTATCATTTAGAAAAATATGGATGCAGTTCAGAGGGTCGGATCTGGAGTAAAGGCAGACGAAACAGCTACATCTTAAGGCAAATTTGTAAGGGTAAGATGAATTGATGTTAACATGCGGCGCTTTTAAGATCCGGTATTTTTAGATGAAGTAAATCTAGGTCGTAGATCAAAAAATCAAGGGCTAAGATTGTCTGCCCCTTCTGCCCTCTCTAAAAGGTCTGTCCCTCTTATCCCAAATCGAAAAATATAATATCAACTTTTTATTATTATCTTTAATATGCGTAAATTTCAATTAAAAGAAAGAAAAGGCAAAAAAAAAAAGAAACAAAACACACATTTGACTGTTAAAAAAGATAAAGGTACGATTAAAAACTTTCTTAAAATTATGTATCAATAACCTGTTATCGGTTAATCGTTTAATCCGTTGGTTATGAGTCATTTTACGGTTAACCATCGATTTTATGAAAGTATAAAAAGACAAGATGCGACATGTTTTTCAAATGAAGAAGAAGAAATAAAAAAGAAACTCGTAATGTAAATAAAATACCTCAATTTTGCTTGTAACCGATTAACTAGGTAAACAGAACATTTTTCATGGGTCAAGTACATATATATAACGTTGGTTACATATATTGTGGCTCGTGTAGAATGTTTTGTTTCGTTTGCATTCTAAATGAACCATCGGTTATAGTGTGCTCAACCCACTCTACAATGTCTAGTGAACATTAGGGACCTTTAACCTAACGGTAACAATATATCACGTTATCTGATTATTTATGAGGAAATACACAATGGGTCATGGGTCAAGTACATATATTGATGTATTGGCCCATGAACTAAAGAAGACCCAATGACTTTTTATCCTGGCCCAATTCTAGACGTGATTATTTATTTGTTTTTGTTGGATCATATGCACTCATACTTCTAAAGCTACAATACAATTTTTGATTGCAGAGCTGTAAATTAGCCATTAAATACGAAATAATTTTGTACGAAAGTGATAGGTGTTGATTGCTCTACACTAGCCACATAAATTGGTTAGAAATGTTATAGATGATTTTATACGTCGTATGTCATAAACTTTCAAAACATTGTTCATGAGACTTGATATTGGTTTTAATTAGGTCAAATCCGATGAGTCACATTAGAAATAAATGTCTACCTCATATGGTAAATGAAAAACACACTTAAGGCCGGGTTATACACTTAAGTTTGGTATTTGGTAACGTGAAAAATTTGTAGTGTTTGACCTAATGCTTACTTCATGAATAATGTTTAATTGTGTGTTAAATGTGATAATAAGAAGGTGGAGAATCCGAGGGAAGGCCTCATTTGAGGGGTAACGAGGAAAAGGACCCGCAATGAATTATTTCGCGATATATCAACGACTAAAAAAAAAGTATGCTAACAAAATTGTGCAAAATGTGAATTTTTTTTATGAAATAGTCAATTAGGTGAAAAAGAGGATAGGGTGAAAATTTTGCATCAAAATAAAATTTAATACACAAATAAAGACAACAAATAATAAATTTTGGCATCTAATTTGAAAAATGGCTAAAAAGGTCTAATAAAAAAATCGCAAGAAATCATACATTAATGCTAAATAATATAAATAGGTGAAATTGGAGCGAAATTTGAAAAATGGTGCAATAATTGTGGATGAGTTGGAGACGATAGATGATCAAATAAGTGATGCAGTGAAAATTATTTCGCGATATATCAACACTTAAAAAAATATTATCATAAAAAATTGAGCAAAATGCGATTTTTTTTGTGAAATAGTCAACGAAGTGAATAAAGAGTACAGGGTGGATTAATTTACATCAAAACAAAAATTAATACACAAATGTAGACAACGAATAATAAATTTTGACATCAAATCTAAAAAGTGGTCTCATCAAAAATATTTCACAAAAAAATCATACATTAATGCTAGATACGAATGAGGTGAAATTGGAGTAAAATTTGAAAAGTGATGTCATGATTGTGGAGGAATTGGAGACGACGGATAATCAAGTAAGTGATGCAATAAAAATTATTTCGCGATATATCAACACTTTATAAAAAACCTATTCTAAAAAAATTGAGCAAAATACGATATTTTTTGGTGAAGTAGTCAATGAGATGATAAAAGAGTATAGGGTGGAAACTTTTGTATCAAAACAAAAGTTAATACACAAATGTAGACAACGAATAAGAGATTTTGACATCAAATTTTAAAAATGGCTAAAAATGATCTCATAAAAATAATTTCTTAAAAAATTATATATTAATGTTAGATAATATGAATGAGGTAAAATTTGAGCAAAATTTAAAAAGTGGTGTTATGATTGTGAGGAATTGGAGACGATAGATGATTAAGTAAATGATGCAAATAATTATTTTGTGATATATCAACACTTAAAAACAAAGAAAAAAAACGTAATATAAAAAATTTGAGCAAAATACGATACTTTTTTGAAAAACAGTCAATGAGGTAAATAAAGAATATAGGTGAAAAAATTTGCATCAAAATAAAATTTAATACACGAATGTAGACAACGAATAAAATTTTTAACATTAAATCTAAATAATGGCTAAAAAATGGCCTCATAAAAATATTGGCAAAAAAATTAAATATTAATGTTAGATAATATGAATAAGGTTAAATTGGAACGAAATTTGAAAAGTGGTATCATGGTTGTGGAGATGTTGAAAACGATAGATGATCAAGTAAGTGATGCAAGAAATTATTTCACGATAAATCTACACTTAAAAAGAAATTAAGAAAAACGCGTTTTAAAAAAATTGATCAAAGTGCGATACTTTTTTGTGAAATATTCAAGGAAGTAAATAAAGAGTATAGGGTGGAAAATTTTGCATTATAACAAAATTTAATACACAAATATAGACAACGAATAATAAATTTTGACATCAAATCTAAAAAATGATCTCATCAAAAAAATTTCGAAAAAAAAATAATACATTAATGATAGATAATATGAATGAGGTGAAATTGGAGAGAAATTTGAAAAGTGATGTCATTATTGTGGAGGAGTTGGAGACAATATATGATCAAGTAAATGATTCAATGAATTTTTTCGCGATATATCAACACTTAGGTGAATAAAGAGTATACGGTGGAAATTTTTGCATCAAAACGAAATTTAATACACAAATATAAACAACGAATAATGAATTTTGAAATGAAAATCTAAAAAATGTCTAAAGAATGGTCTCATAATTTTTTTTCATAAAAAATGTATTCTAAAAGAATTGAGCAAAATGCGATATTTTTTTGTGAAATAGTTAATGAGGTGAAAAAAGAGTATAGGGTGAAAAAAATTTCATCAAAATAAAAGTTAATACACAAATGTAGACAACAAATAAGAAATTTTGACATAAAATCTAAAAAAAGGGCAAAAAAATGGTCATATAAAAAAAATTTACAAAAAAATCATACATTAATGCTAGCTAATATAAGAACGCACTGCATTTTATAATATATTTCAGTGTATTTTAACATCACTATATTTTAATCCTTACAATTTTATTTTAAAATGCAGTAAAAAAATGTATTAACCTCTTTCACTCTTAAATAAAACATTTTTCTCATAATTTTAACCATAAAAGAATAACAAAAGGGTATGAAGGTAAAAATGCATAATTGTAGTTATGATTAATTACTTGATTATCACTTGTACAGTTGTACATATGCTTTCGCCACTCGGCACCGCCACTTCTAACAGATATTGTCCGCTTCAGTATCACTACTTCACAAGTTTGCTTTGCATGGGCTCACACACCAATTCAAAACGGCATCCACTACTTGAGTGGATAATGGTTTACCAAGTTGTGTTACCAACGACACACAAAATCAAAGTCAACTACACAAGTCAACATAGAAAAGTCAATGGATCGACTCACAACGCAAAAGCTCTTAAATTGTCCCATGTAACCGGTTGAAACCTTCTTCACTGTAATAGAACATGGTCGTTTTCGAGTACCCTAAACAAAGACATTGATAATTGTCGAAATGAAACCATAAATCAAACTATAAAATATTTTTCTTATTATTTTTGTTGCGGCTCAAGTTATTTTGAAACAACTATGACATATTTTTCTTCTTGAGATTGACGATTAAACTATATGTATATTTATATACACACATACATATACACAAACATACACATTTTGAGACCCTTATTCATCAGAGGCCCTGAGCGATCGATCATCTCACCCTCCCTCAAAGACGGCCCTGTAACAGAATGTAAACATGTTGTAGAAAATAGTTAAGTTGCTTATCAATGTAACAACTATAGAATAATCTAGTTTTTTTTAGAAAGACAAATATCCTACCACTACTATCACATGAATATATTCAATAACTCACAAATATTTACAATATGTTCTGCCCCCATGACTTGAACCTTAAACCTTAAAGTTTGAAAGTCACCTCGATACCGTTAGGCTAATGGCCATTTGATTAAAACTAGTTGACGGTATAAATAAGCTGTCACTATGTAAATTCATTTCTTAAATCAAATGAATAAAGTAATGAAAGTTGACCACATTCAAAATGTAATGAAAATGCTACGAAAACGAACTTTGACTCTGCTCAACTGTATTTGTTCGGTAGGAACCGAACCACCACCAGCCGCTTTGCTCCTGCCATCCGTCCTCTTAATTAAATTTACACTTCATTTATTGCAATTTTGACCTCTCACCAAAATCATGTACTCCTTTCTTCACCTTTTTCTACAATCACTTGTACCATAATAATTAATAATTAATAATAAATAAATTTAGTAAACCAATATATCTTCTACGTAGTATGCAAATGATATGTCTTTTCACACAAGTTATATGGAAAATGGATCTTATGCTGTTAGCCTACATATGTCATGTTAGTCACGGTGTCAACTTTTGATTGGTTATCACTTATCAGTCTTGACACTACTTCGAAAATAATGAAATATATGTAATCAAGAAACTTGATCCTTTAAATTCAACAAAAATCAAAGGTTATAAGACACCCAATAACTGAATATTGAAACGTTCATACGTCTAGTACGTTTTAACATCCCGCTTTACGACTGCACGACCGTTTTCTCTTGACAACCGCACAAGGACTTCCGAGGAGTCACACATCCTAGTCCCGCTCGAACACGTTTAACTGCAAAGTTTTCTCACGGTGTTTGTTGTGCTTGTAGCCCCAAAATACGTTGTATCTGATAATTAAGGAGAAGATCTACCTCATAAACCCAAGATCTCTCATATCCACAACCGGTGTTAGATTTGCTAAGGTGTTACATACGTACTCTTTAATACCGGCCATCTGTAATACACCAAAGTCCAAAACTATGAAATAAGTTCTTATACATGTGAAATTTCTACTACATACATTAATCGACTCCTACAAAATGGATTATTGAATGTAGATCTTATTTTAATAGTCGGGCCGGTAGGCCAAATCAGCAATACTCCATTCCTACTTGGACTTCCAAACAAGAATAATGAAATACCACGTGTATAAATTTGTTACCTTTGTATCAACGACAAATATAGTTGGCACTTGATGAAGATATATAATCGATGGAATTCAATGCCGACTAAACAAGTAACTAATATAAAATATATAATATGTATTCCACATGTCCAATGCACACTAAATTTAAGGTTCGTACTTTAACCGGAAGCGTTGACCCCACATGTTGAACCTACAAGCCTCCCAATAAAGATGATTTTCAATGTGAGGTTGCACTACTACGAGTAAGTTAAAACTATATTAAACGTTTGACTTTTCAATATATGTTCGATCTTTTGAAGAAATTAAGATTTGAAGTGACTTGTCTCCAAACACATAGCGAATTTCGCGTTTCCATTGGCGATTCAAGAGAACTATAGAAGCATCACTTCGTCGGCCAAGACATATCGATTTGGCTACTTTATACCGAAGATGAAAAAATGTTATCTCAGTATGTCCAAAATTTTATGCCCATTTCGAAAATACATACAAATTTTAACATATACTAATTATTTCATAAGTTAAATTATCTTTTAAAACTATAAATCGTACGTACGTACATACTTATGGAATACGTACTACATATATGTTCAAAATAATACTACTAGTGGGATATTGATTTAGTCATTTGTATGTCATATCAAAATTCTATTCGAGGTTATAGAAGAAAGAACCGTTCAACAGAATACATGATCGAGTTGAATATTGCACGTACCATTTCTGAAGTATGTCGTAAGCAAATATATATGATCATCATATCATGTGACCGTGTTCTATTTATAGCGGTAACAATCAACGGTATTATCGTAAAGCAGTCAAAAAATGTGATCTGATACATATAATATAATATATATATATATATATGTGTGTGTATATGTGTGTATATATATATATGTATATATATATAGATATACATATATGTATATATACAGATATGTATATATATATATAACTTTTCATTCTGCATACTAATGAGCATTCACAATGTACATATTTGTTTTTATTTAAATAATATGTAAATGTAAATGTAAATAGTTACAACTTTATGATAATGTGTACCTAATATTACCTTTATATATAAATAAACTAAATTTATATAGTAACATAGAGAGAGTTGGGAAAGTTACAGTTCACAATTGATATTTAACATGAAAGACTTTTATCATGAAACATGAGATGAGAAGTGCTCCTCTCATAATATTGTTATAATCTATGTAATATTTTTGTTGTCTTTAATTTCTTCTTTTCCGAGTATGCACTATCCATTCGAAATGTGCTATCGGAACCATTATTATATATATATATATATATAGTGATTAACTGGATCATGTTAATAACATTCTTATTTAGATATATTTTAAATACATATTATAAATAAATGATTATAAGTACAAGTTAACAAAATCGTGCATCGCACGGGTAATAAGCTAGTATATGTATATATATAGATATGTATCTGTATATATACATATACATATACATATATATATATATAC
Source organism: Gnaphalium uliginosum (assembly GCA_963930675.1). Lineage (NCBI taxonomy): Eukaryota > Viridiplantae > Streptophyta > Magnoliopsida > Asterales > Asteraceae > Gnaphalium > Gnaphalium uliginosum. Next base: position 4,104,105 of record OZ005682.1, on the reverse strand, counting down.
AGATAATTTATATGTATATATACAGATACATATATATATAGTAGGAGGTTTAAATGAGAATCACATAAAATTGAGAACTTGCGAAAACTACTTAACTAGCTTGCAATTACCACAAATGAATATGAACGTACGACAGTATTGGAAGTTAGAGTCTACCGCCAACCAAAGTGAGCAATCTCACTTATTGTCTACAACAATAACCAAATACCAAAAAATAGACGTACTACTAGACTTTCAATTTAATGCGAGGGGAATACATCAATTATCAATATCAAATGATCAACAAGTTACACGTCATTGTAGGGTCAAGGGTTCCACTATTTATCTGCATCCAAATAATTCAATCGAATTGAAGCAAATATAATTGGGTTAAATGAATAAGATTATTTTTACTACAGATAGCTTAATGAAATTTGTAATTGTTCAAATTTTCGAATTATCCGAATAAAGTTTGACTAAATCAAATAATATAGTTTTAGTGATAATTTTATGTTGACCATATAAGAATTAGTTAAAATTAAAACTCATTTATTAATAGTCTCTTTTTCGGTATGTGTTATCATTTTCGCCTACATCAAAACTTTAGAAAATAATATATTTTTGAGTGACATACTATTTCGTTTATACTTTGTTAAGATAGTTTGATAAAAAATTTCATTGATGAACTCACAAATTACAAGAATCATCTAGGTATTTAAAATTTTAAAGATATAAACTTGAACTCGATTTTTTTTTTTTAATAAATACCTTTTATTTAGGTCCGTTAGATCCCATGAACCTAACTTAAGCTAATTCAGTTTAAACTAATTAATCCAACTACCAAGCCGAATAATCAGGTTTTAACTTGTTAGTGTACAAAATTCGAATAATCCGTCTTAATAACATTAACTATACAAATATTGTTTCACCAAAAAAGAGGTCAAGCCTAATTTAAAAAGTTCAGTACTGGCTTAAATTTGGCTTCCTCGATCTACGTACCTACTTTAATTCAATGGAAAAATGTTCTTGAATGAAAATTATAATTTCCCAATATTAGGTGCCATTAATTGATTTATTCAATGTCGGTTACTCAAATTGAAGGAAATTATAATATTATATAAAATTATAAATTGCAGAAAAAAAAATGCCAGAATGAAATCAGATGAATCAAAATTGAAATCGTCGTAGTTGTATAGGGTGGCTATCAAAGTGCTGTAAATATTAATTGTTCACGAAATAATTTGAATTTTGATGTGGATTTATAGCTAATTTCATTTATTATTTTCTGTTCAATATTATGACAAAAACCGACCACACAAATGATATAAGGCTCTCGTCAGGTTTGCTCTGCCGGTGGAACAATGGAATATACCTTTAATCGTCCATTCGTCCCTATCATTTTCCTCTTTTATGGAATGTTTATTTTCTAATTTCAATGTTTTATCACACTCAGTTTGGATAATATTGCTATCCAAATGTGTTTAATTTGTTTTTCAGAATAAATTACGTTATTTCCAAAGTTTAATAAATATATTAGTCGGTAACTCGCAATGTGACAGTAATAAATAAAAATATAGTAGTTGTAGACAATGATAGTCGAAACGATAATGGTTGTATTATCATAGTTTACTACTCCATTTTTTCTTTCTTTTAGTTTTTGTATCAATTTCATTTTCATTTATACTTTATAGCATCACCATTATGATATCTATATTACTTAATAAAGAGTTTGAAGTATAGATCTTAATCACTTAAAAAATGGAACACTACAAATTATAATATTACCCTTTCAAATATCTTAATTTATCTTTAAATACATAAAGTTAAAGCAATAAAGTATAAAATTAATACATCATACTTACAAAATAGTAAACCTCATAATTTAATTTATTTTAATAATAGACGTAACTGAAATAACATATTGATGAATATTAAATGACAGTTACAATTGTTTTAATATGATAAATATCAGTAAAAAGTTTGATATTAGTTACAAATAATACATTATTCTATACTCACATATAAAAAATCTGACATAACTAAAATCTTACAAAAGTGATACTTCAAATTTTTTTAATACATATCTATGTATGTTATTCAAATTAAAAAAAAAAAAAAATTACTACAACATATTGTGTTAGCTAATATTACTATCAATTACTTATATATAATCGATATCATTACTATCTATACTATATTATTATGTCGAAATGAGTAACCGATTACACCTACACATTGTAACTTATTATGCCTAATATAAACAATACTTGACTCGCAATTTGAAAAGGTGATTGTGAAACCCGAAATTGCGAAACATAAAACATGCGGCATAAAACTATTTTTTTCATCTTTTTAACCAATTACCAGTTTACCTTACTAATTGCTTTGGTTTTTCAATACTATATTGCTTTTTATTATGCACGTCAAATAAACTAAAACACTACTAGAAATCAGGTGTTTAAAGACTTTTTTAGCGACGTGGAGTTTTATTACGTTAATAGTGACACAAGTAATGACTGATGGTCATGTTGTTAGCATCTCAAATAATGTCGTCAAATTCAATTTCAGTGAGCATTATTGCAAAGCATGTTGCAAATTTTTATCGCTAATTTGCGACAGTTATGTATAATGTCGCTACTAACGTCGCTATTAACACAATTTAATATGTCGTTAAAGAAAAAATTGTCCACCGCTTTGCGCGGATACTCTTCTAGTGAATATTAATAGTGATAAAAAAATAAATTTTGTTTATTAAACTTAAATTTTTAATAAATGTACAAACAATTTAAAGTTATATTATAAATTGAAATTTGATTGATCAAATTTAACCAAATGGTTGACTTTCATTTATTATTTATTTCAAATTTCAAATAAATATAAGTATAATTGAATGTGTAGTATATGAGAGAAGAAATTAGGTATAAATTAATTTGATTATATAAATTTTATATTTATCTAATTAGTAAGAGGGTACAATGTTTTGTACTAGTTATTCACTATAAGTTTGTTGGCTTGGAATTGCTTTGCTACTTACAAATGTATAAATTAAACATGACAGGTATACTAGTGAAGAGAGAATAAGTGATTAATTTTAATTATTTCATTTCTGAAGCTTAGTAAAATTAAATTCATAACTAAAGCTTAGTAAAATATTTGTAAGCAAAACATTTTTCTTCGTAAATTATATTAAAGAGTGAGTTTTATGGTCGGTCTGTGTGGTCTACGTTCACACCGTTAATTCTTATATTTTATTTATTTCATTGAGAGTTTAAAAACTCAAATGTTGTTGCGCATTCAATTCTTCATACGTTAAATTTAAAATTTCAACCGTTAAATATATTGAAATGACCAAAATATCCTTAATTTTTATTTTCAGATGTCTTTTAAAAAAGATAGAAAAATGAATTAAAGCTAGAGAAAATATGTGTAAACTACATGGACCAGTTATACAATTAACTCTAAATTCAATTTGTACAAATGATACCCTCGATCATAAGTCAATTTTTGTAGAAGTAGTAAAAGGACTAATTTTTGCCTAATTTTATTGTATTTAACTAGATCTCAAAATTCGTGCGTACACACGGGACAACTGAATGTATTGATTTTTTAAAAATATTCAAATGATGTATATGATAAAGTTATAACGTTTTATATGAGTCGAATAATAAGCATGAAGTTTGAAAATAAATTATTTATAATAGTGTGTTTATTCATCATCTAACTACCTAATTTGATAGCTATTCTTAACAACGTAGATGACTAAATACAATCCTTGCCTAAATATAATAAAAAAACGTAATGGAGTCTTTTTTTTTAAAGAAGTTAGGGGTTGTTTAGTATAAGATTTCTTAGCACACAAATAGGTAACAAAAAGTCTTAAATTTTTTGCAAACAACCTCACAGTACTGTTATTATTATTCTATCATTAAATTTGAGATGTTTTAAGGGTTTTATTTTTAAATTAAGTGCAATTGATGGATTAAATTGATTTATTAAAAATTAAATAATTGATTATATTATAAAGGTGTTTTTTATATGAAACTTAGAAGATAGAGATACATGATGTATGTATCTATTTATATAGCTCTATATATATATGTGGAAGCTCATCTTTTCACTCATACAAAAAGTCATAAAAAGTGTTCGCGGCAGGAGATCTCTCTTTTTTTACTATCTGCACACCTATACTTCATCACTTACACAGTCGCTACCCCGTTATTACTAAATTAAACGACGACGTTTCACTCCAAAACATTATCTGCGTACAAACGCATGATCAATTTATATCAAACTCTCTTTATCTCTATCTTATACACATAGTTAGCTAGGGCTTCATTTCAGACTATAAAAAATGTCAGCTCGTATACGTGTTGCCGACGTGCCGGAGTCGTCGGGATCAACTCCGGCTTCTCCTACCCTCCGCGAGCTATTGAAGCACGTTAGTGGTTCCAAACATGAGGCTGATACGACCTCGCATCAAGTTCTAGAAATGAACAATATGAACAACGAAGAGCCTGTTCAGTCGTTGCCGTTTGTGCTATCGTTTACAAATCTAACGTATAGCGTGAAGACACGTGGTAAGTTTGAGATCCCGGCGATATTTGGAGGCCGGAATAGTCCGGTTGCTGTTCCAGCAACCGTAATTGATCCTGTTGGCGATGATAATTTGTTATCCAGAAATAAAATTTTATTAAATGATATTTCTGGTCATGCTAGGGACGGCCAGATATTGGCCGTTCTTGGTGCGAGTGGATCTGGAAAGTCTACTTTAATAGACGCTTTAGCGAATCGAATCGCCAAAGACAAACTAAAAGGACACATTACTTTAAACGGAGAACCATTGGAATCAAAACTTTTGAAGGTGATTTCAGCTTATGTGATGCAAGACGATCTGCTCTTTCCGATGTTAACGGTTGAAGAGACGTTAATGTTTGCAGCCGAGTTTCGCCTACCACGTTCACTATCAAAATCTAAAAAGAAGCAGCGTGTTCAAGCCCTAATCGATCAGTTAGGGCTTCGAAGTGCGGCTAATACAGTTATTGGGGACGAAGGACATCGAGGAGTGTCAGGTGGAGAACGACGTCGTGTTTCTATAGGAACTGATATCATTCACGATCCGATTATTTTGTTTCTTGATGAACCGACTTCGGGGCTTGATTCCACGAGTGCGTATATGGTTGTAAAGGTGTTACAACGTATCGCGCAAAGTGGAAGTATTGTGATAATGTCTGTACACCAGCCTAGTTTTCGGCTACTTGGATTATTAGACCGCTTATTGTTTCTGTCTCGTGGACAGACTGTTTACAGCGGTTCACCCTCTAATCTCCTTTCGTTTTTTGCTGATTTCGGCCATCCAATTCCTGATAAAGAAAATCGTACTGAATTCGCGTTAGATTTGATTAGAGAACTCGAAGGTTCTCCTGGAGGAACCAGAAGCCTAGTCGAGTTCAACAAATCATGGCAGGTATTGAAACGGTCTAGAAGTATACCGAATGGCAACGAAACGCCTACACATGGTTTATCGTTGAAAGAAGCGATTAGTGCGAGTATATCTCGAGGAAAACTAGTTTCGGGAGTTACGAGTGACGTTAGCCCGAGTTCTATGGTTCCTAGTTTTGCAAATCCAATGTGGATGGAAATGATGGTTATTTCAAGGCGATCGTTTAAAAATTCATGGAGAATGCCCGAATTATTTGGAATTCGGTTAGGTGCGGTTATGGTCACTGGTTTCATCTTAGCTACCATGTTTTGGAAGCTCGATGATTCGCCTAGAGGCGTTAAGGAACGTTTAGGATTCTTTGCATTCGCGATGTCAACAACGTTCTACACTTGTGCAGATGCATTACCTATTTTCATTCAGGAACGCTTTATTTTCATGAGAGAAACCGCGTACAATGCTTACAGACGCTCATCATATGTCTTATCTCATTCGCTTGTAGCGATTCCTGCACTCGTTTGCCTCTCACTTGCATTCGCAATAATCACATTTTGGGCGGTTGGACTCGACGGGGGCGCTTCTGGTTTCTTTTTCTACTTCGGTATAATTCTAGCCTCATTTTGGGCCGGAAGTTCATTTGTGACATTTTTATCAGCCGTTGTCCCTCATGTTATGATCGGATATGTGATCGTTGTAGCCATCCTCGCATACTTTCTTCTGTTTAGCGGTTTCTTCATCAACCGTGATCGAATTCCTGACTATTGGATATGGTTTCACTACATTTCTTTAGTGAAGTATCCATATGAAGCGGTTCTGCACAACGAGTTTCAAGATCCACTTAAATGTTTCGTTCGGGGAATTCAGATTTTCGATGGCAGCCCTCTCGCTGTTGCCGATGACTCGTTAAAATTGAAGTTGTTGGAAAACATGAGTGAAACATTAGGGTTTAACATCACGGGGACCACATGTTTGACCACCGGTGCTGACTTATTGAAACAACAAGGTGTTACTGATTTGGGCAAATGGGACTGCTTTTGGATCACAATTGCTTGGGGTTTCTTCTTCAGAATCTTGTTTTACTTTTGCCTGTTACTGGGAAGTAAAAATAAAAGGACTTAAAGTGTCAACAACGGAATATATGGGTACTATTGTGTAAGTTTTTCAGTTTGGCGGGAAAGGGATAATACATTTTAAGTTATATTTTTTTTGTATAATTTTTTTTTCTTTTCTTGATAATAAATTGTATTATATTATAACAATAACTATATGTTATCAACTTTCGTAGCGTTAATGACAGTATTAATTAAATGAGTGCTTTTACATAAATTAAATTTGGTTTATGTACAGCTTGATATTGTTGAAACACGAAATAAAGTGACGTAATATAAAAGAAGAACATGATGCATGTCGGTTCAAAAAGATTAGATAGAATTTTAGTTGTGTATCATAAATACCACTTGAAATACACATGATATCTACGTAATACGATTTGTCGTGTTTCATATCACCATTCTAATAACAAAAATATTCCCATAAAATCAACAAATAAATCCTTGTTATCCGGCAAGATATATATATATATATATATATATATATATATATATATATATATATATATAATCAAATCCAATACATGTACGTAATTTTTAAATAAATTTGGTGTTAACTTATTGATAAATTATTGGGTTTATATTGAAAATCTAGAAGTGAAAAAAGCTATATTTAGGAAAAATAAATGTGAGCACATTTATTGGGGGTTGGGTAGGAGGGTGAGGTGGGGTGGAAGTTGGAGGATGAACCTTCATCTATAAACTTTTATGTATGTATGTATGTATCGATCATAAATGAATGAGTTTGAAAGATCAAATTTAATAGATAGGGTACACTAGTAAATTAAGAATCAATAGTTTGGTGGCAAATTGGTTACCTATATTATTACTCTTATTAATCATCTATATCTACCCTCTTTGCCCAATTTTATCAACCTTCAATTCTTATTTCTAAATACAATGAGATGCCTTTTTCAATTTTTTTTTTTTTTTAAACACGTAAACGTAAGAGATTTTTACTCGCGGCTGGTAATTTTTTTCACTCGACTTTGCGTGGCTAACTGATGTATTCATGTGACCATTTCACTTGCTATCATCGAGATGTTTAATGAGGTTCGAATGGAAAATAAGACCTCCTATGAGGAAACATGACAAGTTACCACTTGACTATCTTGATATATGTTTTTTTTATATTGTCTTCCTCTTAATTCTCGGGAAATAAAAAAAAACGGAATTAGAGATCTTGAACTTGTTATATATGTATAAACATCAATAGTTTATAGTTTTAGGTAAGGGTTGCACAATCTTTGAGCACATTATCACATAATATGCATGAACGTTATATGGATGGTCAAAACAGGCATTATAATAGTGTTATTATAAAGTTTCGTGAGAAATATCAAAGCAGTGAAAGTGACTCATACACAAGTCACATGCACCATTTAATATATCAATAGGTTAACTTTACTATCAATCTAACAAATCATGTTGCATATAATTACATACATGTTACAATGTTTTGTGTAAAGAAATATCAAATAAATACGATACCACTTTTCAACTAAAATAGGTCGTTCAAGGTAATTGTACCGAAAGCCAATTTTTCTATATGATGTCGGTATACTTTTTATTATCTTGTATGAGTTATCCTTAACGTCGCGACAAAATGTCTATTTATTTGATTGTGCTATTTCAGGATGGCGATATGTTATACTCGATATATTATTTTATGTTCATAGTTTTATAAGTTTATTATAATGGATACGTCGATCAAGACCATAAGTTATGAAATGACAAATTATGAAAAGTAATAACGACCTATTGTGTCGTATGATTATTGATTATAGAAATCAACCTTCAAAATATCAATTAATAATATATATAAATCAACTATCAATTTTTTCGTTACTTTGGTAATATGAATACCTAGAAATCCAGAAGAAAAATATAACGTGCAGTGGCAGGTCAAATATTACTAGACTAGAAATATAAAAAAATTGAGAATTAGTAATTAGTTTGTATCACAAATAATTTGATAGTTCATTTCTATAATCGATAATCAAACAATAACAATAGTACATTTATATTTTGACAATTTACCCTTACGAAAGCTACTCATCATATATATATCTAGTTTTGCCGGAAATACAATATATATATTTACGCCAAAATCTTGAAAACTTCATCTTTTTTTATGTCTATAAAACATTAAAACCACATGTTTGGTCTATAAAATTATTGGATCAACTCAAGACACGGTGAAAAATTAGACCTTGTAACAAAATATGCTATTTAATGCCTACAATAGACATCCGACCGGTTATATATATAGTAATAGTAATTTTTAAATCTAAGATATGATGAACAGATATAAGCATAAATGGAAATTAATGATCGATTAATATTAAATGCAGAGTATAAGAAAAAAGAAATTGTGAACAAATTAATAATCCACTAAATCACTTATCGCAGGGAAATAAAATTGCATTTTTTTTTTTCTTGGCTTCTTCACCTTGTATCGCAGGGAACCCTACCGTCTTACCAACTATGCATATTTTCAAAATTTAATTTTAATATTATATCAAAAATATCATTTTCAAGTATGATATACATTCTGTCAATAAAACAAAACCAAAAACCAAAATGCACTTCAAATTATTTAATTATTAGTTGTCTACAAGTAGTTGCATTTATGGTGCTTACCAGCTCTGATAATTTAACTAGGTTTTTAATATGAGTAGGTTTAAGTTTATGAAAGTTGCATAAGCTTGCTTATTTAGAAATTTATCTATTTAATATTGTTTGTTGAGTGACAGAACGCACGTAATTGACTTTTTAATCATCTCTTTTTTCCAACTCGAGCGGTAGCAATTTTTGTTTCAATTTATATCAAATTTTATCTTATCTATAAGCAAAATTAAGAGGTCTCTTGTTACTTCTGATTACTGAATTCTGATAAATGAGAACCATATCTGAACGTTAAAATGTAGCATCTGAAATCTGAATACATAATCATTTAGATTGTTTGAAAAACAATCTCAATTTACTTGTATGAATGTAATCATTACATAACACAACAAATTATGATTTGAAAAACGTTTTAATGGAATTCATGAATATATATATTTTGTGATTTATTTAATCGTCATCCTACATGATAATTACAATTTAAAAATACATATGTCAAAGAATCTATATATGTTTCTTTAATAGACAAAATCCCTCCAACTAAATGCATAATTTAAATATAAATAATAAAATAATAGTATCTTTGTACCTACCTTTAGGACACAAATTAATTACTAAGTAAAGTAAGATGAATTTTTCTTTTTTTATTTTATTTTATTAGTTTATGATTTCAGAGGTTATAAGATAAAAAAATTTGCTTACCGAGTAAGAGGTTAGCAAGTTGTTTTAAAATCTTTATTGTCTGAACCTAAAAATTGAATCAAAACATCTTAATAGTAAAATGTATGACCGAATAAGACAATTAGCCCAACTAAGACCTTAAATTCGGAAAACAAAAGACCCCTAAGTCTTTGTTTGAAATAAAGCTCGTGCTCCTATGGGAAAATCAATAAATACAACTAACTAAAATGTTATGTATGAGCACACTGAGGGGTGACAATCGATTTCTCGTATTCTGATTCAGATGACAAAAGATAATTTATTTTCAGTTTTTTAGGTCGGACGCAAAGCCAGAACACCAAGGTGAATGTTGACAAGAATATCGTTCGGGAGGCACACGCCGAACTCCCAGCGTTCTCGAAGCTAAACCAAGTCATTTTCGTGTTCACTCCGTTTACTCTAAGTATTTATATAAAATGAGAAATTCGAGAATATAAATGATCTCAAAAATATATCATTAAGATGAAGATAACTAACAAACCACACAAGTACTAAACAATTGACAGTTAGCTAAGTACTCGTAGTAACTAAACAAATATTTGGCTACTTAACTAAATGTTAATTATAGATAATTTTATAATTCTCAAAAATAATTCTTATGATTTTTTCTGAAACCAAAAAATATCTAACCTATAAATGTTAATTATGATTGTTGAAAGTTATAAGGTAGCCCCCCCTAGCCACCATTAAATTGATCGATGTATAAGTGTCAATTTTACATTGAATGGACTAACTGCCCATTACTTGGTTACTACCATCAAATACGTCTATTATATTTCCTTTTTTTGTACCATCACTTCTTATTTAATTGTTTATCGTCAATAATTCTTAACGCACGAATATTAAAAATTAACCAATATTATATTTATGTTGAAATTTGAAGTCTAACTTCTAATCTAACTAAATATACGTGTATTGACACGCAAATGCATAAACGGACGATTTATTCAAAAGTTAATTACTTCTTTCTTCGATTTACTCAAACTTATTTGTATTTTTCTTGAAGACCATCTTATATTCAATTGAGATAACATGATTAAGTGTCAAATGCAAATTTATATATGTCGGATATGACATTTGTTATTATCAACTTACCATTGAATTTAATACTGAATCACTTATGACACTATTATCAACTTACCACTGAGTTTAATACTGAATCACTTATGATGCTCTTTACTTACCATGATCAACATTGAAAAGAAAACGAGATAAGTTTATTATTTTGAAAACTTTATATTTGTTTGTATACATAAAATTATAGTATCTAATATATGTGCATTACGTATGGTATACGGTCATGTACTATATGTTCGAAATAGTACATGTCACAATAATGTGAGATGCACACTCCATTAATAATCGTACATACATATATAAAGGCCAAAACTCACGAATTGTATAATAGTATTTTGAAAGCGAGTATTCGTAATATTAACCGTGGTACAATGAGTAAAACTGAATATAGTATTGATATCATAACTTACCCGATGCAAATTTGATGTGTTGTCATTTTTAATTTAATAAAGCCAAATTTAAACACAACCTATATATCGATATATATGTCTGCTAGTCCTTAAACTCGTGTATACACACATATTATACAAGGTAAAATAGGTATTCTTATAAAATTTAGTTGTCTTTTAAGATTATATTGTATATATTTTTGGTTTATTATGATCACGAAAAAAAAGGTCAAAATATCCAAATAAATGATTTTGTCACTTGTATAAGAATTCTAACCCTTACATGATATATGAGTGGTTTGTTTAAACTTCAAATATGAAGTCTCCTATTATTTATTTACTAATAGATCAAAAATAATATAATTTGAAGGAAAATAAGATTTTCAATTGGTTAATTAAAAACTATAAGACTTCTTTTTAATTAGTTAAGACTTTGTCGATAGTGTATACCTCTATGGATACGAATATGATGATTCTTGATATTTATGAAGCTAACAATTTAGTTATTCACCTTGTTTTTTGATTTTGATAACAAAAAGTAAGAGATTGATGTTTTTGTTTGGCTAACATGTCATTAATTTAATGTCGTACACGACGTATATCATAAAATATAATTAAAAGATCTTAAATGTAATTTAGTAATCTAAAAGATCAATGTATATGATGTTGCAATTAAATTGTAAAAGACATAGATAAAAAAAAAATTAATGGGTTAATAAAATGTAAAATGGTTGTAAACAAACCTACATTCTTGCAATTAGTTTAATTCGCAAAAAAAAAAATGATTAGCTTTTATAGCAACTACTCCCTTTGTCTCACAAAAATTGTCCCACAACCTTTTTTGTGTTAATTAAGATAGCTCGGGTAAATGTCAATTTTACACTTATATTGGAGACAAGTTTGACATAATTTATTTAAGTAAAAATGATTGAAAGTTATAAATGGGGGTAAACTTTGGAGTTTAATGTTTTTTTTATGTCAAAGTCATTTATATCATGTGATTACCTTTTAAAAAAATAATTTTAAATTTGTAACGTCTGTTTGTGAATGTATTTCATATCGGTAAATATGATGTATTGATAATTTCATAAGTGTCTATTGTGCCAAGGAAGATCACTTATTAGATAACATAAACTTTTGAATCCAAAAATAGATGACAAGATTTTGATACAATAAGCACACATTTCAAAGGATCAATTTTTTCGGTTGGTTAACGAATAAAGTTAACAGAGAAGTTTATATATGTGAAATAATCAAATCAGGAACGTCGGGTTTTGTTTTCGTATGAGACACATTGTAACAAAAACTTTGCCTTTCTAATGATGATTATGCATTTAATGTTATTGTTGAGGCTTTACGAAAGTGTATGGCGTTCTTATACAAATCCACAATTCTTTTTTGGGTATAATAACGAATTTATTGTATAACATCTTGTTGAATAATGTATCGTGATATGATACCACATTGAATAATAGAAACCCCATGACTATAACATATTATTCACGAACAATCTTTAGAGCACAATACATTAACCTTAGAACTTCTAGACCCACAAACGAGTCGAGCTATGCTAATATGACCTAACCGAATACTCTAATACATCTACCATAGTTTTTAAATGGCAACAATATTTGCTACATATAAAGTTACTATCTATCTATATATATAAAACAAAGATTTTGCCTTACATCTTAACAATATCACATCATCTACTTACCTTTTTCCTAATAGCCTCCTAATTATACCACATCATTAAATTAATTTTATCCCTTGTATCTTAAATTAGTAATGACACATCATCCACTTACATTTCCCTAATAGTCTCCTGATTATATCACATCATCAAGTTAGTTTTTCCTTAAAATTTATCATAATTTCTAACACTCACATCTTAAAGGTTTTCAAAATTGTAAATTTATAACAAATATTATATTCTATTTTGTGAATAGCTTTAATTCTATTTTATTACAATAGCTTTTAAAATTTTTGCATTACATTTAATAAATAACGAATTTTTTTCCTACGTATAAAATAAATTAATTTTTTTTGCTAATATCTCATACATTGCAATTATCTAATATTTTCATCATCAACTATAATGTATTAAGGAAATTAGTTTTGATAAAATATATGAAATTGATTATTTTCTTTACCTTTTGGTATATGTTACTATTGAGTTTTAATAATAAATTTTTAATAATATTAATACAATTAAAAACTTAAAAAAAACATATGATTAATTTTATTTTTTGAAGTACCGTGCATCGCAAAGGCTCAACAAATGTATTAAAATTTAACATAATTTTGAAACTGCCGGTTGTTAGTTTTGCCATTCACATGATAACAAGATGAGTGTTACCATGAGAGGTGAGCACATGCCCAAATTTCAATAGCTTATAAGGAAAGAAGGATACCACATCATACTTGATGTATCAATTGTTGAAAAATAAATAAAAGTCCACCCATTATAGTTTGATTTACTTTACTAATCATTTTCATTTTCAATGATATTTACATCTTTTAATTAACAAAATTAAACTTATAAATCAATATAATTATATTTTATAAATGGCCGTGCATCGCATGAGCTGAAAAGTCTAGTTTAATAAATATAATCTATTTTGTTAAAGAAAATGATAGCATAATTTCGGTTGCATATTTGCATGTTTAGCAAGTCTGGTTGGAGGCTTGGAGTGTATCAAGAAGAAGTTACGACCCACATGACACTTGGGCCATATGCAATTATATAATGGGCTTTATTCTATTATGCTCTGTACCAAATTTATTTGGGCCGCAAGGCAGGGATAGCGGCTCGGTGGCCCTGTTTTTCGTTACTTATTAACATAGTTGTTAGACTCGTCCGAGTCACGAGTCAAAAAGTCGACTCGGACGAGTCGAGTCAAAAAAGCCTAAAACGATCCGACTCGGTACCTGACTCGTTTTTACCACTGACTCGTATATTGACTCGCGATTTTTGACTGACTCGGACCGAGTCGACTCGACTCGTCAACTCGTACGAATTTGAAAAAGTAAGCAAATCTTTAGAGTTCAGCTTCATTTTCACTCGTTGTTGACCGTAGCATCTTCTTCTTCGTCACACATAAAAGTAGATCTTCAAGTTTTTTGTTAAAGCATAATAAAATGCATAATCAGCTGATAAATTTTCCGTTAAAGCTCTCTAAAAACCCAAACTGATAAGATTTGAACTCGGTAGTGATAAATGAGAAAATGGTAAACTTTCTCGAGAGATATAACTAGTAGGTGGAGTATGTTGGGTGACTAGTGGGTAATAGCTTTATTTATCATACATAGTAAACTCTATAAAAGAAACTATTGAGTTTTACCTTGAAAACCAAAACTACATTGATTTTTTCGTGTGCCTGGTTCTATTTTACACAGTTGCTCCATCCCAACTCCCTAGGCATTCAATCAAATTCAAGTTTCTATGGATACAAACTTATTATTTAAATTTTATTTATTACTAGTATACAACAATAATATACATACGGACATATATAACTAAATACATAAATTTAAACATATTATGAATATATTATTGTGGATAATAGTTATTTCAATTATATTTATGTTATAGATATACACATATATATAATAATTATCCCTATATATAAAAAAATATAAAATTGACTTATATTATGACTCTTACGAGTCGAGTCACGAGTCAAAAATCGAGAAAATGAGTCACGACACGAGCCACGAGTCGACAACTATGCTTATTAACATGGCATTGCATGTTTATGGATCATACTTACATTATTACACTTGATTGATTATGTTTAGGAAAGGGAATCAATTCGCGCATTAATTATATACATCGAATATATTTTACAGTCTTGTATAGTACGATACTTTAAAGCATATTTAATAGTAAAGCTGAAAAATGGTGGTATGCTATTGGCAAAAGTTTACTATTACAACTGTGTATCGTTTAGAGAATACATTATTTTTGGCAAACTATGTTGAGAGTTTTAAGTTGGATTTAAGCATTCGACTTGAAAATGTTCTACACAATTTTAAAAACAAATCCTCTATCTCTGTAAAAAAATAATGCTATTATCTGTTTTATTTAACTTTGATCTATGAAAAAACAAAAACCCTCAAAATAAGTTCAATATTTTGTTATTTATTAACGTTCCTATAAAATTCAAAAATAATAAAATGAGAAAGATGAACAAATAACAAGTCTTATCCACAATCCAAACACAACCACAAACAAAACATCAACCAAAAATGGCATCCTCAATCTCAAACCCTCTCTTCTCAACATCATTCTATCTTTCCCCACGTAGACTTAACGCGCCACCGTCCCTCACTCTCTCCTTCACCACCAAAGCAGCCTCCGACGATTCCACTCCCAACGAACCCACCTCCGATTCACCACCCGAACCCGAATCCTTCGAAGACCGTCTATCCCAAGTCCGTCTACGTTACCGAAGCGGTCAAGGTAAAAAAGCCGACGTACGCAAAAGCAAAAAGTCCGGAAAGAAACCCGGTGGGAGTTCCGGATCCGGGGCAAACTTGTATCTCCCACCAGTTCCTTTAAAGGAACCAATGTCAGGTGGCGTGAAAGTGGAGTTCGGGTTCAGCCCGTATTCGGAAAGGATGAATGGGCGGGTTGCGGGTCTTGGGTTATTAGCGTTGGTGTTGGTGGAATTAGCGACTGGTGAAAGTGTGATAAAATATCATACGGGTTCGATTATTTTTATTCAAGTTTATTTTGTGGCTGCTCTTACAGCCATTTATTGCAAGGTTGAAAAGGAAAAAGTCAGCATTTGGCCGTCGGCTCGTAGTTAGTTAATCTGGTCGACGACGGTTAACCCGAATATATACAGATTTGGTGATTGGTGACGTGGATGGGGTTGGAATATTTGTAATTTGTTGTTTGTATTTAAACGGTTACGGAGTGATTTATTTGTAAAAAAATTAAAGAATGTTAATGACATTTGACTTATTGAGTTGAGGTGACTAAATGTTTTTATTCGTTTAAGAAAAAAATGCTAGACTTGCAAATGCAATCCAACAGCTTGAATCCCGATTATAAAGGTTTGCTATTTTTTAAAGGGTGAAGACCAATTTTTTTTGTCGTAAAGTATACAGTGTAACAACATCGTAAAGCACAATTAATGTGTAAGTTAGTTTTACACATAGAAAGAATGATGGTGTATCGTATTCGTTTTAACGAAAATGTAGACTCCAATTCTCTAACTTGTAGGGTTTGAATGAGCTTGACGGTATTGCTAAAAAAAAGAATGAGGTTAACGGTATATTTTGAAAACAAACCGTTAACGTAGCAACATCAAACCAGTACTATACGGTATTTTATTCTATTTAAATGTTTTTGTTGATGATGGCAATTATAAATAGGTGTTGTAAATTTAAAACTTACAAAAGAACAGTATATATATTATTAGTCTATGACACAAACCATACTATTCCGTATAGAATGAAATTATCACCGAGCCACAAAATCACAAATAGACAAAGGTCCACCATTTCAACCACTGCAAATGCTAATTCTATGTGTTCGAATTCATCGGCCACTCTTCACTCACTCTAGTTGCTGCCTCCGCACACGTTGCAACTTCTCCACCTTATCTTATCCACATCAGGTTCCCAACTATTGTGTTATTTTTTTCATTCATGCCTGCCTGCCTGCCTGCCAACCGTTCGATGAAATTACTGAACGACTTTCAGGTACCCAAACATGTAGACGATGAATGTGGTGATTTCTTGCAGTGGTTAAGGGAGAAATCTGGAGCCGAAATCTCGTCCGTGCTTTCAGTTGGGAAGTCAATTTACGGCAGATCATTGTTTGCTTGTAAACCGATACAACCTGGTGACTGCATATTAAAGGTTCCTTATAGCATGGTATACCTCAATAATGTTTTATTTTATTACATTCCAAAATCATGTTTTCTGTGATTTATTTTATTTCATTTGGTGTATTAATATTGCAGCAACTGGCACCAGATAATTTATTACCTTCGGTAAGTTCATCGTTAGGGAATGACGTTACCGACATTGCTAAGCTTGCTTTAGTTATCCTACAACACCATAAACTTGGTCAGGTACAAATATTATCTTATGTGTTTTGTTTTAAATTTTATATATAACCAGCTGCAGTCTGTCATACTTCTGTTATAATGTTTGGGGAAGACATGTTTTAAGTGTTTTTTTTTGTATTGTATTGTATACCCTATTGCAGGCTTCTGAATGGGCTCCTTACATCAGCTGTTTGCCACCTGTCACAGACATGCATAGCACGGTATTTTTACTTGTTCCTTACTCATTCCTGTCTGTTGTTTAGTTAACGCTTTTTATCGGTGTAGATATTTTGGAGCGATGAGGAACTAAAGATGATCACGATAAGTTCTGTATATCATGAAACACTGAAACATAAAGCTCAAATTGATAGGGACTTCTCGTCTATAAAACATGTAGGATTTACCTACATTCTAAGATTATATGGTTGAACATTTTTTAATCTTAAACACATGTTTTAGTTATTTATTGTTAATACTACTTTCTTTTGATGCAGGTTATTGAGCGGTTTCCTGAACATTTTGAGGACGTCACATTGCAAGACTTCATGCATGCATATAATCTAGGTATAACATCTTACCAGATCCCAATTTTTATTTTTATTTTGTATTATTTTTTTTTAAATGGCATTCATTCATGTTATCATAATTAACTAATTAAGCATGCATGAAAACACTTCTTGATAAGTTTGGGTAAATGTTTCAGTTGAATCTAGAGCATGGATCAGCACAAGGGGTGTCTCAATGGTATCCTAGTTTAATGATTTTTAATAAACATTTTAATATCTGGAATTTATGTTATGGTTCTAGTACGAGTAAGCACTTTCTTAGATTCCTTTTGCAGATTTCTTTAACCATGATTCATTTTCGGAAACAGATGTCTTAAGTGATGACTTCACAAAATTCTCAGAGGTAATCTCTTCACACAGATGCCTTTAAAAATTTTAAACCGCTGAACACTTTGCGTTATACAGGTTATTGCCGATGAGAATTATGCTCCTGGAGATGAGGTTCTTATAAGATATGGGAAGTTCTCAAATGCTAGACTCTTATTGGACTTTGGATTCATACTCCTTTGCAACAAATACAATCAGGTTCAAGTTCATGTCAATGTACCTCATCATGATTGCCTGCGTGAAATGAAGTTGGATCTTTTGGATCAACACACAACACCAGCCTTGAAAGATGTTAACGATTTATGCTCTCGAGGAGATGGCTTCATGGTGATGTAGGTATCTGTAAAATTTCACCCAGGTGTCACATTCTGGATGATGTGAAATCAATCTTAAAACAAACAATACAGCATAATACGTATCGTTTCTGGTATTCATGTTCAATTGTGTGGCCTGTTTGAAGAGAATCTGACTGGATTTACATGTTGCTTATCATCATTATACAGGGAAGTCAAGTCTTCCAGTGGCAAAGGGCGGGGAATCCCACAATCACTGCGTGCACTTGCTCGTGTTATTTGTTGCACCTCTCCTCAAGGTCTCTACCACTCTTTTTTAATTATGTCTATAAATGAATAACCAAAAGTCACCATATATGTCTGAATTTATATCCTTATCGTGGATATTGCCAAACACACTATATGTTTGTGTGCTCATCAGAGTTGCAGGACTTAGCTATGGAAGCAACCCAGAATGATGGACGTCTAGCTCGAATTCCGTTAAAGAACACGGCAAGAGAAGTGGAAGCACACCAGTTTTTGCTTTCAAGATTCAATCAAATGATCCAAAGTTATAATGAAGCTCTTGAGGTGTTATCCTATTAATTCAATTGTAGTGCTTTGGGAGGAACGACGGAGTTATATAAGACATGGGTCAAAGGGATACAGTCAAAGTCACCTAAAGTACACTTACTTAAAAAATTGATAATATATTTTCAATGAGTTTCAGTGAAAATTTGAAAATAAATGGACCAAACCAGTTCTTGACTTGTACTTACAGTTGCCCGTTTTTTCCATATCCTGTTTTTAACCATTTTGTTTTCTTATTCAATACTGATACTGATTAGCTTCCATTGCTGGTTTTACAGTCTCTAAATCGCCACAGTTCTCCATTGTCCGGAAAATACAAACGAAGAATGCAGCTGGCTCAAGATCTGCTCACTGGGGAACTTCAAATCCTTGAATCTGCTTCATCATGGCTGAAAAACTACTGTGAAACCTTGAAGGACTTGTGATGTGTGTTTTAAGTAGTGGTGTTAACATGCTACTAACCATTTTATTTGTAAGCGTCTTGAAAAAACATCTTGAACTTTTGTACTTACTGTATTTGCCTTTACCTTTAGAAAGACCACAGTTCGTGTAAAAGGGGCAAAATTTGTTCAAGTTTTTCAATTTAACGATAACGTACTGTAGATAAACTTTATATGACTTGATTCTTATATTTGTTGGTTTCATTTAGTTTCTTGATCACGTTTAATGGTTAGGTACAAGACTAAATCTTTGATTTTTATGATATACCATATACCTTGTAAAACCAAGTTTGTTGAATGCGCTAGACGGAGAGTACTGGGTCGGGACCTTGTAGGGAGTACTCGAATTAAAATTTTTTTATATTAAAATAATAAATTTTAAAATTATATCTGTAAATATAGAATATAAACATAACCATAATAATAACCATAATTGTCTAGAAACAACACACATATTAAAACATATTAAAATTAAAATTGAATAAGACTATAAAAGGTAAAAACCCTAATTTAAAATATATTAAAATTAAAATTAAAATAAAGTGTTGACCGAGTTTGACCGAGTTGGACTGAGTTTTTCCGAGTTAGACTGAGCTTTTTTCGTTGACCGACCTTGACCGATTTTTATACCCCCGAGTTAGGCCGACTCGCCTCGGACCAAGGCCGAGTCCCGAGTACTCCGCGAGTACTCGGCCGAGTTGGCCGAGTTTTACAACCCTGTGTAAAACAATGAATTCGGATCTTAAAATAACCATGGGGTAACCGAACTTTGGTCTACAATTCATGATATAGATATACGATCTTTCATTATTTTGAATTTATTTATGATCAGAGGTCATGTGAGTTACAGAGGGAAAGAGAGGAAGGGAATTTCAGCTCTTAATTTTTTTAATTTACGGCTAAGATTTATTGTATTACAAGTTTACTGTATCATAACAACATTGTATTTTACCTTTAAAATTTTCATTGCATCAAATTATTTTTTTTACACTATCTCCCTCTGAACTAAAAAGATGTCCCTCCGAACCGGAAAGAGTGTAATGAATCATAAATTCTCAAGCTATTACTCCATCTCTCTATTTTATTTTATAACTTTTCAATTAATGATTTTGAGGGAAAAAAAGGTTTTTCATCATTGGAGCATAAGATTTTTTTAAAGCTTTTTACAAAAAAAGAAAAAGAAAAGTTATGACATCATTTTATAATTTTGTTCCGAGGAAAAGTCAATTTGTGGATGCTGTAAATATTTCATTTATTTATTACTCCGTATAACACACCTACAAAAGTAAGCACAATAACTAAGCCCATTAGTGTGGCCTGTGGCCCATGGGTATACTGTTTTGGACTTGTAAATATATGGTTATCAAAGCGCTATTTATCCACTTTATAAAAATCAGATAAGGACAGTCAAATACCTTTCTCTTTCCAAACTCCCAACAAGAAAGAAGAAAACTCAAATCTAGGGTTTCATCTACGAGGCCAACTCTACTCCTCAGGTTCCTATTTCTTTTTGTGCGTCCATCAATTTTATTATTAAATTTTGTATACGTTTACTTGTGATAAGTTTAATTGTTAGAAGATTCATGTATTTGTATTGATTCAATTTGTGATTTTTAGTTCGCTAGATCTGGATCTGTTCACATCATGCTTCTTTTTATTTATTTCACAATCAAGATACTTATTTGTGCTATTATTGAATTGAATCATATGTTTTGTGTTGATTATTGTAAAATATCGTTTTCAGCAATCTCTTATTTGTTTTATTACCTGTAATTAGATGTGTGTGCGAGATGTAAGAAGCAGTGTTTATTAGGTGAGTGGAAGTGATAACAATTAAAAATTCAAATATCAAACGTTAATGAAGCTGACTGTTTTCTTCTAACATATATGTATGAAAGATCTCATGGCCAGCAAACCACCTCCAATAGTGCCACCTCATCATCCGTTGACTACATGTATCTCAATATTTTAATTGTACTAGGTGTTCTCTTTGTTGGTTCAATACTTTCTATTGTAAATAAAGGAAGGATGGTTTTATTAGTATCTTATGTAAGACGTTTTGGTTTTTTCCACTGGCTTTCTAGAGCTTTACATATTTTGATCTTTCGTAGTGCTTTGGTTACTTTTCAAATGCTAATCTTATAAACCCATTAACTAGTGACATCAAAACAGCCACCTTGTAAACCCTCTTTTGTGTTTTATGCTGAAATTGAATACTTAAAGTAAGCCCTTGAATGCTTGTTGACTTCATTATCTTTAGTTAGGAGTCTTTTGCTCAATTGCACTCATCCCTGCTGAATTAGATGTTTTTAAATACATAGTTGTTTGCACTTGTCTTAACAATATTTTTTCCCCTGTTGCAATGATGCTCTTTTTCATAGTGTTTATGGTGGAAAAGAACCGGAAATTGGACAATATCTTGTCTTTCAAAATCTTATTTTGTGTTGCTGATGAAATGTTGGTGAATTAGGAGTCAGATGCATGTACAAGTAAATATCAATAAAAGCATAATACATGTACATTCTTGGGTATAGTAGTGGTATGCTTACTTGGGTGTGGCCTGTGCTATGATGGTGGATTAGTGGTATGCTAGTAAGGATTTTGACTCGATGATTGATTAAGGTTATATATTTTCTTAATACGGTTGTAAAGTGGTTGCTTATTTGCTTTGCTTTTGAAAAAATTGTAAAGATGCTATTGTTTATAATGGTTTCAATGGTGTTCTTCTAGGAAATATGCCGCGCTATGATGATCGTCATGGTACTACCCGTCTTTATGTTGGACATTTGGCTTCACGCACAAGATCACGTGATTTGGAGGACATCTTCAGCAGATATGGAAGGTTCGCAGTTTAACTGCCATTGATGTTACATAGCCTGTTTTTTTTATATAATTGATTGAAGATCTATCTGTATTGCACAAGTTGTTGATACTAACCGTGACCAATTGACTTCTTCATTTCTTTTAAATATATGACCCTCATTATTCTGATGTTAGTCTTTCTGATGTAAATATATGAAACCTTCATGTTTGTGCATTATTGTACCTTCTTGGTGCTTTAGGTGGAAATATCATTATTTAAATTTGTTAACAGATGGCTCGACATACATTTATTCACTTGCGAGTCTCTTACGTAGTCTGATCAATTTCAGAAATTCTACTTCTAGGTGTGTAGAAAGCTAAATGAGTGCCATTATTGGCTAACTTTAATATTAAACAAGACCCCATAAAAAAGACACCCCCTCTACACGTGTCAAGTAAAATTAACTTGATGATCTTTCTGAAGGTCTATGGTGAGAGGTTGCCTTTGGTGGAAAGAGTCGCTATTCATGCAGATTGTGTAGGAGACTGGCGATTCTTTCTATAATATTTTGCATTTTCTTTTTGATGGAAATGGCTGAAAGTGGTGTTTAGTGATTCTTTGAGGGGCGAAGTATCAACCCTTTGGTACATAATGTCATGATGGCCTTACTATTTCTGGCACCCGTTTAACGCAGAATACGTGATGTGGATATGAAGCGTGACTTTGCCTTTGTGGTATGCACTTTCTTGCTTGGGTACTCTATAATACAGGGTATAATACTATTTTATGTGTTGTATATTGCTCTTGAAAGATTTCACCGTTGCTTTGTTTTGTTTCTCTTTATTTATATGCTTATAGGAATTCAGCGACCCTAGAGATGCCGATGATGCAAGATATAGCTTAAATGGGCGTGATGTCGATGGAAGTCGTATTGTGGTGGAATTTGCTAAAGGGGTATTGATCTTTAGTTCTCCCTTGTGTCAAATTAATAATAATATGTCCAGCAAATAATACATCCTTTGATATGTCATAGGCTCCTCGAGGGGGTGGCGGCGGCGGTGATCGGGACCGCGGTGCTCCTGGCGGGTCTCGTGATTTTCTTGGTAGAGGTCCTCCACCAGGATCAGGCCGTTGCTTCAATTGTGGACTTGATGGCCATTGGGCACGAGACTGCAAAGCTGGCGATTGGAAGAACAAATGCTATCGCTGTGGAGAACGTGGTCATATAGAAAGGAATTGTCAAAACAGTCCCAAAAAAGTGACGTAAGCTTATAATAGTTTGCCTTCCACTTTATAATTCTAGGCAGCTTATGATAAATTCATTTTCTTACAAAGTGCTGAAAGCAGGCGTGGAAGGAGTTACTCTCGGACCCCGTCTCCACCTCGCCGTGGTCGTCGGAGCCGTAGTGTAAGCAGGAGTCGCAGTTACAGGTTACCTTTTATTTGAATTATAAGAATTAATATTTAACATGTTATGTGTCGATTGTTTTATTTATTTGTACTTCCGATTGATTTCCTCAGCCGTTCGAGGTCACCTGCAAAACGTGAGCGGAGCATTGAACGTGCAGAAAGAAGGTCAAGAAGCCCTAGGAAAAGTCGTGCCTCACCACCACCATCCAAAGGGAGGAAACACAGCCCATCATCACCCGATGACAGAAACTTGGAAGAGAAAGGTACACCGTCACCAAGAGACCATGCCCGGAGGCCAAAAGCAACAAGTGGGAGTCCAATTGAAGATGATGCTCGTGAAGGGAGCCGCAGCCCTGAGATTAGGAGTCCTGCTGAAGAAAATGGGCAAAGCCGGAGCCCTAGCCCTGTGGCGAGAGACAATGGCACCCCGATCGAGGATGATGATGTTGCCAATGGATCACCAGAGCCCAGTGAGTCCGGTTAAATGCTGCGTCATTTGTGATCAATGATATGGTTGTTTAATGTGTAATCTGAATCTGAAACTAGGAACTTGTCAAAGATAAAAGGGAATATTGTGAACCATAATTTCTTGATTTTGAAGTCTGGTGTTAAAGGGTGTTGGATGGTGCAGGTATGGTAAGTGGTACTAGATGTTATCTCCTTCTTGATCACACACATGATTTAATCCGGTCGATTAACTGAGATAGTGTCAGTGATATACCATGTCAAGATTAAGTGTTAATATGGTAGTCCAACTAGATCAACAAGCTCAACCTGGAGGTGCGTTAATTGGACTTCGTCCTTGGCCTTGAGAAAAATTCCATTTCTATTCGAAGATCTTCCATGGAGCCAAGTCTCTTTACTAATGTGTTAAAACTAATTAAATTGATTAATTAAATTAACTAAGTTAAAGGATCAATAAATAGGTTATAACTTTTAGAGGAAAGTTCAACGTAGAAGGTTAAAAAATTGTAAAATGTAGGAATTAATAGAATTGCTCCATTTTAATTATTCATTTTCACATTTTTTTAAAAAATTTAAATATCTCACAAATCGTATATTTATAAATTATAAAAATTACACCGTTAAAATCAGTGTCTTTTTATTTTTAATTAGAGATCTCACATGACATACTTATGACGAACTTTTTTTTTTCCGTTTTTTAATGGGAATGTAAAATTCGTAATGTTAAGATTTAACACTCACATGTAAATATATTTACAATCAAATTATAAGTTTTAAATTACTAGCTATAATCACATGTGAATAATCAAAGTTACAAATTATAAGTTTAAAATCACATAAAAATAATTTATTTGATAATTTAAAAAACCTTCAGAAATTTTTTTAGTTATAGTCACATATGATAAGTAATTAATAATCACATGTAAATAAATACGAATTACAATTAATTTTTTATAATTATACATGTAAATAAATATAAAAGTGAAATCACATACTTCATTGAAAAACACATGTGATTAAACATCAAATCAATAATCACATGTGATTTTGACCGTAAATGAATACAATTTTTAAAATCTTATTAATAGTTATTTATGTGAATGAATATTAAGTCGTAATCATGTGTGAGTTAATATTCATCAATGATAAATAATTGTGTAAATATTATATTTTTTTATCATAAATCACATGAAATTATACATAAAATCACATGTGATTATATAAATCGCATTTTTTAAGACTGCTTGTCGGATCTCTAATCGAAGAGAAAAAAAAACGTTGATTTCGAATATGTAATTTTTATAATTTTTAGTCATACCGTTTGTGAGATATTTAATTTTAAAAATTCGAGTGAAAATTGGGTTTAAAGAAAATGAAGTATTCCTATTGGTTCTCTAGTTTTTCATTTTTTTAGCATTTTTTATTGAACCCATCTCCTAAGTTTTATTAGTAGAATTATAAAGGTGAAAAAAAAGGGATGACATATCAGTAGGGGGAGAAGTTTTTGTAAAAAGTTAAACAAGAGGGACTTGTTTTGACATAAACCATAAACCCTTGATTCGTGATCGTATCGTAATTTGAGGTAATCAATCGCTCTTAGTCTCTTTTAGGTTTTATAACTGCAATTTATGTTGTGTTATCCGTTAGTTAATAAGATGACGATGATTAGAGATTTAACAGAAGCAGATATTATTAATCTCAGAAGAACAATATACCTAACGATTGTGAATAGTTCTGATTATGA
Organism: Gnaphalium uliginosum; assembly: GCA_963930675.1. Classification (NCBI taxonomy): domain Eukaryota; kingdom Viridiplantae; phylum Streptophyta; class Magnoliopsida; order Asterales; family Asteraceae; genus Gnaphalium; species Gnaphalium uliginosum. The sequence goes on along the minus strand of OZ005682.1, from coordinate 4,078,083 downwards.
GGAAGCTGGTCATAAACTTTTAAAAATCCACAAATCAGAACCACAACTTGAGACGGAAATTTGCAATATGATAATAGAATGTTGCAGACAAGAGAAAACCTATCATCGATTTTACGGACTCTTAGGGCAGAGATTTTGTACGGTAAAAAAGATGTATAAAGAAAATTTTGAAAAGTGTTTTGTTAAGCAGTATTGGATGATTCTTATACTCGAGACGAACGGTATTAGAAACGTGGTGTACTTTTTTGCGCATCTATTGGCGAGTGCTAGTCTGCCTTTGGGTGTTATAGGTTATATACGATCAAGTGAAGAAGACACAACATCATCCTCGCGTATTTTTATTAAGTTTCTGTTCCAAGAGTTGGCTGAACAGCTTGGTATTCGTGATTTGAACAAGCGTCTCAACGAACCTAAAATGCAGGCTGATTATGAATCGATTTTCCAAAGGGATAGCCCAAAGAACACGCGGTTTTCCGTCAACTTTTTCACGTCTATTGGGCTCGGTGGAGTTACTGATAACTTGAGAGATTTTTTGAAGAACGTGCCCCTTTTATCGAGCAAAAACGATCAGCGAACAAACGAAGAAGGGCACATTAGCCATTAAGTGATCACTAGTTTCAGTTTCTTTTACTTTGAGTTGATTTAAATGTAGTATATGTTTAATCCTTGTTACATGAAAAGGGCGACTTTTAGTAAGAATGTCTTTTGAATTATGCTTTTATTGACTGCAATTGTTGAATTGTCATGAAAATTATGTATAGTCAATTTGCAGTGATATTAACATTTTGATCAATGCAGAATTCAGTTTAAATTCACTCTAAAATTATTGTTTGTGGAGTTACTTGCAAGTTTTTTGGACAACTTGTAGGTTTGTAATTGGTAAATTAAGAACCTCTTTTGATAGAGGTGTGTCCAAAACTCCAAATTCATCTTTCACGGGTTTTTCTTTTATTCGATTTTGTAAGTATCCCAAATTTCTGATATTATATTTGGAACAACTCGTTGCAGTTCCTTCATATATCTAGCTGACCATGGTGCAAGGTACATCCTGGCATACATAACAGGCACATGCACATGTTATTGATTTGTTCTAATTCAATGAATCCCTCAGGCCTCAGTTATCAACTACTCAGTTACCAAATTCTGTCGGGTGATTTTTGAACGCGTGTTGGCTTTAAATCCTGAAACTCAAACTTATCTATGTTGGGTAAAGATGTTGTTTCATTGACATGTTTGATTTTGAAACTCTGATATATATACGCGGAGTTGATTTATATATGCAAATAACAACATAAAGTAGTACATGTTTTCTCTAAGGTATACTTGGATCACCACTTTGACGATTAGTGATAATGACAAAAATACTAGTAGCATTAACATTAATCTTGAAGAATGAACGTCTTTTGTGTTACAGGTGAAAAGTATCTTCTTCTTAATTAAATATATAACTGATGATAGTTGAAACACTTGCCCGATCATGTCAAAATAGGACCCAGTTTTATAAATACTTGCAGTGTCATGTTAGTCAACTGTTATTGATAACACAAAACTTACATGTGGATCAGAATCAGTAGCAATATAAGGGAATGCTACAATCAATACAAGACATCCCAAAATTAAAACAGTTGCTTTCATCAGGTACAGTTGCACAACGATGAAATTAATTAAAATTTAAAATATACAATTACTGAACATTTTTATGGGCTGAAAAAGGTCATTTATGCCCATGGGTCATCTTCTATTGATTCTTTCCTATTTTCAGATGGCTAACTATATATATTTTTTTCTTTCCTTTTTTTGACTCATTGTTATGAAAATTTTCGAATATTTAGACTTATAGCTAACCCTAGAATTTACAATTATACTCTCACTTGTTACATATGCATATATTATTATTACTTCTAAAATTTTAAACAATTAAGTTAATAAAACGTAAACCCTACATATCATTTGACAAGATCGAGAAACTAGATTTCCAAGCCATAAGGCCCATTAACAATTAACAACTAAGACCAAATAGGTATCTACATCTAGAAATAAGTCACATAACTAATTAAGACCGTGTCAAACATTAAAATAAAAGACGATCGGTCATATGTTTTAATCTCGAATCTAAAACAAGTTTGCTATTGTCTTGTTAGAATGTTACCGCGCGTCCGTAAAAAAGCATTGCTGTCACATAACATCAAGTGATTCGTATGAAATATTCAAACGTTTTTTGAATGGAATGAAGAATTCAAATGTAAAAGCATCATTCCACACATCAACATCAATATTTTAAATGAATATTTTCGCCCATGCATGGTTACATCAACCGAAATATATATGAAATTTCAGACTATTTGAAAATGACTTGTTCATCTGCCAAATGGCTGCACATGAAAGAAACCATGTTTACGTAAGGCATCTTAAAATTCAAAGGACCGTCTTATCACAAGTTTATAATATAGGGATCAAACTTGTAATTATGAAAAGTAGACATCTTTAGGCTTTAAAACCATGATTACGGGAGAATCATAAGCATTTAATAAGAGCTTCATGTCTAAGGTATGGTGGAAAGGTTGGATGAAACTCATGTATGGACCCCATATGGATGATGAAATCATGTAATGGTTCATCATGATGTGTGACCAAAGATAAACATAATATACTACCTCATACCATGCTTTTGGTATCATGTTTAATTTATAACATACATGAAACAATATTTATCCGTTGTACGTCCAGCTAAATATGATGACTGTTTATGTAGATATGATATATCGAGGGACCAAAACTGTAGTTTTTAACATCACTCGTTTGTTAAGCTAATGGTACGAATGTCACTTAAATAAAAAACATGGTAAAGAACATTTCACCCCTCTTAAAAAATACTAATAAAAAAAACTTTGTTGCCTAATCGAGTTCTTTGTGGGGTTGGGGGCATTAATGCTAATTATGGAGTATGGTATTTAATAACAGGTTTAAAATTGATAGGGCCGTGTAATTAAGGGGTGGCTAGATGCGTAAGGTAAAACGTAACATCCCCTTAACTTTCTTAACTAAATATGTTCATATTTCATTTACAATGGAATTATAGTCAGTTTTGGTATTAAGATTGATGATCGTTTAAACTTGGTTATGAATAATTAAATTTAAATAAATCTAGATTATCTTATTTTCTTAAATATCTTACGATACATTTTCTGTTGGTTGAGTCACGTTTTATTTGGATAATAATAACAAAAATAATAATATATAAATAAATATTGAAGGTGCACCGATAATTCCTGGACTCGTGCACACTCGATCACCAGACCCAAAAAGAAAACGTACGCTCCGCCGTCTCCGCGGTATAAAAACTTTCAAATTTTCGATTTATTCAAAAATCACCCTCAACTTCTTATTCTTTCTCATTCCAGTCCCTGATTTTGACCCAACCCAACAAAAAAGATGGCCATAAACACAAAAGCAGAGTCATAACGTAACCATTTCCCTTACTCTCTTTCATCACTTTCTCTCTCTACAACAGTCACCGCCGGTCACTCCTCCGGCACCTCCGTACACGGTAATCCTCTACCTCCGTGACAATCAAAGTACATTGCATAAATAATGTAAAATATATATATATCTATAAATTTATGGGGTTTGTTATTCAATTTAGTATATTGCATTAACTGAAAAAGATTTTGGTTTTCTCATGTTAATCCCGTTATAATCACTAATCCCTAATTTTGAATTTTGAAAAGAAATGTCAAGTCAATAAATATTTAATTGCACAGTTATTATCATTATTTTTGAATTTGAATTTGGGTAATTTATTTAAGGAAATTCAATATCTTTTATTGTGGGTATTTATTAGTTGTTAATGATTCAACTCTTTTTGAATTCTTGATGTATTTTTTATTTTGTTTTTATCTTGATGATATATGATATATGATATATATAAATATACACACAACGGTTATGTGAGTGATTAGAACTCCGTACAGAGTACTACTAGTAAGTTCTTTTGTAATTTTGATTATTGGGTTTCTTGCAATCAATCAAATTTTAATGTTTTTCTTTGATTTTGATCAAAAAATTATACGTGGGTTGTGGGGGTTTCTTGAGTATAAGAGACTTTTAGGGTTTTAGAAGTGATTTAGAAGATGGGGGTATTTTGGTCTTTTTTCATATGATTAGTTTGGTAATCATGTAGGAAACATGATATACAGTTCTGCATCAAATACACGTTGATTGATTCTTTTTAGGGTTTTAAATATGTAAATATTCTGATGATTATAAAAATGGTTTTTTTCTGAAGTCAATGTCAGTATGTATTTTGCTATTGCAGTAATTTATAGTTACCGTTTATTTTGTGAGTCTTAGGGTTTTAAAGTCTTGAACTTTGTTAGTTCTTGGTTTTTTGTGCATCTTGTTCACCAATTCTTGAAGAATTCCATCTGTGTATGTCAGAATGCAATTAATGATCTTTCTTGGATTCTTTATTTTAGTTGATGAAATAGTCAGATGTCATGCATTTTTCATTGTAATTTGATGATCCTAATAACCAAATTCTCTTTTATTTCAGATAGTTTAGTGATTAAGAGTTTACAAGGAGAAGGCGATGAAGAAGCTCTTTTTCTTCAAGTCGTCTACATCTAGTAATGGAACAAACAATGTAGCTTCATCTCAATCGAAAGAGAAGCAAATGTATTCAGAGAATTTGTCAGGGGATGGACTTCAAGGGGGTCGTAAATCAAGATCTAAAAAGGCTGCTTATGAAGATCAAATTCAACTTCAAAATGAAAGTCAAAGTGGTCCATGTCTTAGAAAGAGTCGATCGTATTCTTCTGGTACTGTTCATGAAAGTGTTCTGCTAAGAACTCAAAGTGAATCTCTTTGTAGTAGCAGTAGTAATGTCTCTCAAAAGCAGTCTGTTTCTCACTCTTCACGGTAAGCCATTCTTTAATTTTCTTTCATTCTGGTTTTTGTTTTTGGATTTGACTCTGAAGGTCAAGTCTATCAGATTCTGACCAATTTAGCCTTACTGATCATTTGATACAAATAATGTGGTTCTAATACTGTGATAGCTTTTGATAAGGGTTAATAGACACAAAATGCAACTTTTAGCATGAAAATGGGTAGTTGCTCAAAAGGTAATTGGGAATTGGAGTATGCTAGCTATGTAAATCTTAAAGTTTATAATGCAGTGGCTATATATTATTTTTTTCATGGATAGCTATGCAATAAAACGTTATGTTTTATAATTGTGACAAATTCATTTTGATCTGTTATTGTTGAACATTTTCTGTTGTTATTGATGGTTGTTCAGGCGAGCTCTTACCCCCGAAAGGCATTCAAGGGAAAATTGGTTTCAAGATACTGCTACATTTAAAGAAACATGTAGACCGGAGAAATCAACTTTTTATGGACTTGATAATATTTCATCTGAAAGCTCATCTTATTCCTCAATCAAGGTTTTAGATCGATACATTGATGGTGAACAACATCAGGAAAGGAATTGCAGACAACAGATGAATTGCAATACAAGAAGTCAACAACCAAATGGTGTAGGAAAAAGACCACCACGGTTCCATTATGCAGCACCAGCATCACCTACTGATGGTGGTGTGACTCAGAAACCGAGGTCTCATTCATTTAGAGATCCTAACAGAGAATCCAAACTCTATATGTCTACTCGAGATTGGGTCGAGAACGGAATTGCTGCAAACGGGTCCCCAAGAAAACTAGCCAAACAGGTCATCGAGAGACTTTCTCAGTCTCGTGTTTTGCCTAAGGAGATTGACCATGATATTCCCATCACAGTTGAAGATCTCTATGGTGGGTCCCAAAATTGTTTGCCTCGAGATGGATTAGTTAAAGAAACTTCGAGTTACGAAGAAAGAAACTACGAGTTTGATGATAATTGTAGTAAGGTTTTGGAGTATGAAGAAACAGAAGAGACTGATGAGATTACATTACTAAGGGATGAACTGGATTCGCGTACACGAAAACTGGAAAAAGAGAAAAACGAGTTGCAGAGGGAACTAGAGAAGGAGTTAGATAGGAGGTCAACTGAATGGTCAATGAAGCTCGAGAAATACCAGATGGAAGAACATAGACTTCGGGAGAGAGTAAGGGAGCTTGCGGAGCAAAATGTGTCTCTTCAGAGAGAAGTATCTATATTTCGAGAGAAAGAATTGGATAATCAGAGTAAATTTGTCCATGCTGGTCAACAAGTCAAGAATTTGACAGCAAAGATGGAGGAAGTAGTCAAAGAGAATGAAAATCTCCGTCAAAATCTTTCAGACATACAAGACAGTTACGAAGCGGCTGAAGAAGATCGAGATTTGTTCAAAAGAAGCTATGAAGAAAAAGATAGAGAAAGCAAGGAGTTACATCGAGCTGTCACACGATTCCTAAGAACATGCAACGAGCAAGAAAAAACCATCGAAGGATTGCATGAAGGGTTTACTAAACAAGTGAGGAACTTTGATCATAACCAGCAGTCAAAGCTGCAAATTGAGCAGTTGAGATTAACCGGGGTCGAGCAAGCTTTAAGAAAAGAGGTAGAATCCTATAGGCTTGAAGTTGATTCTCTTAGACACGAGAATATAAACCTTTTACATCGTTTAAAAGGAAGTTCAAAGGACAATGGCTTTTCAACTTTTAAACTTGATCAAGAATTATGGAGCCGTATTCATTGCTTGCAAAATCAAGGAACATGCTTGATTAACGATACTGTACATTTATGCTCGAAATTAATTGAAAATATCAAAGAAAGAGCGTGCCACTCGTCTTTGGAAAATAAGCAGGGAAATGAAGCTTTACAGAATGGCTTAGATGGCCAATTTATTGTTGAATCTGATATGAAACTCCAAGGGTTTAAGCGAGGAGCCGAAAGCCTAACGAGGAGTTTGCTGACTGTATCTGATGTGTTGTGTGAGAAGGCTGGCAAGGAAACTCCAGATAGTGAGCGTTCTGAGGTAAAGTTGACTTTATGCTTTTGAAGTCGAACTTATTTGATACTCTGTACATTTAAAGTTGGTAATTTTAATCGAGTTGTGAATCTTTTGTTTGACTTGTGCAGGATCTTGTGAAATCTGATTTGAAAGCAGAAGCGTTGATGACAAGTTTGCTGAGGGAAAAGCTATATTCGAAAGAGGTGGATGTAGAGCGACTCGAGGCTGAGCTGGCAACAGCTGTTAGAGGAAATGACATTCTGAGATGTGAAGTGCAAAACGCAATGGATAATCTTTCTTGTATTACTCACAAATTGAAAGACCTCGAAATGCAGGTAATGCTATTAGTGCTACCATAATAATTTCTGTATAACGTAATCAGTGATTTAAGTAATGTGATGTTTTGTTCTCGTATTTCAACAGTTGATCAAGAAAGATGAGACTGTTTATCGTCTGACAAACGAGCTACAGGACTGCAAAAAAGAATTAACGATTGTGAATGGGATCCTACCAAAAGTGTCGGAAGAACGTGACATGATGTGGGAGGAAGTGAAGCAGTACAGCGAGAATAACATGCTCTTGAGTTCTGAAGTTGGAATGTTAAAGAAGAAAGTAGAGACTTTGGATGAAGACGTATTGATGAAAGAAGGGCAGATCACGATACTGAAAGATGCCCTCGGGAAGCCTTTTGATCTTCTCTCAAGTCCACTTACTAGTGAAGGCTTCTTGTTGCAGTAACGGGATCAATGTTCATACTCATTAGATTTGTGTGGATTTTGTTTTTGTTTTTTGTTTTTTTCGTTTTTGTTTGTGGTGGTAAAGAGTTTGGGATGATTTTGATTTCTGTAAGTAAGGTGGTAAATGGTGATAGTTTCTGAACAGATCCTTACATATACTTTGAAGATTGCTGCACCGATAATTGAATCAAGACTTGGTTCATGTTTTGCTCAAGAAAGCTTGAAACTTTAATCTTGGTTGGTATTTTTCTTTTTCTTTTTTCATCTTGTGATGACCTCATTATTAATAGAAGGAAAGATTTAGTTTAAACTAATTTATACTAGTGACTTGGTGTAGTATTCATCTATTGGATTACCATCAGCTGTTAATAATCAGTCCAAATGGACATTAAGATAAGCATGGTCCTCAAATACTACTGGTATATTTAAGGTACATTTTTATATGAATGATCATGGTTAACTTGGTGTTATGTACCAGAATCCCTCCTCATTCAAATGACCAAATCTTATTTTGGCCACAATACAGCAATACTTGGTGCAAAAGTTCACTTTCAACTTTCAACATCATTCCTCATATCAAAACAATCGCCGTTGCAATGTTCCTGATATGATCAAACCGCACCAAGTTCCTGGGTCCCATGGCTTGACCAAATCGCAAAATGTAACCTTATTGTGGAGACTGCATGATCAAAACATAATCACTTATTTTTGATTTGGGTAAAGACTACGGTTTACACCTGTGAAAAAGGAAAACTGAGACAAGATAGTGTATTTAGTACCGAAAAACGTTTTTTGTAGCTCTCTACAAGTTCCTTTGGATCCCGTCTAGTTTGGTTGAAATCCTCATTTTTGTTCATTTCCTGCAATAAAACAATTTGAGAAGACTGTTATACAGAAAATCAGGCTAAGTTAATGTAGATGTAGAAGCAACAACTTAGACTTAAAAGTACAACAAATCCTGCATATATTACAAATGGTTCATACAAGAGTTATACCTCAATCCATGCTGCAAGTTTTGGTCTGCCTACTTTAATATCATAATTCTTTAAATCTAGCAAATATGGTTGAAATCTTTCAATAAATGGAGCATAAGCTATATCTACCTGTACATACAACCCAGGATCAGAAGTAGAAAACTATTGCAAATAAATGAAAATTTGGTTATGGGTTTATCTTGCTTACCAGGCTGAATTGACCTAAAAAGAACGGTCCATCATCAAACTTGGAAAGAGACTTCTCTATATAATCAAAAGCAGCAGCTGTTCCATTTTTAAGTACCATGTTATATGCAGGTTTTTAACATTCATGGTCAAAAATTTTAATATATAAGAAAATAGAGAGGACAGTTAGGATACCAGCATCATCAATCCCGTCTCCCTTGAAAGAGGTGATGACGGATTTATAAAACGTATCATTTGATAACAACTCCTCTCCAAACTCTTTCTTTACGAGATCCTATATTGCAGTCTCATAGTTATAATCAACTGAATGAATATTTCCATGAAATTTTTATCACTGAAGGTGGATTAGGAAATCGTACATCGGGATAAAGTGAAGGTCCTTCAAAGTTGGTGTCAATATATTTGATCAAATCAAGACTCTCTCCTTTGACTTCATTGTTGTGTTCTAAAGCCGGCACCTATGACATAAGAACACACCACATGTTCGTTTATTTCAAAAAAGTATTGCAAGTAGCAATGCTTCATGGGTTTGTACTTTGTAATGCATGCCTTTTTGGTTGAACCCGATTCTGAAGACTAGCTATTCTTTCAACTTGTATATTTTGGGACAACTTATGGTGTTGTAACCATAAAGAAACAGTTAAAAGTATTACACTTTCGAAATAAATCACCTTGTTTGATGGATAAACTTTCTCCTTGTACCAATCAGGCCTGTTCTTTAGATCAATCGGAACTAGTTCAATCTTTTCCTGCAGTCCCTGTTAACAATTAAAAGGAAAGTGATGGATATAAAATATATGATCCAACTATCAAAGGGAGCTGATCAGTGAGAGGTTGGATGAGAGTTAATATTTCCATCTCTTATCTCTGTGAATACAAAAACAATCTATAAACCAAATAATTTGTGATTACATCATGACAGAAAATTAACAATCAGGTGCAACATGTGTTTTTTCATCCAACTCTGCTTACGGATCAGCTCAAATTATAAGGTAAATTTGCCTAAAATGGATTTTGCAAGTAATAGTGATTGTCTGAGAGAGAGGGAGAGCCTTGCAGTTCCGGGTAATCCACACGCGTTGTGCATACGGACAAGTGTAAGATATGTACAGCCTATTCAAGAAAATAGAACAAATTTCAGATAACTAAGGATAGTGGATATGGGAACATCAATAAATTCTGTATAAAAAGTTACAATGAGCAAATTCAGTTATATATTTGAACAACGCAGCTCCAAACAATGATTTCTGTTTTAGAATTAGAACCACCTAAACAAGTAGTATCATTTAGGCATTTTAAGTTACCTGGTGGTTCCATCAAAAACTGGAGGTGGTTCTGAAGTAGAATCAAGAGCTGGTGGAAGATCCTCTTGCACACTTGCAACAAAATCAAATTAAAACATTAGATACACAGAATATGCCATTCAGTCCACATTGATTACAAAAGCTGTAAACTTTTTGTAAAATCATACAATTTTCTTTCTGGGTTTTTTTTTCTTTTTTTTTTCTGAAACTTGTATGACTTACCCAGTAGCCATGGTGGTTGTTGCAAGAACTAACAAATTATTGCGAGACTTTTTGTGATGAAGTATTAATGGGGTTGGGGAGATAGATATACTGTTATTGTTATGATGATAAATTGGAAGATTGATGGGAACTCGTGGTGCTGGTGGTGAAAAGTGATGATGTTTATAATAGCAACAGCTTATAATATTCAAGGCAACCATTTTCTGTGATTTTATTTGATGCTCTATCAAAGTTTAGTAGTATCTGGGTTCTGATGCACATACTCAAAGCTCACTTTTTTCTTTATGTGAACCTCGTTTTACCACGTTGATTTCAAACCTTGCCTGTGAAGATCAATGGATTTGGACTTTGACCACCTATTTTTTATTCATTGGTCAAAGACAGTGGTTAACAAAAATATAATTGCATGAACATTCACACTTCCAAATCCAAATCACTTCTTTAAAATCTGTCATCACACATATCACAAATCCAAAATAAAAGTAGACTACTTTTGGTCGAGATTATTGTTTATTGTCGTTCTAATACCTATCATCATGTTACGTTACTTTATATATATAATTGTCGGTAAAAAGGAAGTAACAGATTGAAGCTACATAATCAAATATCATATGACCATTTCAATATCCATTTTATGGATGTAATTCACGCCATGGGACTAACCGTACTTGAATATGGATAAGTGGTAATTAACCAAAAACATACATAGCAATGAAGATGTTAGTAACCAATTTACAATGCTCGTTTACACAAGCATAAATATACCTCAAGGTCAACTAACAATTACAAACATATAAAGAGTATAGAATCTCCCTAGCCATGCATCAATAATATATGCTATGACCCACAAAACTCTCTTATGTGTCGTGTTCACCTTGGTGGAACACCTTAACACAAGAGCAACTAAACTTAATGCGCATCTGAACAAACCAAAGAAAGATAACATAATATAATTGGGTAAAAAAGGAGCTTTCGGCTGTGAAGGGCTTCAAAAATAGCACAGGTGGTCGCAGTAAGTTCTCAGATAAACAAGGTGTTAAGTTCTTGATGTTGCTACATCAGCATAACTTTCCAAATCTTCTTCATATACACAACCAGTGACCATACGGCTAGCCAAGCTGATACATAAAGTAAAGAAACACCGGTTGCACCCAGAAACCCTACCTCTGTAAAACTGCATGATTTTCAGGTAATCAAAATGCGTCAAAAGTAATCAGTATTACCACTTCCGTAACAGTGTAACATAATAATAACCTTTTTTGTTTATGACTGCCTTTAGTTACTAAGGTTGAAAAGATAGACTGTGATACTTCTACATTAGTATAATCAAATTATTATATTCAATATTCAAAGTCAAATGTGGACTCTTTTAGAGAACGAATTGGATACTACAAACGGTAGACAATTGATACTGAAACTAGAAATCCTAGGAGAATAGAAGAAAGGGAAGTAACCTGCTGTCTCTAATCAATAGAAGAATTGTTAGTGAAATCATTTGTGTGGCTGTTTTCCACTTCCCCAGATTATTTACAGCAACAGCCTGAAAATCATTCATCACTTTTTAAGATATTGGGGAATAACGTATGAATTATTTAGCAAAACAGGAACACCCATGAAGTTAGACAATAAACAGAATAGAACCTCTGAAAGTTTACTCCCTTGAGAAGCAGCCCATTCTCTAACAGCAGACATTGTTATCTGGAATACACCATGCGATATTGTCATAATCTTAGACCTTAAATGTTATCACGACAGGCAGCATGATGGGCAGGGCAGGGCAGGAGGGTTGAGGAACAGGTCAATTTTTGTATGGGTCAAGTCAAGTAGACCCAAAAACACCATTTTGTCCATTTCTAAATATTCTAATAAAGCAGAGATTTGAATATAATTTCAGAAACAATATTATTAAGATAAAAATCTATATCTTTGAGAAGAATACTTTAGGAGGTTCTACACATCACATCTACACTTCAAGAGACCTATAACCCGATTGACCAGTCCAACACTCCAACCCATTTGATCCCATTCTATTTTAGGCTGACCAGTCCAACCCATTTGATCCCGTTCTATTTTAAGCTAAATATGTTTTTCCCATTTCACGCGTTTGAGATTATAAATCACTCAAATCAAAACAATTTAAAACCTAAATGATCCAAACTGCCACATCTAGTTATCACCATGACTATAGGAAATTATTTATCAATGTAAGTGATAGATCCAAATTATTTAACATATAATCATTAATAAGAGGATACAAAGGCCTATGAAAGCATAAAAAGGATCTAAAAAGATTTCTGAATATCAATTTTAGGTACCATTCCAGTACAAAAAATTCTTACCTGTGGGTAGTACAAATTAAATCACAAACAAGAATAACCTAAAGCTTTTCTAAGCATCTTAAAACCTAATTTTCATTTCATGAACAAACCATTGCTATCATTGAACTCAGTTCCAAACATGGACACTAAAGTTGCTATCAAGATCTCGATTATTACTATGAGAACTAGCATAAGGTAGCAGCAGAATATACTTTTATCAGCATCATTCACCAGTCACAGACCCCAACCGTATTTAAAAATAATGTTGCACAAGGCCTCCAGCCCATCACCATAGAAGCCACGAAACATAAAAATAACAAAATAACGACAACAATAAATGCCGTGATGCCCCCCAATTGAAAAACATACTATCAAATACAACAAGTATCAGTATCATGCATCTGCAAAAACGATGTGCTAAACTTGAAATATTACCTCTCTGCCAATTATTGCAATTGCTGGTACAGTTAATAACCATGGTAGTTGCCCAATCATAGCAGCTTCTGGAGGTCTTGTACATAACAAGACCAATGTAGCAGCAACCATTAGCTGCAACGACAAACAATCATACAATCCTATAAACCTACAGAATATAATACCTATTGCTTTTCATGAAAAAACTAGCAGCTTATAATGTGTAAACTTCTAAATAAGGAAAGGCATACCTTATCAGCTACGGGATCTAAAAACGCACCAAACGCAGTTCCTAAGTTCATCTACAATAAACAACATAACCAGAATTAATTACTTCCGGAAATGAATAATCCATCCTATTCCTATATATCTCACAAGTTCAATCGCATATAGATACATACTCTTCTAGCCAAATAACCATCAAGCCAATCTGTTATCGCTGCAGCAATGAAAATTCCCGAGGTAGCCGTTGTTCCTAACCGACTATCCATATAAAAAGCTACCACAACAACGATAGACTTGTTAAATAAGTATTGTCCAAAATCATAAACACTAAAATTTATTAGCAGTACGTATAGACAAAACATAATGCATACTCCAAAAATATCTATATCTATATACATATACATACACATGTATAATTTCATCATAAAAAATAAATGGACGCACTGCAAATCAAAATCGGAACGGCAGCAACACGAGCAATCGTTAAAATCGTAGGCAACGTTAACAATTTAGCCGAAGGAGGAGGTTTCAGATGCCGGCGGTCGACCGCCGGAAATGTAGGCGTAACAGAGGATCTCCGGTCAATTTCCGTCGTCCGTTTATCATTTCTGTAATCACCACTAACCGAATCCATATTTCCGGAAGAATATCGGAAACTTTTTAAGCCACGAAACCCTAATTTATTAAATTTACCGTCGTAATTATAAACCTGAGGTTGCGGAGCAAATTGTGTTATCCTCCACCAACCAGAGCACATCGCAGGCGGTGTTTTAGGTTTTCCGGTGGTAATTGCGCGGCGTAGCCATTTATGACGGTAGCTTTTGTGGGGGTGGTGATGATGGTGTACGGAAATTGAAGATGTGAATTTGAAAAGGTTTAAGGGCATGGTGATCGGCGTAGGGTACGGATGATGGGATATTAATTAATATGCGCACCCGTGGCTTAGGTTAGCAGCAAAGTCGTTCGTATGCAAAAATCGCCATGATTGATTAAGGTTCAAGGATGAAAATTTGTAAATTACGTAAAGAACCCCATACTTCTTCGTCAGTTCACTTTTAGTCCCTATAATTTTTAGAAAACTATGATTATAGTTGGATTTCAAAAAGTTTAGATTACTGACGTAAATGAATCAAATTCACTTGTATATCGCGTTAGAAATTCAAATTCGTTTCAATCTTGACTAAGCTTGAGCAGAGCCTGAGCATAAACAAATTTGTTCCAACTTCATACATCAACCTCAAGTTACAATAAGCTCGCAAACCTGAATAATCATATTACTTACGAAAATATAAAGTGTTCGGTTAACAACCCATAAAGTTAAAGTGAGATTCAAATGAGTACAAGAACATTTAATGAGAATGAAGAAATCAATAAGAATACGTCACGTGTAACAAAACTCATTTTACTCCATGTTTTTAAAATTTAAATATCTCAAAAACGATAAGTTGAAAAATTATAAAAATTGCACATAAAATTCAGCATTAAATTATGTAAATTATAATTTACATAATTTAATGAGATGTCTAATCGATCTAACTGACGGTCGAAACCGTATAAACTTAAAGTTACTATGTTTTCATTCGAATGTGATATCAATTGTGGCAATTCATTTATTAAGATGTTAATTTTGATTTCAAAATCATCAATTATATTGCCAATTTTAATTCATTTATTATGCGAATTGAACATACATACACAATAACATTATAAGACAATTAATGTTATAATTGTGTTAAAAGTCAAAGCAATATATATATATATATATATATATATATATATATATATATATATATATATATATGTGTGTGTGTGTGTGTGTGTGTGTGTATGTGTGTGTGTTCCAATGTAGAATGCTAAAAAAATTGTAGAATTGAAGAACCAATACGAATGCTCTATTTCATTTAAAACTCAATTTTCACTCGAATTTTTAAAATTAAATATCTCACAAACGGCATGACTAAAAATTATAAAAATTACATATTCGAAATCAGCATTTTTTCTCTTTGATTAGAGATCTGACAAACTATAGTTTCGACAAAAAAAAAATTCTTCATTTTTGTCGGGTCTTAAAAAATGCGATTTATATAATCACATGTGATTTTATGTATTATTAAATGTGATTTATGATAAAAATATAATATTGATACACAATTATTTATCAATGATGGATGTTAACTCACACATGATTATGACTTTTTATTCACATAAATAACTATAAATAAGATTTTAAGAATTGCATTCGTTTACGGTCAAAATCACATGTGATTATTGATTTGAGGTTTGATCACATGTGTTTTTCAAATGAAATATGTGATAATAACTGATAATTCATATGTGATTTCACCTTTATATTTATTTACATGTATAATTATAAAAAATTATTTGAAATTCGTATTTATTTACACCTTATTCGCATGTGATTACCAATTTAATGTTTAATCACATGTGATTATAACTAAAAAGTTTTCTGAAGGTTTGTTAAATTATCATAAAAATTATTTTTATGTGAGTTTAAACTTATAATTTGTAACTTTGATTATTCACATGTGATGATAGCTAGTGATTTAAAACTTATAATTTGATTGTAAATATATTTACATGTGAGTGTTAAATCATATGTGATTTAACATTACGAATTTCACATGCCCATTAAAAACCGAAAAAAAATTCGTCGGAAGTATGTCATGTGAGATTTCGAATTAAAGATAAAAAGACGCTGATTTTAACGGTGTAATTTTTATAATTTACATATATACGGTTTGTGAGATATTTTAATTTAAAAAAATGTGAAAATTGGTAATTAAAATGGAGCAATCCTATTGGTTCCTTCATTTTACATTTTTTGGCATTATACATTGAACTTTCCTGTATATATATATATATATATATATATATATATATATATATATATATATATATATATATATATTGTAAGACCCGCGACAACGTAGAAAATTTAAATTCAATTTATAAAATGAGTTGTTTTTTTAATGTATGTTAATGTCAATCTTAAGTTATTATTAATGAAAATGCATTAAATGAGTCCAGGATAATTTAGACATTTTCTTGTGAATTTGATTTTTTGTTTTACGTGGGTAAGAGATTTTAGGGATATCTTCTTACTTTTAGGAAACAAAATATTAATATTAGTTATGAAATGATTTTTTTCTTTTTAATTATATCTGAAAATTTTAATTTTAATTAAAATAATTAAGTATTATAAATTAATCTAGGTGGTCGAATCGATTTGAAAAAATACAATTAATGGTCAGGATTCCTCCATTGTATTCTGGTTTAAGTATATATTATAGATTATAGATAGATATCCCATAAAAAAGATATAATATCTACACTATTTATTTTATTTGAGGCATTTAATTGAATAAAGACAAAGAAATAATTTGCTTTTTAAGATGGGTATGACTATATAAATCAAGTAGTTTTTCTTTAAAACATACAATGATTTTAAATTTAGCCATTCAATCTAGACCCAAAGAATGAGATTTTTAGCAGCAGTTTTGATGTTTCAACTTTTGATCATCGTTACAAGTAAGTCGTATATGATAGGGTTTATTGTTTGAAAGTACAACATACTTTACATGTTTTACTATTGTATGTTGTCACATTTCAGAAGTTCTATAGTATGTAATAAACTTGGATAATTCGTCTATCGTATGTACAAAGTGACCTGAAAGGCAGGTTGACGGTTTCTTCCTTCTTTTTTCACACATGCCAAATCATCAAATACATGTTCCACGTCAGCAACATGTGACATTGTACATACATTAGACGATTTAGCAGGTTTCAATACATACAATAGAACTTTTGAAATGTGAGTGCATACAATAGTAAAATGTATAAAGTATGTTACACTTTCAAACAATAAATCCTATATGATACAAGCCATATATAATTTTGTATATAATAATCTGATTTGTGTTTTTTTTATAAATAAAAAAATAATAATAGGTGCAAAAGAAGAGACGATTCCCGTTAAAGAATTGTGTAAATATATGAAGTGGAGAGGACCATGCCTTAATAGCAAATGCTCAGATGCATGCATGAGAAGCGGTTATGTGAGTGGTGTTTGTGCACTTAATGATTCTGAGGGTCCTAAAGATGTTGATGAATGTGATTGTTTGAAACCTTGTTAACACATACAATTATCCCTTCACATATATGGTTGATGTTGCAATATATATAATGTTAATATATAAATATAAATAATATAATAATTAAGTATACTTAATATTATTCTTCATTATTAGATTATAGATTAAGGCATTTGTTATAATGCTCTTATTACATGAAAGTTGAATGGATGATAAACTGAAATGGATATATAAGTTGTTTTATGTTTTCAACTAGTTTTTTTTACCCGCGCATTGCAGCGGGATTCTAATAAATATACGTTTTAAATGTGCGAGTATAATATTTTTAGGTCGGTCGATCTTAGTTATACTTATTATAAAGTATACAATATTGTGTAATTTTTATCAACCTCAACAACTTGACTAATCACTAAAATTGATTTACCTAATTCGGATAATTTAGGTTTCTATGTAAAACATATATTTTTCTCGAGTACCTGATTCAACTTTGGGTTGATTGTTTAATCTTCTTACATTATATTTATATAACAATAATATAATAAAGTATCAATACAAAATTTACAATTGTTTTGTGTTCTATGATCGATTGATTGGGTTATATTTTATTTCAATTTTTGGTTAGATAGTTTGGATTCTTAAATGAAACTCAAAAGTAAAGTCCTTACATTACATAACAATAAAATAATAAACTATTAATATAATCAATTTACAATTGTTTTAGTTGTTAGCGGGTCATGTGTCATGATATTTATTTTGAGTAACTGTATTAAAAAAACATGCTAACACTAATTCATCACTTTCTTTGTCCATATTTCACTTGTATAGTCCATATATTTTACGTT
The DNA here is from genome assembly GCA_963930675.1 of Gnaphalium uliginosum. NCBI lineage: Eukaryota > Viridiplantae > Streptophyta > Magnoliopsida > Asterales > Asteraceae > Gnaphalium > Gnaphalium uliginosum. Next base: position 4,059,802 of record OZ005682.1, on the reverse strand, counting down.
TTTTTCATACCTCACATGTATTTAATTATTTTCTTTCATTTGTAATATTATTTATATAATCTTTGTTACTTTTTAAGTATATATCCCTTACTAATCTAGTTCAACATATGATGTTAATCTTCAAACCCTAATTGTAAGTTTCACTATTTTATATATCAACTATTTATGATATTTACCTTAAAAATGTATGTATGATTTTTAATAATATTTTTCTCAATACATTTTAGACAAACTTTTAATTATTTTTGTTTAATAACACATACAACTAATAAGATAGAATTAATAGAAAAATATAAATTTATTGGTTATATAATATGATACTATTTCTAAAACATGAATTATTTTATTTTATTTTTTGTATGGAAGATCATGAAATAAAAGACAGTAGGTGAAAAATAGATATAATAATATTATTATTGAGTTGATACAGTGTAAGTGAGTTTGAATAGGTTATGAATAGAAACTATTACTTTGGTAATTGTATGTATGTAAATTATTCTTGTAATGTAACTCTCACAAATTGTTAAAAGTTAACAATAATTTATACTACTTGTCATATTAAATTTAATTTTAATGTATAATAATAGAATTCAATAAACCATAATATGGGTGTATGGTATTAAGTAAAAAAAAAAAATGAATGTTTATAATATTGTGCAAGTAACATAACACTTCTATGATTCTATCAAGTGATATTTTAGTTACAATTAATTTGTGTGGCTCAAACAATTTGAACTTTTCTTAAACAATAAACATGGATAAACTATATATGAGAATGGTGAACATAGGGTATGGTTTATTCATCTTTTGTAATTGTTAAATCAAGAAAGGAAAATTAGTTCATGACAACATTTACAAAATTGGATGGAAATAATATCTGTATCATTACTCTCTTTGAAAATATGTTGATTTGTTTATATTATACAATATAAAATTATATACATATATGTTGTGGAGATATAACAAAATGTGAAATTACAACTATCGAGCATATGATATTATAGTTATGTTAAAAGTCAAACTAGTAATATTTCATACAAGGATGTGATAATGTGATATTCTACACCATTTATTTTGAGTCATTCAATTAAATTAATTAAATAATGATATATAACATAGAAAATATGAAGAACCCAAATAAATTATGTGAAATTGGAAAATACGCCAAGGCAGTTTGCAACAATGACCAATGTTTACAAAAGATGGCTGTCGATGGCCATTGTAGAGTTATTGTTGTTCCTCCTATAGTTTGCGTTTGCTTTTATGAATTTGCTTTATCGCGGTTAAAGGGGCTCATAACTCCATTTAATTAATGTTCGAAATCATGTAAACTCAAAAGTAAAAGAATAATACTTCTATTTTGTCTTCATTCAATTCGAATGCGATATCGATTTTGTGAATTTATTTCATAAGATGGTATATAAATGAAGATCTTTTTAACATTGCATAATGGAGTCTTAATTAAACATCACATAAAGAATTTTGGTTTCACATTCATGAAAAGCCAACTTCACGGTGGTGGTCTCAAGGTCATGGTTTTCATGGTGGTTTTGGGCATTTTTCGGATGGTCAAGGTCATGGTGGTTTCATGTGTTTTTCGGGTATCATCTGGTCCTACGAGTTCCCTTCTTGCGAACCAACTAGTTGTGTCCTGAGACATACACGTACATGCATAAGCCTAAAGACTTAGTGATTTCGTGTGTTTGTGTACAAAATATCACACACAATATGAAATGTATAACGTGAAGACGTAGAATATAGAAAATATAGCGAGATCTCTGTCTGTCGAGGTTAACCAGATTTCAAGTCGTTATCCGACATTGATAAGTCTGCGTGCTATCAATGTCACGACTATCTATACCAGCACTTTTGATAGTGACAAGTATCTGCTGGCATCGATTTAGTACATACAAGTGGCCGCTTGTGTACTAATCGTACCAATATATATGTGAGCAAACAACCATCATGTTTCAGCCATTAAAATTACATATATATTAATGAGCCAACGACCGTTACGTTTCAGCTCCTGGTTACCCGACGACTAACATGACATAATATATCTAAAAATCAATGTTCGTGCTTAAATGCAATTAAACATATAATCAAGTAATCACGTAATATATCGCATATATCTCAACTTTAAAAATTACACGAAACTCACCTCGATAACTTAGAAAAATGAAATTTCTGTTTTATCTATTGATTATACACGTACATAATTAAATTATTACGATGTACGAAAAGAACATGATTATATTGTATGCTTCACGTTTTAGTTTTATGCTCTATAATGTATATTTTTAATAATAGTAGACATGCATGATCTACATTCCAAATTCACGTGAATGTTAAAATGTACAAGTAAAAATTAAATAATAATAATAATAATAATAATAATAATAATAATAATAATAATAATAATAATAATAATAATAATAATAATAATAATAATTACCTCTTGATGATTGGTCTAGTGACTAGCGAATAGCAGTTTATGTTTAAATATGTGTGTGTATATCTGAATGTATAGGATGAATTCTAACACTAAATTTGTACCCCTATTTATACTAACAATGAAGCTGCTTGGTCACATACCTATTTTATAGGTAATCATCATTTTAATATGTGGCACAATTGTGATTGATCCTTAGCAGCCAAGAGCTCATCAAATTCTAACTAGCTTACTCACTATTTAAGATATATATTACAATTTAAGAAGTTTCTAGTATATTCTTCTACTCCCTGGCTAATCATTTTTAATACTTACGTATAGTATATTTAGTTTCTTGCATTTTCGAAATAACACCGTAATTAAATTGAGCTATTAACGATTATTAACGTATAAACTTATCAAGTACTAATTAGCCAATTTGATTAAATATAACCTTTTAGATATCTGGAAATAACTTAATTAGACATTATATTTTATAATATAATGTTTATTAGTATTTTCTTAGGATGTTACAGTTATGATTCCGGTGGGTATCTTATAAGTTGTGAAGGTCATGGTCGGTTTTGGTCGGTTATTACTCCTTTCATACTTTATATCGGGTGCCCTTATGTGGTCATATGTTGTGTTAGTGTTGGATGGCGAAGGCTACTCTTTCGATTGTCATATTTTTCCTTGAATTGTTGTAAGTGGTCATATGTTGTGTTATGGTCGTTTTGGAGTCATTTAGGTTGGGATTATGTTCGTTGTAGCTGTTATGGTTGTACGGTCGGACTTGTCGTTAATGATCGTTGTAATCTCTAGCATCTTGCTAGTTTTATTTATAAAACTTTGCCTTCTTCAAAAAGTACAAGCCGGTGCTTTACATAAACTAATAACCAACGATTGTACAAATACATCTGACTTCATTAATACACAAAAAAGAAATATCAACTAATATTATAAATATTTTTCAACAAATCCCGTATTGGACAAAAACATATAAAATTAATTTGACGCTAACATTTTATGCGAATTGAATGTCGTGCAAATTGCACATACCGAGTATAACATTATAAGTCAATTAATGTTATAATTGTGTTAAAAGTCAAACTAGTAGAAATTTTTTAAAAGAATATGATATCTACACCATTTATTTTGTGACAATTAATTGAATAAAGACAATAAAAGAATGATATATAAAACTCATACTTTCGTTGCTTTTTACGATGAGCATGGCTGTATAAATCAAATATATTCTCTCGAAACCATAAGAAACTAAATAGTGATTTCAATTTAGCCATTAAAAAAATGAAATTTTTTTCAACAGTTTTGATATTTCAGCTTTTGATCATCGCCACAAGTAAGTCTTATGTGATACAAATAAGCCAAACATTTTAATTTTAATGTTATTATATAATATGATCTGTATTTTCTTTAATAATACATTACATAGGTGCAAATGAAGAGACGATGCCCCTTGAAGAAATGTGTAAATATATGAAGTGGACAGGACCGTGTCTTAAAAGCAAATGTTCAGATGCATGCATAAGAAGCGGTTATGTGGATGGTGTTTGTGCACTTGATGATAATAGATTAACGGATCCTAAAGATACCGATGAATGTGATTGTTTGAAACCTTGTGATCAGTAGCTACAGTTATACCTTCATATATGGTTGATATATGAAATGTTGCGATAAATAGATAACGATAACTTATATTTCAGTTATCATTCTTCATTATATTTTAAATTGTATCGCATACGCATATTAGGGCATTTGTAATGCTCCTGCGTGAAAGTTGAATTGAGATGATATGAAAGTTTCACGCATATAATATATTCACTGAAATAAATAAATAAGTTAGAGCTCAATGAAATTATATATTTAGTTATGGCCATCAAATGTTGCAGAAGCAATTCGATTACGAGTGTATGTGGATATCAATTATGCATGTTTATAATATTGGCAAGTAACATAACATATCTATCAAATGATATTTTATTTATTTCCTCGGTCCCAATTATATTTTTCTCAAACAAAAAATTTCAGTTGAAGATAGAGTGAGTAATTGTCACTTTTGCCCTTGTATTACAGGCACGTTTCATTTAATTAACTATAAATGAGTTATTTAGAATAAAAAATGAGGATATATTTTAGAGTTCAATGATTTTTTTGTAGTTATTTTTTGGAAATAAATTTTATGAAAACAAACAAAAATAGTAAGATGAATAATAAAAATGAGACAAAAGAAATACAATATTTGTGGCTCAGATAATTTGAACTTTTCATAAACAATAGAGATAAGTAAAGTATGAGAACGGTAAACATAGGTGACTCTTTCAATTATGATGTTGGGGGATCATGTCATATGGTTGAAAAAAATTGTATCATATATATATATATATATATATATATATATATATATATATATATATATATATATATATATATATATATATTCTTCTTAGTGATATCTTAGTGATGTATGCGACTTATATTTATAAAAAAGAAAATTTAAAATAGTGATTCGAAGTATGCATGGTTTATTCATCTTTTTGTAATTGTTAAATCAACAAAGTATAATTAGTTGATGAAATTTATATATATAATTGGATGGAAATAAATATGCATTACTACTATTTTTTAAATCAAGTTGATTTGTTTATACGGTACTAGCCCTTAAACCCGTGTATACACACAGTTTTTGCAAGGTTAAATAGTTATTCTTATAAAACTTAGTTATCTTTTTTAAGATGTACAATGTATATATTTTTAGTTTATTATGATCACGAAAAGAAAAGGTTAAAATATCTAAACTAAACAATTTTGTTACCTGTATAAGAATTTTAACCCCTACATGATATATGTGTGGTTTGTTTAAACTTTAAAGATGAAGTCTCCTATTATTTATTTACTAATAGATCGAAAATATAATTTGAAGGAAAATAAGATTTTCAATTGTTTAATTAAAAGTTATAAGACTTCTTTTCAATTAGTTAAGACTTTGTCGATAGTGTATACCTTTATGGATATGAATACAATGATTCTTGATATTTATGAAGATAACAATTTAGTGATTCATCTGATTTTTTGATTTTGATAACAAAAAGTAAGAGATTAATGTTTTTGTTTGGCTAACATGTCAGTAATATAATGTCGCACATGAAGTATGTCATAAAATAGAGTTAAAAGATTTTAAATGTAAGTTAGTGATCGAAGAGATCAATGTATTTGGTGTTGCAAATAAATTGTAAAAGATATAGATAAAAAAAGATTTTTTAACTGGTTAATAAAACTCATATGTAAAACGGTTGTAAACAAACTTACATGATTGCAAGTTTAATTCGCAATAAAAATATGATTGGTTTTTATAGTAACTACTAACTTCGTCTCACAAAAATTGTCCCACAACTTTTTTTGTTGTAATTAAGATAGCTTGGGTAATTGTCAATTTTACCCTTATATTGGATACAAGTTTGGCATAATTTATTTAAATAATAAATTATTGAAAGTAATAAATAGGGGTAAAATTAGGAGTTTAATAATTTTAATAATTATTTTTTACAAGTGAAAAATTATTATTTTGGGACAAATATAAATAGTAATGTGGACATTTATTTTAACACGTAGTAAGTATTAAATAGAATAATTCATATTTCATTTATTACGATTGTTCAATAATTTTATAAAAATAAAATAAAAAAATATTTCAAGTTATTTTGATCTTAAATTCAAGTTAACTATAGTATGTTAAGATCACGGTACATGATATAGTATTGTCAATTTATGTAAATTTATGTCAAAGTCATTTAGATCATGCGATTACCTTTTGAAAAAAATAATTTTAAATTTGTGAAGTCTGTTTGTGTAATCTAAAATTGTAATCGAACTACAAATTAGTTAGGAAATCAATTGAAAATAAAATAGAATATATAACTATGAAAGGAATGGAAAACTTATAAAAAAATGAGTAATAACTTTGAGATATAAACGGAGATGAAAACTCAAATTCGTTAGCCCCTTTAAATTTTATTAAATTATTAACAATTATTCATGATGCCATCATGTACTAAATTTTAGTTAATTTGATAAAATCAAACAATTTGGTTGACAAAGTGAAATTTTGATAACATCATCAAAAGATGATAAGATAAAATACGCATTGGGATGAAAAGAGATACAATCTATAGGAGCAATAAATATTGTCGTGTATTTTAGTTAGGGTTTGCTTAGTGTAAGAATTCTAAGCACACGAATAGATAACAATTTTTTTTTCTTTGCAAACGACAAGTAGTATTGTTTATTTATATTCTATCATCAAATTTGAAATATTTTAGGGATTTTATTTTTAAATTAAGTGAAATTGAAGGAGTAAATTGATTTATTAAAAATTAGATAATTGATAATATCACAAAGGTATTTCTTATATTATATTTATTATTTATAAGATAAGTTATATACGTATATGTTGTACAAATATAACAAAATATGCAATTATAACGTCATAATTCATAACACTTCATACAATAGTTATGTTAAAAGTCAAACAAGTAAATATTTCATTTCATAAAAGAATATGACAATGTGATATCTACACCATTTATTTTGAGACACTTAATTAAATAAAGACAAAGAAATAATAATGATATATACCATTCATACTTTGGTTACTTTTCACGATGAACCTAGTTATACAAAGTAAATGCGTTTTTTCTTTGGAAACATGAGATATTGGATAAAAACTTGAAAGTTAAGAGGGAAAGATAAATTGGCGAAAATTGAGGACAATGAGGTATGACAAAATCGACCCAAACGAATGACCAAAATGGACAAAAAATGCAAATATCTTTAATTATAATACGGAGTACTAACATATAGAAAAAGAGTGCCATTACTCCTCTTTAATTGATATATGAACAAAAAGATCATGGATCATTTATTACTCAATTCCATTTAAGTACGTTGAATAACAATTGTATGTTGAATACAAAAATGAAAATTGCATTGCTCAAAACACTGATTACTTTGATACTCTTGATCACATGTACCGGTAGGTATCAAAAGCTATATGTTTAATTGTAATAATATTGTGATCTATAATTTTATAATTGACTAACCATTGCATATTTCTTTATAAAACATGACAGGAGAAAATACGAAGAACCCCAATAAGTTGTGTGAAATTGAAAAATACGGCATGTTCGCTTGCAATAGTGACAGATGTGTTAGCAATTGTATAAAAGATGGCTATGTTGATGGGTATTGTAAAGTTATCGTTTTCCCTCCTATATCTGTAGATGCATGTATATGTCTTTATGAATGTACTTTTTCGCAAATGCGTTCATATGCCCGTCAAACATATGTACGAAATTAGACGAATTTATAACTGAATGTAATTCATTCGGGCTATAGGAATTGAGATTTTATTTTTAATAATTTTCAACCTCTATAATTGAATAATCCCTGTCTGGAAATAAAAGAAATATCTGAAGCTTATTAGAAATGAATCCCATGAAATATCTTGAAAGATAAACTAATTTAAAGTAGTTTTTGAAGAAGAATCCCCAAGCATAATTTATGTCACAAGCTTTAACTTTAGCCAAGTTGCAACTAGTTTCTTGCAAAGATAAGACCCATGTATATGGTACACGCATTTCAAACAATTATTTGTAATTTATCTGTAATCATCATTTGTTTAGGGGTATTTAAGAGTGTGCTGAATAATGGATCTCACTATTCTTATTCTTCTTCTTCTTATTATTATTATTAATATTAAGAGCAAAGAGAAAAGTTCAATGTAGAATGCTAAAAAAATACAGAATGAAAGAACCAATAGGATTGTTCCATTCCAATTAACTATTTCCATTTTTTTTTCTAAATATAAATATCTCACAAACCGTATATCCATAAATTATAAAAATTACACCGTTAAAATCAGCGTCTTTTTATCTTTAATTAGAGATCTTACATGACATACTTTCGACGAATTTTTTTTTTCGTTTTTTAATGGGTATGTGAAATTCGTAATAATAAATCACATGTGAATATATTTACAATCAAATTATAAGTTTTAAATCACGATCTATAATCACATGTGAATAATCAAATTTACAAGTTATAAGTTTAAAATCACATAAAAATAATTTTTTTGATAATTTAATAAACCTTCAGGAAAAAAATTTAGTTATAATCACATGTGATTAAACATTAAATTAGTAATCAAATTTGATTAAAGTGTAAACAAATACGAATTTTAAATAATTATTTATAAATATTGTAACATCCACTTTAAGGGCCTAGTGGTATTCCGGTAATTTCCCTAAACTTTAAATTATTATTTAATGTGTTAGGAAATAATTTACTATTATTATGTCTGATAATATTAGTAAAATGTATAAATGAATTATTGTGACTAATGAATAATTCATTGATTTAGACCGAACTAGTTAACGGTAAAATAAAATATTTAGTTTCCGCAAAATGGTTTTAGGTTCCCGACAATAGATTAAGAAGGGAACTAAATTGTAATGGTATTGGATTAAATTAATTATATATATACGTTCAAACCTCTGTAACCTTCTACACAATTTTACACACTTCTCAAATTGTCTTTGCGAACCGAGCCGAGAGCTCATTCCAAAACTTGAAGAAACCTTCTGTGAATTTGTGAATCATTCGTGTTATCATCTTCTTGTTTCAAAAACGAGTTTAGTAACATCATATCGCCTTGTTTATGTAAGTAATTTGTGTTATAATTATATTTTTATGAAATTTGAATTAATTTGCGAATTGATATGGATTTAAGCCTGAAAAGGTGTTATATGAACTTATTTGATGTATATGAAGTGTTAGAATGATTGTTAGTATGTTAGAAAGTCGAAATTTTGAGTTATAGTGAAAGAACGTTCGGATTTTTCGGTAACAGCAAGTTCGGTTCGCAAGTTTGCAGAAGATGAACTCAGTTCGCAATGTTTGACTGCGAAGCGAATTGAGTTGACCTGCGAACTGAGATGTTGTTCTGCGAACCGAGTTGCGCTGCGAACTGAACCTTGCGAACTGAGCTGGGCTGCGAACTGAGTTTGCTGCGAAGCGAACTGAGTTCTTGCCCTGCGAACCGAGATTTGATTTGCGAACCGAGAATCCCTGCGAACCGAGATGTGCCCTGCGAACTGAGATTTTAGAATTTTGTTTTGCAAATTTTGAAATTGCGTAAGTGTTTTAGGGACGCGACTGAGTGACAATTTCACTAATTCGGATTGGGCCGAGATTCGCATGGTCACTTGGAAACGACCCAATAATCAAGGCTCTATTGTATGAGCCTAGGCAGTTTTTGGCCTTTCGGGGTCATCTAAGGGTCGAAAATGACATTTTTCAGTTTTAAACCTCGTTTCGGGATTTTCTGGTTTCGCTTCGGATTGAACGTTTGTTCTCTTAGACTTCAGGAATTTACCTGCTTGTTTAAATATGTTATATGATTATGGAATGAGTTACTAACTCATTATTTGTTGTATTCTCAGATAAGCAGAAGACTCAGTAATATTAGACTTCTGAGTTGATTGACTGAGACCGACATGTGAGTGGATCTGTGATCCTCAGTGTGATTTAGTTGTAACATGTTTAGTTACAACGGGTGATGTAATACTACTGTTGATAGACTGTTTAGTCTGGGTTGTTTATATTATCCATGATGATTATGGATTATGTGATATTTGGCCATTGGGCATATGTGAGATGTATATTCAGAGGTCAACACTGGTTGGGCTTAGTTACTATTGTTTGGCCAAACAAGGGTTCCTTATACACATAGTTGATAGGAACTGTTGTTGGTGAAGATAGTAACAAGCTATCGGTTAATCACTGTATTGGCCTGCAGTTGATTTTAAGTGTTCCTTGGAGAATACCTCAGGAACCACCGGTCCTCTTTGACGTTGTGTGTTTACGATTATTCGCTGTAAACAGATTTGTTATTTCTGAGTTAGACTGTTGGTTACAGTTCTTCTCACTTAGCCGTGTGCTAATCCCACCACCCTACTTCTTGCAGGTTAATGTTTGATAAATTGATGGGCAAGAAGCTTTTGGTTTAATGGAATGTTTGACGACCAGCTACTCTGATTTTATTTTGATACATTATGATGGGATTTGTACTGTATAACACCCAAACTGATGTATGTTTTATGTTTTTTTTTAAAAAAAAAAACGATATAACTTTAGCATATATTATAAAAGTATGTTTTGACCAAACGCTTCCGATATTTCGAATATAAAATGATATTTAGAGAGTGGGTGTTTCAATTATACATGTAAATAAATATAAATGTGAAATCACATGTGAAATCACATGTGAATTATCAGTTATTATCACATAATTCATTTGAAAAACACATGTGATTAAACCTCAAATCAATAATCACATGTGATTTTGATCGTAAACGAATGCAATTCCTAAAATCTTATTTATAGTTGTTTATATAAATGAATAATAAGTTGTAATCATGTGTGAGTTAACATCCACAATTGATGAATAGTTGTGTACCAGTTATATTTACTCATAAATCACACGTGATTATATATAAAATCACATTTGATTATATAAGTCACATTTTTTACGACCCAACAAAAAAGAAATTTTTTTTGTCAAAAGTATAACTTGTGGAATCTTTGATCGAAGAGAAAAAGACGCTGATTTCGAATATCCAATTTTTATAATTTTTGGTCATGCGATTTGTAAGATATTTGATTTTAAAGATACGAGTGGAAATTGGATTTTAAATGAAATGGAGAACTCCTATTGGTTCTACCAATCTTCATCTTTTTAGCATTCTACATTGAACCCACCTCAGCAAATTGCACAGATCGTCCTTGTGTTTTGTTGAAAAAATAAAAATCGTCATTTATAAACTTTAATAACATATGTCATCCCCGTGTTCTCTATATATATCACAGATCGTCTATGTGTTCTGTCGAAAAAGCACAAATCGTCCTTTATAAACTTTAATAGCATCGATCATCCCTGTGTTTTCTATACATATCACAGATCGTCCTTATGGCCAACGACGTTTGATTTAGGCTGTTAACTTGTATCACGTGTTATTTTGGTAATTTCCATTAATCTTATCATACACTTAGTCTCATTTAATGTTTCAATTGTTTCTTCAACATTTGTTTCTTGCTCTAAGCAACCCTAAAATTATCTCAACTGAACGCGGACACATTGGAGGATCCACCCATCCATTAAACCTGCAATTACCAACATGAAACATTTTAAAATTGCAAAATTTAATTCCTTGTTTAAATTAAACTTTTGCTTTTATAAAACCTGACATTTGGGAACAACAAGAAAATCGATGACCGGGATTTATTGAAGTCCACACCGTTTTGACGACTCAAGGTTTTACACGACCACATCTCACAACCATTTTCTGAATCCGAATTTCTTAAAATTGTAACTGATTAATGTGTGTGCATTGGAGTATATTTTAGGAGAAATGAAGGTTTGGTTTATGAGAGAAAGAGAGTCACATATGAGTACTAAAAGGAGAAAAGATAAAGTAATAAAGGAGGAATGTAAAATTAATAGATATTACCAAAGTAACATTCCGTGCCACGTACATGATACAAGTTAACGGCTTAAATTAAACGTAGTTGGCCATAGGACGATTTGTGATATATATAGAGAACATATGGATGACATCTGCTATTAAAGCTTATAAAGGACGATTTGTGCTTTTTCGACAGAACGCATGAAAGATATGTGATCTATATAGAGACACCGGGATGACATATACTATTGAAGTTTATAAAGGACGATTTGTGCTTTTTCGACAGAACACATGGACGATCTGTACAATTTGCTCTAATATTAATTATTATTATTATATAGTTTTTAAAACAGCAAAAATAAAATAATATATATATATATATATATATATATATATATATATATATATATATATATATATATATACACCGTAATTACTTGAAATTGAACTATAGTTATATATACCTAAAATAATGAGTATACTAATTAAATAAATAGATGTAACGATTTGAACCCAACTTAAGCACGAGTTGTGCACATAATCAAGGTTCATAACGAGTGCAAGTTCAAGCACAAGTTGATTCGTTTATACGGTACTAGACTTTAAATTCGTGTATATACACGGTTTGTTTAATTTGTATTTGATTTTGATAGGTATGCACGTAATGTATATGATAAAATTGTTTTATATGGGTTTAAAAAGATACGCAATTTGCAATTATATTCAAACCATATGTGTCATATTCATGTTAGTTTTTGTATACTAATTTGAGTGGGTAAAGAATATCTCTGTATAACAGCATTTAATATATGTCAAAGAACATTGAATCATAAAGAATTCTAATTATACATTACGAAATCAAAAGTATAAAGAAAAAAGGGTAGATATGTCGTGTAATACATATAAGCTAACTCGACACAAAATCTGAAAGTTCGCTACCTACATTAATAATAAAATTAGTTCGTTACCTAACTCGGTATAAAACTGAAAGTTCGTTGCCTAACTGCAGTTTTTACCTAAGAAAAAAAATAGAAGTTAGCAATCATGCATAAAAGTGAATAAGAACTCTTTGTACCACATTTGTTTGTGCCGTAAACAACATGAACCTTTCGATAGGAGTGGTTGAATATGTGCAATTGTAAAAGTTGATGGGTTAAAAGAATAAAAAATAAGAATTTATTTGGGCTCTCAATGTTGCAACACTACAAAACTTGTATGTTGTTCATAATACACTTCTTATTCCAAAATAAAATTAAGCCATACATAATCTTCCGTATATGAGTCAATGTATTTTTATTTGTAAACATATACAAACTGTTAGTGCACTATTTCAAAGATTCACTTGAAGATAATTGTTTGATTTTTTTTAATCAAGCATATTAAATAATAATAAAAAATAACTTATAAGGAAAAAAGGCAACAATTTAAATCATCGTTGGATTACTTTTAGATATTTTAATTGACTTGCAATACAAGGCCAATTGCATACGGAAAGAAAATTAAATAATAATAAAATAATTGCTAATGAATTATGATTGGTCAATTGAACTTTAATTTTAAAATTGAATGTTAAAAGTCCGCTTTCTATATTATATTTATATATAAGATAAGATGTTATATACGTATATGTATGTATGTTGTGAAAATGTAATAAAAGTGTGCAATTATAACATTTTAAGACACTTCATATTATAGTTATATTAAAACTCAAACTGGTAGATATCTCATAAAAGAATATGACAATGTGATATGTATTTACACCATTTATTTGGAGAAACTTAATTAAATAAGGACAAAGAAAATTCATACTTTGGTGGCTTTTTACGATTTGCCTAGTAGTTATATAAACCAAATGGTTTTTGCTTAAAAACATAACATATTCCATAGTAAGACCAAAAGAAAAATGAAATTTTTATCAGTTGTGTTGGTGTTGCAGTGTTTTATCATCGCTACAAGTAAGTCTTATGTGATTCAAGCCTAACATTTTCTATATACTCTCATTTGTATATATGTATTTTTTTAGTAAATTCTATAAATGGTCCTTGTAATTTATATTGATTTATGAAAATCAGGCTTGAAACGCTCCGATTTTTTTTATATACATTTAAAACACTCTTATTAAACTCCCACGACCCGATTATGTACTTATAGACTCGACACATTAATTGTATAAACAATTTAGAACCTCAAAAGTAAAAATTGCAAAATCTGTTGAGTACCCACTAGGGTACCCAGTTACTCACTGGGTACCTTACCCAGTTACTCACTGGGTACCTGCTGACTACCCACCGGGTACCTGCTGACTACCCACCGGGTACATACTTTATTTTTCACTTTTTTAGTTCAATAAGTTTATGTTTTACTCGAGAATAATCTCGCATCCACATAAGATTACTAAAGTACGTTTCTCTTGTTATTTTCGGATAGTAAGGATCTAAACGGCCAAATGATATTTTAGGTGGATGGAGAATACTTTCGAGCAAAATGTAAACTTACTAGACTAGAAAAATGAAAAATAAAGTATAAGGATGATTTTTATAAATCGGTATAAATTACACGGACCATTTATAGAATTTATTATTATTTTTCTTTTTTTCAATTAATAGGTGCCAAAGAACATATGGGGCACCTCGATTCGATGTGCAAAATTCTCAAGTGGTCAGGGCGATGCGTCGACATCAAATGTATAGATGATTGTAGAAAAAGCGGTTATTTCGATGGTTATTGTCGACACGCTTTACTTCCTGAATACCCTGATAAATGTATTTGTTTGAATCCTTGTGAAATTCTTCACAAATAGATACTGTAGTTACATGGTTGATATCTATTTAATGTTGCAATTACATAAATAATAATAAAGTTCATTTCAGTTATTATTCTTTGTTATTTTCTAGGTATATATTATAGTTCAAATAACTATAATTAACGATGACCATTGTTGACTTTTATAATTATTTGAACGTAATTGTTTTAAGTGTTCAATTTTTTTAAATAACATACGTGAAAGGGTAATAGAAAATTATTATAGTACATCTTTATTAAAAGTTTAATACAGTATAAATTTTAACTTCTTATATATTAGTATAAAATTAATTATACTCTGTAAAAAATATTATATTTGTATCAAAACAATTAAAATCGACATTTTAATATGTATGAATATATTAGTTACGTCAGTTACATAAATTATAAAAATTAACTATTTTCGGGGTTACATAGTTTTGTATCCGAAAATAATTATTACATCTTAAATATAAAAATTAATTGCATTATTTTAAGTTTTAAATATTAAATTGATTATGACATGCTATAGATGAGAGTGTAAAATAGTAAATTACTACTTCTCCTTTTAAGACTTTGGTAAAACAGTAAATTCCTACTTACTCTTTTAAAACTTTGAGTCAAATGAATTTGTAACACCCTAAAAATTTGAGGTATTATTTTAATAAATATAAAATAATTAATGTTAGTTGTTGTATAAAATATTAGTAATGTTAAAATAATTAAAGTTGTTTAAATAACTATAAGTTGCAAATAGTTATTAAAGTGTTCAATTATAAGATAATAAATCGTAAGGGGTTAAATTTGTAGAGGTGTAAATTCATGGGGGATTAAAATATAAAACTCATATATACATACATAAATACATATCGATATACACGTACATACATGTTCCAGAAATTTTTCAGAGGGGTTCGGAGAGAGAAGGCAGAAAAAAAAGAGGAATTGAGTTCCAAAATACCAAATTGAAGCTAGAAAAATTGAATTGAAGCTTCCTAAATCATCTCTAACCTAGGTATGATGTTGTTCTTCATTCATTCAACCTAGAAATTGGGGTTTGTGGGATTTTTGAATTTAAGTAAGGTGTAAAATGAAATTAGGATTGGAATACATCTAATCTATGATAAGTAAGTTCATAATGATTGTGGTAATCATGATTCTAAACTAGAAGTGAATAATATTGAATTAGTGTTCATAGTGGTTTGGTTAAATTCTTGTAAAAATTTGATAACTAACCCAATTTGTAGTTTGAAAGTGTTGTTATAAGGTTAGTATGATAGTTTGGTCATAATTAAAGTAGCATTAGAAATAATCAAGGGCTAGAAGTTTTGTAGTGATAGTGATGAAAGGTTGATTAGTTGACTTTAAAAGTCAAACTGGTCAACTAGGAAGGGAGGGGAGATAATCATGTTAATGAATTAAGTTTGATAATTGTTAGATTCTAAATGTGTTGTTATATATTGTATGATAATTACTAGGTGCCAACGAAGCGGCGTTCTTGTTGATCATTTACGCTTTCAAGTTATAAGGTGAGTGATATGATGGTTAAATGGGTAATGGTTGTGTGATTCCGGATTGCATACGGGTAAGAGGTTCACACAACCAAGGAAAGTTAAGTGTTGTATTCCATATTTGTTGATTATTTATGATTGTTGCAAGATGTGATTAATTGTTGGAAGAAGTTGTTGATGTATGTGGACTAATGTGAAATGACCAATTGCGGAGATTCATTGTAGATAAATTAGTTAACTTTGTTAGCATAGTGTTGATGTTGTTGAATATGTGCATTGCACATGATGTTGTTGTAGTACCCGTGTTTGACATTGCACGGTACTAAGTGGACAGTGATAGCGGATCCGCATAATGAAATTAATCTCCACATAATGCTATATAGTTGTTTGCTCAAGCTTATGTGTTTATTGTTGGTAGTTGTTGATTGTAAATTTCTTTGGTGAATTACTTATTTAATTGTTGATATTCTCACTAAGCAAATTTGCTTACTCTTTTAAGTTGTTGGTGATTGTAGGTGCAAGTGTGTCTCAATATAGGGGTGACCACCGGGAGGGGAAGGCAACCGTAAGGGAATAGTGCGGATTTGAAGCTTGCTTTTATGGTTTGGCAAGCTTATCTTTCTTTTGAATCATCGTTTTGACTACCATATTTTGTAAACCGCCCGGTTGTATTTTGATAAACATTATAGCTAAACAAGTGTTGATTGTAGTTGTAAATGGTATGTTTGGTCAGTTGGGAATGTATATGGTTTTAGTTCATATTTGGTTATGATGTGATTAAAGTACTTAAAATTTATTTTGCTATTTAAATAGATCAAAATGAGTCTCCCAACGGGTATTTTGTTATAATTAGTTAAATTGATGGTTTTGACATCTTTAATGGGTGTTGATACATTAAACTATGAAAATGGACTTGTTGAAATAGTAGTTGAAATGATTGAGTCAAAATGTTGCAAGTTTAGTTTCCAAGAGTGTTCAAACGATCACTTTTCGGATCTAAGTTCAAAACCGTCATTTGTGCCAAAATTTGCAAAAGTGTCAATTGGGAAACCTTCATTTTATTATATTGAATGCGTCTGCAAAATTACATGTTTTGATTGTAAATGGGTCAGAAGTTATGCGCATTCGAAATTAAGTCCAAAACTTGAGTTGTGCAGATTTTTCATCGTTCAGGACCTAGTACGCGATCGCGTAGGGGTCACGCGATCGCGTACCTAATGAAGAAAAGGTCTCAGAAACTTTTATGTTGTAGGTACGCGATCGCGTACCCTTTCAGGACCGCGTTGGTACGCGATCGCGTACTTTGTGCTAAAAATCGAACAGAAACTTTTAAAGCATTAAATACGCGATCGCGTACCATTTGGTAGGATCGCGTACTCCCTTCTAGAGTCAAGTACGCGATCGCGTACTCCATGTTGCCGGGATCGCGTACTAATAAAAAAAATAAAAAATTTGGGCGTTTCAGAATTATTAAGTAGTATAGATAAGAAATTTATTACAATTTTGAAAAAACATTAAATAGTCACAGTGGCATGTAAAACGGGACAAGGAAAAAGTTGAGAATAATAAGGTTGGCTTAAAGAAAGAGGATTTTGCCAAGTCACGCGTTAAAATGCATTTAATGAATTCGTAATTCTTTTAAATAACAAAATTTGTAATTAATATATTCATAAAAAAGTAAATATTAAATTTAATTACTAAATATTAAATGTAACTGTTAATATTTAACAAAAATTTTTAAATTCATTAAATGCACCTTAACGACTTAACGTATATCATGACACACATCAGAAAAACACAAAGAGAAATAGTTGACCAAAAATAACATCGTTCGAATTTAACCACCAACCAAAATAATTATTAACCATCATAAATAAAAGAATTTAAGATTGTCCGTCAATAAAATAAAAAGTTCACAATTTACTCTTTCACAAAAAATAAAAACACCCCAAAGTTTAGCTTTTTAGATCTGATTAAAAGAAAAAAAGCTTTGACCCCCCAAAACCCACACTACATGACTCGGGTTTCGTGTGAAGAACTCATCAGCACATGTATTTCTTCATAGACATACACAATTACACATAGTGAGTTTGTGATTTAGTGGAATGCATAACGTGAGTCGTTAATTTCGGCTTTATCACGTGATTTTATTTATTACTTTATTTATTTATTTATTTTAGCAAATCAACTAAAATATACAGACTACACTGAAGAAGCAGTTCTGCTGTGTTTTTTTTTGTACAAACAGTTTTCTATATATACATATATCTATCTATATCTATAGATTGATCGGAAGTTAGATCGAACACCGGTAACTAATGAAGGCGGCTAAACCACAAATTTTGAATCCTTCTATTGTTACTTTCGAACATAAGAGGTACTTGTTTCAACATGTTTGACCTCTTTTCTTAGGGTTTTCAAATTTTGCTATCATTTTGCCCTTTTTTTCGATGTGTAATATTTGATCTGTTTAACCTATTTTTACGGTTGATTTAATTTATGCTGTTTTTTTTGTTTTGTTTTTATATGATGCTGTAATGCTGTGATCATGTAAATGTGGCATTGTAAGTTACGAAATTAATCTAAATGGTTGAGTGTATCCAGGTTAAGGAATCAGTGATTTGCTACAGTTTAGGATCAAATTTAAATCATATACATTTAGTAGTATTTACATTAGTTTTGTATTTCCTATTAAATATCTGATACACTGTGTTCGTATTTATATGTGATGTGAGCGGATACATATTTAATAATTACATTCGATCCTTCTACACCGTGAGCTGAAAAGCAAATGTGTGATTGGATTATTGCATTTCGCTTGAAACTGATATAAACATTGTTGTGCAGAGACGCCTATGGTTTTGCAGTGAGGCCTCAGCATGTACAGCGATATCGTGAATATTCAAATATCTACAAGGTTTTACTCTTTCTACATTATTATATGTAAATACGTTGTAAAAGAATATATATGCTAGTGTATAATATGTTCATGGTTTTAGGAGGAAGAGGAGGAACGGTCAGATCGGTGGAAGGATTTTCTCGAACGACAGTCAGAGTTTGCTCAGTTGCCTGTAAATGGATCGATCGAACAGGAAGGCAATCCACCGTCACTTGATGGTGGCACTGATAAGGTGGCTCCAGAAGGAGATGACAAGAATGATTCAAACGAACCAGAAGCTAAAGGGGATGAAGTTTCTCCAAAAACTCATCAGGCCGAAATATGGACTCAGATTAGGCCGTCGCTTCGAGCCATTGAGGATATGATGAATGCCCGTGTTAAGAAAACAGTTACTGCAACAAAAACAGAGGAAGATACTGTAGCCGAAGAGGATTCTGAGGACGAGTTCTATGATTTGGAGAGGTCAGAATCCGACCCAATTTCAGAGGTCCTGTCAAGTGACGGTGCCAGTACCCCGATTCCAGGTGCCATACCCTCGGAATCCTCGATTCATTGGAAAGAAGAATTGGAGTTTCTTGTTCAAGGGGGAGTTCCAATGGCTCTTAGGGGAGAGGTACATCTTGCTCTTAAGTTGATGTGGCATTTCTGAATATTTGATTTTAAGTATAATATGCAAATGGCGATTGCAGCTGTGGCAAGCTTTTGTGGGTGTGAAGGCTCGTCACGTTAAGAATTATTATCAGAATCTTTTACATCCCGGTAACAAGAATGATGACAGTTTGGACCATCAAAGTTTAGAAGTAGATGAAGCAAGTAAAAAGTCGCAAACTGACTTGGTAGACGTACCTGAAAAATGGAAAGGGCAGATTGAGAAGGTAATCTCCAATTCATTCAATTTAGCATATAACCACATACTTTTTTTTCACGGTTTCCAACTATATATATATTGTTTTACATGTACAGGATTTGCCTCGGACATTTCCAGGTCATCCCGCTCTGGATGAGGGTGGTAGAAATGCGTTGAGACGATTACTCACGGCATATGCCCGACATAATCCATCTGTTGGCTACTGCCAGGTATGTATATTTGGACATGCTTCTGTAAGCATTGAACTCATCTGATATGTTTTGTTTTTGCATGTCTTTTATAGATTATGTAAGCAAATGATATAAAGATTTAAGTACATTCATCTATGTAAATGTAGCTAAGGTGCCCAATAACTTTGATCTGTTGGATTATATGTAGGCCATGAACTTCTTCGCCGGCTTATTACTGCTTCTGATGCCAGAAGAAAATGCTTTTTGGTGGGTTTGAGCCTTAATCAAACTTTTACCTGTTTGTCGCTACTAAAGCTCAATATAGTTTTGAATTGCTCATATTATATTCCAATCTCAGGGCTTTGCTGGGTATTCTTGATGATTATTTTGAAGGATATTATTCAGAGGAAATGATCGAGTCCCAGGTAATCCTGACTTCTTTTCTTTCACACTACACTTACTGAACTTGTGCAAGTTCCATCCATAGTCTCGAAGATGATTAAAAAGCCGAGCTTTTTAAATATTGCAATGTGGTTCTTTTTTAGGTTGATCAGCTTGTTTTCGAGGAATTAGTGCGTGAGAGGTTTCCTAAATTGGGTTCGTTTTCATACTTCATCTATATTTCTGCATTACACATCTACACGTGACGTATTTTCCTAGTTTCTGATGTTTCTTGATTATTTGATGCAGTACACCATTTAGATTACCTAGGAGTCCAGATAGCCTGGGTCTCGGGACCGTGGTTCCTTTCAATATTTATGAATATGCTTCCCTGGGAAAGTGGTGGGTTTCCTCGTTTCATTAGCCACGATTCATCTACTTCATTACTCAACAACCGTTTTTAAAATATTTCCTGCTTGTATATCTTTTAACTGGTGTCTCTTTGCTCCAGTTCTCAGAGTCTGGGATGTACTTCTATTTCAAGGAAATCGTGTTATGCTCTTTCGAACAGCCCTTGCATTGATGGAGTTATATGGTACTGCGTTTTCTTTCTATGGTTCATTGCTCTTAATGTGCGTTAGGGATATATATATTTGCTTGTGTTTATATGCATTTGACAATTTTATTTAAGTTTCTTCAGTTCCGTGTAGGACCTGCATTAGTGACAACAAAGGATGCTGGTGATGCTGTTACGCTTTTGCAATCACTAGCTGGATCAACATTCGATAGCAGTCAACTTGTGTTGACCGCTTGCATGGGCTATCAAAATGTCAATGAAGAGAGACTACAAGAATTGAGAAACAAACATCGACCGGCTGTAGAAGCTGCACTTGAGGAAAGATCAAAGGGACTAAGTAAGTGGAGGGATTCCCAGGGTTTGGCATCTAAGCTATATGGTTTTAAAGAAAATAAAACAGAAAATAAAATGACAAATGGTGGATTATCACGAATGAATTCCGAGTCTTCTAATGCGGATGAGTTATGTATGGGCTTGTCAGGAGATGTGGAAATTGATTCTGTACCAGATCTTCAAGAACAGGTTGGTCAGACTTAAATGAAATATTGATCTCATTTCTTACAAGAGTTACATGTACTTGATAAAATTAAATTACCTGTTGACCAACTGAAAAAGAGAACAAAGAATAGGAGAAGAGTAAATATCGTAGTAGTATCTAACGGCTTCCTGATTCCAAAATTGCTTTTCTAGGTGGCATGGTTAAAGAATGAGCTGTGCAAAGTACTAGAAGAAAAAAGATCTGCGATACTCAGGTCAATATACTTTCTCCTACCAATAAAATGAAATACTTTCTATTTTGGGTTGTCCCGAAAGGAATACTACTATTTCTTTCCAAGAAACACTCCTATCCAAATTCACCTATTTACCCATTAACGATCATTACAAGATCTTGGTGGGATTGATTATTGTCCACAATTTATCTTAATCTTATCTTAGTAATGGGTATTTTAGGTATTTTGTTATAAGTGAATGATTTATATTTCGCTTTGCTTATGGCGGATGTTTGTACTAAATTTATTTGTTGTTGCTTATGAAAGCCTATTTTCTTGTTCAGATATAAATCATGAACTTTTGACACTTTTTGTATTTAGTATATTACATTCCATAATTAATTTCCAGTTAATACCACACTTAATATATAACTTGTATCATTTGTTGAAATCATTTTCAGCCTTCACAACTACGGTTGCTTAATTATCTTTCTTAAAAATGGTCTAATATTTTCTTCTCTTCTCCAGAGCTGAAGAGTTGGAAACGGCCTTAATGGAGATGGTCAAGCAGGACAATCGTCGAGAATTAAGTGCAAAGGTATGCTGCAAGAACTTCAACCAAAACGTATTATTTACTTGAATAAATCAATAATAGTCATTCTTTCAACCATTTATAATTGTCACTCTGATATCATACACTTCCTTAGGTTGAGCAATTAGAGCGAGATGTTGTTGGCCTGAAACAGGCCCTTGCTGACAAGCAGGAACAAGAGAATGTCATGCTTCAGGTGTTGATTTGAAGCTTAATATAAATACTACCTTGACACTTAATTACAAGAAGTTTGGATGGTAATTAAGTTATTGTTATTCTAAAGGTATTGATGCGGGTAGAGCAAGAGCAAAAGGTAACCGAAGATGCTCGTAGATATGCTGAGCAAGATGCTACAGCCCAGAGATATGCCACTGAAGTGCTGCAGGTTTAGTTCTAGAACACATACTTTTATCAAACTATAATGTAAATATTCGGATTAAGATAATATTTTTGGTAATTACCAATATAAACACAATTGAATTACGGAGTAATTTTTTTGCCTTATTCAGGAAAAATATGAAGCAGCAACTAATTCCCTTGCTGAAATGGAGAAGAGAGTGGTTATGGCAGAATCAATGTTGGAGGCAACCTTGCAATATCAGTCTGGCCAGACTAAAGCACAGCCTTCTCCAAGGTATCACTCATTCACCCTTGATGGCAAAACAGTCGGGTAGAGTCGGGCACTCGGGCCAACTCACAAACAATTCTTTCTTTTCTTTTATTGGTGGTTAAAAAAACTTTGGTCTACCTGTAGATCTGCAAATCAAGATTCATCAGCAATAAGAACAAGTCAAGAACTTTCACAAGAAATACCTGCAAGAAAGATTAGTCTATTATCTAGACCATTTGGGCTCGGCTGGCGTGACAAGAACAAGGTTAATTCCTCGACTCCTTTTGCCACTTAATTTGTTCTAGGCTGCAACTTGCAACCCATTAACGAATCTAGTATTTTTTTTCTTAAAACTGCAGGCAAAGCCAGCAGAAGAGCAGACGGATGTAAAGGTTGCTAGTGAGGAACAAAACCCAATAGTTGTGCAAAAAGTACAGGAGAAGCCAGCAGAAGAGCTGCCTGATATCAAGGCTACTGATGACGAAAAAAGCCCAAAAGCATTGCGGGAAGATGGAAGTGTTGATCAAATGGAGCAGGTATCATTGGCTGATGATGGTAAGTAGATTAAAATGATGTCTATACAAGAAGTTCAGGAAAAAATCTCAGTATTTTGTGTTCATTGTGGTTTTGAGAGGACAATTATAGAATAGCAATATTTTCTGTACTTTTTTTTTTTTCTTCCTTTGATACAATTCTTATAATTTACATATAGCTCATTAGCCATTTGTTTGTTTAGCTGTTAATAAAACCCTTGCTTAGTGGAAGAGAAAATGTAAAAAGAAAATTGGGAATTATGGTATTTTTGATATTTTTGTTCGGGGAGTGATTTATTTATTTTATTCTTTCACATCTGCTGATACATTCGTGACAATATATTTTGGCGGTAAATGACGAATATAGTTTTAAATTCAAGATCTTAGAAGTCGAAATATGTCTTGTAAATTGTTGTTTGGCAATAAAATGTCTTGTAACAAAAGTTTCATCGAGGGCTTCTTTCTATTCTCACTTTGATTACTACATAACAAACCCTAGCTTTAAGCTTCAAGTATTTAACTGTAAACAACACATTATAAAGTACTAGCTCATAAACCCTCTATTCTAAAAGGACAGTTAAAGCATGATGTTTGTTTACAGT
Source organism: Gnaphalium uliginosum (assembly GCA_963930675.1). Lineage (NCBI taxonomy): Eukaryota > Viridiplantae > Streptophyta > Magnoliopsida > Asterales > Asteraceae > Gnaphalium > Gnaphalium uliginosum. Next base: position 4,035,598 of record OZ005682.1, on the reverse strand, counting down.
GTTCATTGTTTGCAAGACTAAAATAGCCAGATCGACTGCTAATCTTCTTTTATATAGAGCTTGCTAATTACAAGAATCTCCAATCCTTTGATAAATAGACACAAATTCAAGTAAAAGTGAAGGAAAAAAAAAAGGGCAAAAAGAATGGTGAGACGATGAAAGTTGTAAAGAATAACCAAACAGCATGTTTCCCAAGTGTTATATAAACACAAAAGAGTCTCACGTTTCTTGTTAGAAAATACCGATCTTCATCTGGTGACAGCAGCATCATTATTTCTTTGAGTTGATCTAGGGGTAGAAGAGCCTGAACGTGTGGAATGAGGCTGGTACGCCCGTGGATCGTATTTTTGAGAAGCAAGATATGTGAGGGCAGTAACGACATCGGCTATCACGGGCCGCATGTTAGGCTGCTCTTGTACACACATTGCAGCCACAGCAAGTGCCTGATATAAACCTCTTACAGGGTACTGCCCTTGGAGCATAGGGTCTGCCATCTGTCCAAATTTCCTTCGGTCTTTAAATAAAGGGCGTGCCTGCATTGAAAGTTGCACTCTTTAACAGTTCACAAATTTCAGGGTACATCTACTAATGCACAAGAAACCACCTTTATGCAAGTATAACTATAAACATCCATGCATACGCCTACAAGAAAAAGGCGTCAAATGGCTTTTGAGGTCAAGCATCATAATCTTCACCTCCAAAACCTTAATGATTCCAAACTTTTTGAAGAAAAATGAAATTATGGAAGAAAAAAAACTACACTCTAGTAAAAAAAGATAGTTTTGTTAACAACGTCATTATTGATTTTGAATCTGAAAGCAGTCTGTTTGACCTTGGACCTGATTTGATAGACACTGTTAACAATAGAACTTAAACGAGAAATGTGGCAAATTTTGATGCTTTGTATTAACAAAACATAGAAAATGAAGAGGGAATCAAAGGCTTTTCTTACCCAAGCAACCAGATTGTGTTCACAACCAGTTTTTGCATGGTCAATTGCTTTTCTCCCAGTAATGATTTCAAGAAGAACGACACCAAAACTGTAAACATCCGATTTTAGCGTGAGCTGACCTGTCATCGCATATTCAGGAGCACAATACCCGTAAGTCCCCATCACTCGCGTTGATACATGAGTATTGTCACCAACGGGTCCCAATTTGGCCAGCCCAAAATCAGATAGTTTGGGATTATATTCTTCATCTAGCAAAATATTTGAGCACTTTAGGTCACGGTATATAACAGGAGGACTAGCTTTATCATGCAAATATTCCAAGCCTTTTGCCGCACCCGCAGCTATTTTCATTCTCGTGTTCCAGTCGAGTTGTTGTTTATCAGGAGGCAGATCTGAATGTAAAACAAAGATATAAGTTAATCAAAGAGAATTGATTCTTTGTGCGAGAATTACGAGAAATAGAAAGATTTTGGTGTTAAAGATGCAAATAAACTTACGTCATACGTGAATTCAAAAGTAGTTTCCTACTTATAATAAGAAGAAATTTACATTTTATATATGTTGCAATAAATTCAAAAAGATACGGTATTTATCCTACTAACCATGTAGATGGTCCTCCAATGATCCTAGTGCCATGTACTCGTAAACCAGAAGTCTTTGATCTCCATCAGCACAGTATCCAATTAAGTTCACCAAGTTAGGGTGGTGAAGTAGGCTTAACATCAATACCTCAACAAGAAACTCTCTATTTCCTTGCAAACCATTACGGTCAAGTTGTTTGATCGCCACAATCTGCAGAAAATATCATTGCTCACTTCAAGATATACAACAAAAATTATATATACATATATATTTCACACAACTTTGATAACCATGAACAGTGACCAGCCGACACGCCACACCCTGAGGACGATATGTGGAAGGCAATGCTGAGCATACGTAGATCATGCCATCACAAGTGATTTTGGAGGTTTGTTTTATGAAGAGTACAAAAATCACAGCGGCGATGATATTGACTATTGAGAAACTTTCTTTGTATTCTGAAGATTGTGATGACATACATTTTTTAAAAATGTCATGATCTACATTCAAATTCAAATAATACTATACTGCTTCAGTAAGACACTACTAACAAGTGACCAAATTGTTGATCCATATAGTTTGATTTCAATTTTCATTTTGCTACATATAACATATATTAATGTGAGCCATACTCTGCCCAAAGACACTTACTGCCTACATCTTAGCTATTGAAAAAAGAAAAGAACATAAAGAGACACAATTCAAATTAGATCGTTACAAAAAGGTCATAAATTTACACCACATTATAATTTGTAATATTCCCTCTGTCCTCTGAAAATCATCACAAATATAATGATGCTACCGGATTGGGTCCACAATGTTCTAAATCATCTTTCTTGAAGGGTATCTTAGATCTTTAATGAACAATCCCACTTTCCTTAAAGTACATTTCATGTCAAAAGTTGCAATATTTATGGGACAGAGATAACATGTCGTTTAACAATGTTTATATATTTTATAAACCCAGAAAACATATTATGTACATGATGATGATTTGACTCTCTAAAGTCAAAATCGACCTCTTTTCGATCAGACTCAACGAATGGAGAAACAGTGTAATAAAAAATAAAAATAAAACTCGGTAAGTTTAACAAACCTGGTTCGTACTCTCTAACCGCCCTCTATATACTCTCCCGAAACCTCCTTCACCCAAAAGACAATCTGCTCTAAAATTCTTGGCTGCGGCTGCCAATTCACGGAATGTAAATGTGTGTGCTGCAATGTGTGTAGATCCTCCATCTTTAGACGCTTCCTTATTTACACCCACAACAGAGTTAACCTTGAATTTATCTGAAAACAAACACATTTAAGTTTTTCTTTTTATAAAAAAGGTACATAATTTGAAGAAAATAACGAGGGTATAACGTCTACATGATTCAAATAGCAGACATTCAATTACCACATTCCATAACCACTCAATCATAAAGTTTAAAACAGACTAATGGCTCAAGGTTTCCACCTTTTTCTCATTCCCATAATCTCATGTTAAGATCGATAATTAAACAAAGTTGTAACCACAAGTAGCTTAATATTTGAATACATTTGTTAAGAGAAACCTCATTCATGATACTCATCTGATTTCTAATTTGGGAATAATAATAATCTAAACCCTTATTCTTACTACCGAAAGCTAAAGCTTCAAAAAGCTCTCGAAAGCTCTTCGCCAAACATAACCTAAGACCTACACAAATATCAAAATCATATACTAACAATCATGACAAATAATTCACAATGAAGTTGAAAATAATAATTGAAACACTACTATATTGTTAGTATTACTTATTATTATTAACTTATTACACCAGACACCATAAAGAACCTTCAAATGATTCCAACTAATACTGACCATAAATTTTCTTGTTTTTTCCACTTTTGCATCACTAGCAAATACAATTATAGAAACCCTAAAGATAAGCACAATCATAACCAATATTCAATGGTAGAGCCAAAGATTTTTAAAATGTTAAAACCCAATTAGCCTAAAAATCAAATTTTACTAGGTCATATCAGATCAACCCCACAAATTCTTTATTTAACTTAAAAGCATACGCTAGTTTAACACCAAACAATGAACTCTAAAGCTATACCTCAAAAAAATTAAAACTTGGAAATTGGGTTCCAAAAAAAATAAAGAAAAAAAAATGGGTAATAAAAAAATTGAGAATTGGGGCAGTTGAATTGATCAAAAAAACCAATGTTGATAATGGGTTTACCACAATTTTGATTCTTGTGTTGAACTTTTTTTACTACAGTAGTAATTTTGGTTACCTGAAGTTGATGAGATCTGATCGTCTGGCTTCTTATTCTGCTGAAATTTAGGTTTTTTCTTGGATTTCTGAGAGCAGAATAAACAACCCATTTGTTGTTTTTTCCCTCTTCAAAACACACACACACACTACACTTTCTAGAGAGAGAAAGTTGAAAATATTTAGACAAATAAGAAGGAGAGAGAAAGCTGCTCTACATTAGTCTTTCATCAATACAGGGGAGTGTTGTAGTTTTATTAATCATTTTTGGTTATTTGTCTTGTTGCATCTCTGCCTTTTGTCTTGTTGGTATGTAATAAACATAAACATAAATAAATATAAACATAATAATTAATGTAAATGTAAATTCCTCCATATGTCATCATTTAATTCAATGGATTTGTTCAGATAGCTAGACTAACAAGTTTCATGTTTGCTAAAGAACAAACAAAACTTACAAAAAAAATTACAAAACGCCTGACTTTGAAATTTCATAATTAAATTGAACCTGTTATGGTTGTAGACTAAAACATACTACGTGATTTAAAATCGAATTGCATTACACATGATAATGATAATTACCATCTAAAATATAATATCATGAATGTGTTAAACTTAAAATAATCAAATACATTAGTAGTGGAAAAAAAAAAGAAGAAGAAAAAAGCTATAGACTTGAAATGTTTCTAAAGTTCAAAATTCTAGAAACAAAAATATCCGTTAATTACAAATATGATGAGATTTATATGTCAACGCTAGTAGCACGTTGTTTATTACTATCATTTTACTTTAGTTTACTGGCCAATCAAAATTGCAATATTCTTATCTTATGAAAAAATGCAAAATTGAAATGTCAACGTCTCCAAACAAGACCAAAATGTACGATTTTGGCACACACGTTGTCTTTATTTCTTGCGCTAACATTTATTCGTTTGTCACACAGCTAATGGTTACGATTTACCATGATATCATTTTCAATTATATTTTTATTTCCACTTGAAATCCATCTCCAAGTAAAACTATAATTTCTTTTTTTCTTGTTTTGTAACACTTTATAAGTTATAACAATGATGAATTACTTTTTATATATGGAAAATATAAAACCAGAATTGTTTATTTTATTTTCTTTAGAGTGAAAACATGCAAATATAACACAATCTCGAGCATATAAACACTTATTATATACACATTTCAAGTGAGACATAATATTGATGAAAAGACGTATTTCTGAATAAAATTGCTTGTTCCTACCGCATTACGTGAGTATAATTAGCTTTATGAGTCAAAGACACCGGTTAACCAATAGTTCAATTTAACTATTGTCTGATAATTAGCTTCCGTTAATTAATATTTGTAAAACGCAATGAGATTCACTTTATCAACTAGGAAGGAAGGGTACTTTCTTGTTAATCATCCCTAAAAATTGTGTATTGAAATTAAAATATATAAAGTATAATATAATTCGTAAGTTTATTATATGTTGTTAATGAATTCCAATATAATGGTACTCTATCTATTTTGACCATTTGTGCACGACAAAAACGAATTAATTAGAAGCTTGTTATTACATTTTAAATTTAGACACCACCTATTCACATGTGTATTATATTTCCGAATTTTAATATTCAATTAATGACCTTTTGGATATATTTTATCATAAAGTTAATGTTTAGTTACTTTAAAATGTCAAAAGCGGTATGAAAACAAGAAATGTCGTTTAAGTTACTTAATTAAAAATTACCCATTCCTCGACGAAAATTGTAACCTGGTGACTTTAAAGCACATATTACTAACTAACGTGATTTTTTTAGTACAGTAATACAAAGAAAAATAATAATTATCGATTTATATTATTTTTAAATGAATAATATGTACACAGTTTTGTTAAATACATATTTATTTTGTATTTATGAGCGCGTAAAAAATTTAATGATAACATAATCTAGATACCATATGGTTATAGTATACATGTAAAATGATTATTATATATTTCTGATTGATATTCAATGACATTAATTAAAAATACATAAGAAATCAAAACCTGTTAAAATTGAAAAAATATTTGATTGTACCATATCATTTTCTTAATAATTGATCGTTACAACTTTTCTCAATCTCATCTTACATAAACAAAAAAATAAATAGTTACCTGTTATTAAATTATTTTAGACCAAACAATGAATAGGAGGGTGTGAAGTAAAAATAAATTTAAAAATAGAGTTTTTAATGTAAATTTACGACTGATAGTCAATAATTTTGGAATTGAGAATTTTATTAACTAAAAAATAGGCGGATTTAAGTTTTTTTTTTCAATTTGAATGACACGTAGAATTTTTTAGAAAGTTAAGGTAATGACACTTAAAATTTTCGCTTAGTTTTCAAAAGAATAGAGATCTCACGTAGTAAAGAGGTTATCCTCTATTAGTTTTATATATATATATATATATATATATATATATATATATATATATATATATGTGTGTGTGTGTAAATTTTCTCTCTCTTTTTAAATTTTTGACCTGTGATATTTTTTATCTATAGTTTTCTGCGTAGCCATATATTAAATCAAAAATAATTTTAGGTCAAGTAGATTTAAGTAAAACTACGCATCCTACACGGACAACGTAAACAGAAAAAACATTATACATTTAAAGTTAAATTACACAATGAGTTGGGATCTACATTTTTTGTACTTTTTTAACTTACAATCGCATCAACCAAATGTTTTATTTGCTTGTCTATTACCTAAAATAAAATGTCATAATTTGTGTCTTATTTAACCGGTTTAGTTGTTAAAAGTCTTGGCGGAACAATCAAAGCATTTGCTATAAAATAGGCATTTTTAAAATGTAAAATAAAGTGATTATTTGATTTATTGGTTATCTTACTTTTTATGTACAAAATTTAATTAAATGGAAAAACATGTCTGTCACATTTTATAATCGTATCATTTTATTAATATTTGTGCAATTATTGGATGAAAATTATGTAAATAATCTGATTAAAATGTGAATATAAAAAGTTCTTCCGTTTCACCAATTTAATGTATTTTCGATTTGTGGTTTCACTTTATTGATTGCTAAGTTGACTTTTAACTACACTTTTATGAAAATTTAATCTTTTAATCATTTAAGAAAAAGAAAATACTAGTAGAAGATAAACAATACAAACATGTGGTTTATTAAATGTGAAATATAAAAAGTACGGACTATTAAAAATTAAATAGACCATGCCCTATAGGAGACTAGACGGTAGGCATACATTTTAAATGTTCTAAAGAAGTCATTGAAGAATGTTTTATTGAATTAATTATTTGATTACTGTTATATAAATTAGAAATAATAAGTTTTAAAAATATTTTCATAAATAATTAATTAATGATTCTATATATAAGCATCTACTCGTTTAACTACTGTTTAAAATTGTTAATTAAGTGTATATTTAAATCAAATTAATTTATCATATTATCTGGTAACATTAAAAATAGTAATTATCATATCAATTTAATTTTTATAGTATGCAACTATATAAACAAGTGGTCATTTTCAAACATATTTTAACCTGTTAACATCATCATGTCCTATATGCATTCAATAATAATAATAATTGAAATCATTATAAACCTAATAATTGAGTCAAGTTTATGACAAATATTCCTCTCCTGTTGAAATCTGATTGTTTAAGAAACTAATAAATGAGACTACTAAAATTGTTTCTGATAAATAAATAACATGAACTTGTTGCGAAATAATAGTAGTAAAAATCCTTTAAATTATGTAAAAACATCAGTATAAACATACCTATTCTTACCGTTGAATTGTCAATTGGGCTTCTGATGGCGGCACGAAAATGATTATTTGACTCATAACTAATCAAAAGAAAAGTCATTTGATCCACACGTTTATAACCGATTACTGCAACTTTCAGATAATCAAACAGCAACAATCAGACACATTATTGATCCTTAGTTGCTTACTAACTGATGATAGAGTGGGTGACATAAGGACCACTACGCGTGATCAGATAGAACTAATGGTACTCCATGGGTTTCGACATAGTAACATGATCATGAAACCTCAAACAAGCATTCAAGAGGCATAAAACTTAAAGACCTTCTGTCCAGAAGGCACATTGAACAACATGACTGCATAGAATGTTTCTTTAACAGAAAACAGAGTCTAACAACCAAATTAAAAATCAAATCATATAAATTATTTGGCATAGGGTTTTTCCCCTTGGGATCAAACCAGAGACCTACAAAGTCTTTTAACAACACAAACTTACCACACAAATGAGAGGAGTCTGCAAATTTTCTTCTTTTTGAAGAGTCCTTGATGAAAAATGTTCCCTTCATATCTACACAACCACCATCGATGATCTTCATATACATGTTGCATAAGCCAAGTAATTGTTAGGAATCTACATCCTTCCCATTCACCCCTTGTCTAACAAATTGGCCACGCACACGTGGTCGCTGTTCTGCCAGTGTTTTCCTGCTCTGGTATCGTACCTTCAAATCCAATCAAGAAACGATGTCAACTTTCTTATCATAGAATTCGAGGTGACTAAATAGGGGCAGGTCATGTGGGTTGTGTTGACGGTTCCACAATTATTTGATGTAGTAATTATTAGTATAGACCGAATTTACCCTTTTCCAATCATTGGAATACAGCCCATATTTACCCTTTTCCATTTAAAAATGTTTTGCCTCCTCTACATAGAATCATACCATGTCATTTAATTGCGAAGGACATAATAGTGTTTTCGAATAATACCTTTTTCTCAAAGCATCTTGCGTTCCTCTTCTGACGGAACTTATTAAGGGCGGCCGCTCTTTGAGCTAATCGGTCTTGATCAACCCCACTTCCTCTTCCACTCCCGCTTCCACTTACATTTCCAGTGTTGCCCTTTTCAGCAACTCCATTATCACCTCCTTCAGCTATGGCCACATAGCTGTTACCCTTTTGGCCACTACTGCCATTCTCACCATTACTCTTATTGTTACTTCCTGACGCACTTCCATAATTAGCAGCAATTCCCTCATCTGGTGCACCCAAATCATTAGAAACCATGTTTCTTGAAGATCCATCATCATCATCCTGGTTAGCCGTTGGTTGCTGTTGTGTCTTATGGACATGATGGTGGTGGTGGTGGTAATGGTGGTGATGGTGTCGGACTTGAAACTGCGACTTGTCACCCTTAGAAGGACTGGGAAGAATTGCTTTGTCATCTGCTAGAGGTTTGGGTTTGGAGAAAGCGTTGTTAGTGCTTGACCCCATATCATTATTATGGGTGCTACTGCCATTAGAACGTTGATTTGGGGCTCCAGTTGAGTTAGATTGTATGTTAACTGGTTTTGCTGCTTCTGAACTGATAGTAACATCTACTGGTGAGCAGCTGCCAACATTTCCAGTAGGAGCTTGATTGGCGTAAGATGTGGTGTTGTTATACCTGCATAAAATAGATAATCATCGAAATCAGTTTTGGATAATCAGTTGCAACAGAACAGATTATGTGCAAGGGAAATCCAAATTCAAAAATTATTACTAAGACCGCTAAGTTTTATCGTTTTTTTAAACTTTCACCACCCTTTATCATCCCTTATAATACTACTGAAAAAATAATAACTTTTGGAACTATAGAAGACGAACTTTTTTGGAAAAATTATATACAAACAATTTTTTTTAATGATAACTGATAACATAAATTTACTTGTCTTATCAAAAGTTTAAACTTCAAGCAAATACAACATTGTTCTTTCTGGTCGTATATTTTTTTGCTAAACATAACAACTGATTGTTACAACTTTAAGCAGCAGAAATAGATCCAAAAACCACGTTTTAATCCACATAGTAAGATAATTACCTCGAGAAGGCTGAAAGGTCTGACTGTCTTACAACATTTCGCTTATGGGTACTCATATCAGGATCCTCCGGGTCTCGTGGTCTCTTCAAACTGAGCTCAAGGGCAGGCGATTCCCTACTATTTGATTTGACAATCACAACATTATTAGCAGACATGGTCCTTGGTTCCTCCGATTCCTTCAAGTTTAGATCCACGTTTTTTTCTGAATTTCTAGAGACTCTTATTTTCAGATCTTTCCCCATTTCAACCGCATCTGTAGTACATGATAGATAGAGTTACATACACAACAAAAGAAGAAGAAGAAGAAGCGGCTGTAATGCATTTCGTTTATATGGATAAGTGTTTATGTATTACCTATTATATCATCCTCTTCACCATACTTTCTTGTACCGACTGTATCTGGCCTTGCATGGATAACCTGGGCACAAGTATTATCAGGGGGCCCCGTTAATTGGTCCCACGAATACTTTGCACTTTCAGCTTCTACTGCTTGTCTTGACCATGAACTCTATATAATCATGGATGTATCAGTGGTCAAACTTTACAGTATTCATGTCTAGGTTCAGATATAAAAAGAGTAATACACTAGTGATTAAATTCATCGCATATATACACAGACACTCCTATTGTAAGATGTAAATACTAGTAATGCCTCATGGATTGTATTCAATTATAGTTTATTTTAATACCTGAGTGCCACTTCCATTGTCACTTCCATCATTGGTGGTCATATCGTCTTCATCACTGTCATCATCTGAGACTTCATTGCTTCTCACCTTTGTAGGTTTATGAGCATGTATACCACTCTCACTTTCGCTGCCACTAGACTGATAAAAACACGATAAATCAATGCTAAAAAAAAATCCTTCAGTTTTCTAGTGTATTTTGTTTGGAAAATGAAGTAGCTTAGCAGCACAATACTGTCAACATTCTACTTCATCAACTTAACTCCCTACAAACCTGAAGCCAAAATCCAAAAGCATATTAGACAAATTAACTCACACTGTGACATTTCCTCCACACATGTTGCCAGAGGTTTTTAAGCTCATTCTTTCGAATAGGCTTGACTAAAAAGTCAACTGCACCTTTGGATAAACAGTTGAAGACTATACCCATAGAATCATCAGATGACATCACTGCATGTAAAATTTGTAAGGTGTAGCAACTGCAATGCAAAATAACAGCTTAACGAATTACTGATGAAGCCAAGGTAGGTACTTACTGATCACTGGAATATTTTTACGAGGTATGTGGTTCATGATCTTGGTCAAAAGACCAACTCCTGATAAATATGGCATGACTACCTCGGTTAAAACAAGATCAATTTGCTTATTGAGATCAATCAGCACTTTCCATGCTTCTAGACCATTTGCTACAGCAGTAACTGCAATAGAGTATCATTCTTGAAACTTTAAGAAACAAGAACAACTGGTTGACAAATGCAAATTTATTAAGAGCATATATCATTTCTTGGAAGATGTGAGGTTTCTATTTAATGTTAGTGATAATCATTATAGTGAGCGCCATTAGGGAAGATGATAACAACCAAGATCAATGCAGTTGTTCACTTCTATTATAAAAAAAAAAAAGGCTGAAAAAGATGTTGGGGTCTTGATTAAATAAAGGTTCTCTTCTGTTCTTTTATGATTCTGATGACTGGATAATTGAAGCCCTAAAAACGTATACAATGATCATACAAATCTTCACCAGCCAAAGTACCAACCTATCACTTTATCAAAGTTAAATTTGATAAGTAAATAGATAGATTAAGAAAACACATTTTTAGTGAAAAATCTTAACCATGCAACAATCATCATGAGTCATATTCATCTTACAAGATAAGACAACCTAAACTAGAGGTAGCAATTTTGACCCATTCACCTGTGAATAGGTCTAATTGGGAATGGAAAATGGGGTAAAAGTCCTCCGAAGTTTATTTTTAATACGTAGGACCTCTTAAATCATATCATTCAAAGACTTTTAATAATCATAATTAACGCATTAACTATAATGGACAAAAAATAATTGTGTGTCAGCTCAAAATGACCCCTGCGCAATTTGGCTCGTAATGACCCCTTTGACCCACCTGCCTGACCTGACCCTCTTGCCACGTGTGGCCTAAATCAATCAAAACCACATATAGATTACTTCAAGTTAATGAAATTATAGTGCACCAAGAATTTAATGCTGGCACAAATAATTAACACAACATATCCAAAGAACACAACTTTCACAGTTTTTATTGCACGGTCAGCATATCAAGAGTAACTATGCTACACCAGGTGGGCTTTGGCCAAAGGTGACCATTAGCTTGTGAGCTAAAGCATGAGTAGCAGAGTATATGGTTACAGTTGCAAAAAAAATATATTCATCAATATGATATAACAGTTACACACCTTCATAGCTGCAGTTACGTAGCAGAGCACTGACTACATGGCGAGTACAGTCATCATCTTCCACCAGCAGGACTTTAAGTGACCGAAGAGGCAGAAACCTCTCCCATTGAACCAGAGGCCCTTGAGGTTGTGGATGTTGTCGTTGAACAGCATCTCTCGATACAACCAACTCTATACGCCTACTACCATTAACATCCTCATTAATCCTTGACTTATCTTCCCCAGACAGCCTTTGACCATTAAACGCACCTCCATCTCTCACTTCCTTCAGCTCCTTCCGTTTATGGTGATTGAGCTCTGCCGATTCTTTACTTGCAGGAACACTAGTGGTCAACCCAACACTCCTCATTAACCGGATTCAAAAAGACCAATTATGAAAATGGTGCACGTCTGAGACAGCAAGAAAAGTTCTTTCTTCGAAGAAAAGTGGCACATACCGTCGTCTCCAAGGAACAAGCTTTCGTTAGAAACCAGTTACAGAATCCTAAAGTCAATAAAACAAGCACAAACCATCATTATAACCCTAATAAACCCCAGTTGTGTAAATTTAACTTTTAATCCATCAGCGTTTTCCATTAATCAAATACTCACACATAGGGGGAGTATTGAAGCTTGTTCATTTTCCTATATTTATTGATAGATATCAAATATATCATGTAATCCAAGCACAACTTAAATTGAAAAAAATAATACACCAAACCCTAAGATTCATATCATACTCATACATATTTCAACATAAGACTATACAAAGTAAAACAAATCAACAAATAAAATTCATTCATATACCTTATCCTAATTTAGTTTGACCTAATTTCTCAAAGTACTTACATTTACTTGAATAAGGGAGATACGAACAGCAGATCTTTTACTCAAAAATGAAATCCGAGAAATTTGGTAAACAACCAGCAGAATAATTACCGTATACACAAACTCTGGAAATTAATTAACAGAATTTACAGACAAATAATTACGAATTTAGGGAAAGCGTAAATCTAGGGATTGTTAAACGTCGTGTGAATATATGATCTACTGGTTCAGAGTAGAAGAAGATATTATATTCGTTGTGATGACATGGAGTTAGTGAGGGCCAAAATTGTGCCACGCAATCAAACACGTTGGACGACATGTAGGAGAGAGAGTGATGACATGTGACGAAGATCAATATACGGGCTGAGAGAAGCTTTGGGCCGGATCTCGGATCTTTTAAGATCCGGTTTGCATGGACACGTGGTGGGCTGTGCGATGAGTTAAAGGTTTCCCGAATTAGTGGGGACTGCCATCCGGGTGGAAGGACAATGGTGCCGTTGTTATCTATGAATCAAAAAGACGTTATTACCCCTTAGTTAATCAAGTTATATCGGAAGTACCGTTGACATGTCAGCAAGAAAATATCTGGAACTTCTCTACTACGGTGTAGCCGACACTCAAGAGTTATGGTACAGTTAACCATTAGATGCTTGCCACGTTTAATAACACTAGTAGCCGTGTTTGCCCCCCCTTTGGCATCGAGCCGTCGACATTTTCCTAAACAGTTTCTTGTTTTTGCTAGATGTTGAACTATTTTGTTTAGAGAAAAGTTATCACATTGAGTTTTTTAATATATTTAATTAATAAGTAATTTTCTAAAATATTATTTTGTATTATTTTAGTCCCTTATAATCACAACAATTAACATTCTCATAATTTTAGTGATACGATTTTAACCTATCAACTAAAAATTTGCAAATTCAATTCTCATTTGAATACAATATTAATCGTGCTTAAAATGCATGGCATGTTACGTACACAATTTAGGATGACTTAGTCCAAAACTAAATTTTGTTTCTTAAACATTGTTTAGATGAAAACAACAAATGTATATTACATGTGATTTCAAAGAAAATAATTACGTCTCATCATATATCGACATTTGATAAATTATTATCTGACATTCGTTGTGAAGGGTAGAAACCACATGCAATTACTCGCAAAAAGGCTGGTTTGAAGATTTGTTTTGTGTTATTTGGATCATCATTGGCGTATCAGTACTTGGGATACCACTTTTGTCATCAAATCTAAACACATACTCCAAACAAATGAATACTATAAATATATTGTTTCCAAATTTAGAATAATACGATTTTCACATAGACTTTTGTTGGATTAATAACCACGAAAGTTGAGGTCAATTATCACAAAAGTTTATAAAAAAAACTCGAGTGGGATGTTGCGGTAAAAGTCATATAGTAAATTGTAAAGTAGTTTAGCTATACATATTGGAAAAATGATAACAACTTTAAAAGTTATCATTAAGAACTATTTGTATATTGAAACTTGTTGTAGTTTACGGTTTATGAGCTTTAAGATGGTTAATTAATTACAAATTACAGACTAGATTGGTGATAGAAATCTATCTATAAATTAATTAATGATCAACTTGCTGATATTTTAATTAACAAATTAAAAGGTAAACGTTCAATTGTTTTTTCACTCGGGGTTATGGGCCGATAGTGATGGGCCTGGGCTGACAGTGATGGGGAAAGCCCCATGATAACTACTGATAAGCAAACATATTGATTAATATGGGTTTCTCGGATGATCCAAATTGATTTATGAAAAAACATTTCATAAGAACCAGTTATATTGCTAATGTAAACTTTCGTAAACAACTTGTATATTATGAAGCAAAACATCCGAAGCAATTCTTGATGTATAATGCCATAATGTATATGCAGCAAGACTTGTACACCACACCAGATTTGATAAATTCAGTGCAGAAGCGGCGGACTTGAAAAACAGACAGTTTAAATATGCAGTTAACTTTACAATCATGGTATTAAATCACACAAACACTTGAATTCATATGCTAAATCATATCCAGCCTTCGAAATGAAAGACATAAAAGATATTGAATGAAGTCTGAGAAAACATCAGCAAAGGGGTAAAAAAAATAAAACATGAACATTCGTCCTTTATGAGACATCTTTCTCATGTATGAAGAAAGACATAGCACTAGTCGGTTACAAACTACACATACTCAAGTATTACTGAAGTTACATGTGGTCGGCGTTGCTCTCTTCCCCGCCATGCCTGAAACACAATTTAAAAGTTGAGGTTCAGACTAATAATTCTAAAACACTGCAACTCGCCGTGCATATCAAACATTAGCTTCTCCTACATTATAACTAATTATATTATATTTATAGGCAGTAACATAAATCCAAAAACAATATAGTTAGTTATAGCTTGTGCAGTAGAAGTTACAGAACTAGTACCAATACTCTAAACTATAAGAGGAATTCCTTGTAGATAACACAACTAAAGGTGGCAATCTCAACTAGGACTGCAAACGAGTCGAGCTTTTATCGAGTTTGAGCCCGATCTCGAGCTTAAAAGTAGAGCTCGAAATATATATCGAGCCGAGCTCGAGCCTTTATGAGCTCGGCTCGAACTGTTATCGAACTTTAATTAATATGTATATTTTTATAATATATATATATATATGTATATATATATATGTAATTTTGAATCTATAAATGATATTATTATACTACTTTACGTATGTTATAAGTAATTTTCACACTTTAATTCTATTTTCTATATATTTGAAACGCTTTTTGGTATTTTTTATTTATAAAATAAGTTTGGGTATTAAAAATTATTTTCAATAAGAATATTCGAGCTTTTCGAGTCGAGTTCGAGTCATCCTTACACATTTTCGAGTCGAGCTCGAGCATGCATTGTGAAAGTTCGTCGAGCTATCGAGCCAAGCTTGATCCTATCCTAAATGAGTCGAGCCGAGCTGACTCGATTACAGCCCTAATCTCAACCTCCTAACTTTTAAACACGTTGATTTGGGTTACACATCAAATGGGTAACATTTACAAGTTAGCTATAAATGAAATGGGTAAACTGGTCAAAAGTTGCTCAAAGTGTATCGAGTGTTTATAATCTCCTAAATCAGTTATTAACGAAAATAGATTATTACTTTAACTGCACGGACCTTATAATTATGTTCAATACAGTAACTATTGACTTTAAGGGTAAAAGTTCAGAAAAAGTGTAATCGGGTCAACACAACCAAGTCTGGCCTGTGTTAAAGAATTATCCGTTTTGACCGTTACCTAACTAGCCCATGTTGCCACCTCTAAACAAAGGAACGGCTCTTATATTTCGGAATAAAGATGGTGGATGATTTTTTACAAGGGTTAAGAAAACAAACCGCCAAGAGCTGGTCAAATTTCTTGCTTTTCTGTCCAACTGAAGATTTTCCAAGGCAATGGAAGTACGAGTAATATCCTCTGAAGCATCATCATTTTCGTATCTCCAATCATCATTCCTGTAGCTAGAGTTGGACGAACCTCCTCTTCGGTCTGAATATAGCAATCCACAAATACCATTACAAGTGAATAGAA
This sequence comes from Gnaphalium uliginosum, assembly GCA_963930675.1. Classification (NCBI taxonomy): domain Eukaryota; kingdom Viridiplantae; phylum Streptophyta; class Magnoliopsida; order Asterales; family Asteraceae; genus Gnaphalium; species Gnaphalium uliginosum. Next base: position 4,019,163 of record OZ005682.1, on the reverse strand, counting down.
AGCTAATAACAGATGAACATTATTTTTAATAATAAAAAGGAATCATAATGCTTACCAGATGTTTGGGAACCAGGACCTTGTCTAGCATAAGAAAAACAGTCTAAAATTGTTAATAATAGATAATAATTGAAATGAAGATGATATTTTAAAAATAATATGCTGATAAGTACCTTCCCAGAGGAGCTAATCCACCAGCAACAGATGATGAAGCTGACCTTCGGTTTCGAGAGTCTATAGAATCCTGCTCGGGAGCCGCTGATCTCCTTCCACTACCTCTTCCTTGAGATTGATCCTGCAACACACCATGCTAGTGTAAGTCCAACCCACAAAGCCAAACCAGGCCAATCAGTTAAATTTTTTCTGTTTCATGGCTTTTTCTACCAAACCACAAAGTCCATATAAAATTCAGTTTAGATTGTGTTATTATCCGTTAAAGAAGGGATAGTTTATTTACTAGGATAGGACGACTTCAATATATTAGAAACAAATTATATTCTACTAGCATACAATGTCCATATAAAATTCAGTTTAGATTGTGTTATTATGCATTAAAAAAGGAAAGGTCCATTTATTCGGATAAGACGACTTTAATATATTAGAAACAAATTCTATTCTATTCAAATCAAATTAATACGCTCTGTAGTTGGAACCTTACACTATTTCAAACCTTAAGGTGTTTTGGGTAAGAACAGATCCAGTTTCAGGATCTTTTATTGACTTAATTATTAACACTAAAAGTACAATTATTCATTCTAACAACAAAGATAATGAAAAAAAAAAACGAAAATAAATCAAGTAGACGCCTAACTTTATATATTATGTATTTCCATATGTTTTACCAACTTTATATTAGTACGCGGTAGTTATTACATCACTTGTCCCATGAATAATTTGGAAATACCTAGCCAACAGTTGAACCTAAATATCACATTCTCTTCATGTATAACAAAAAATATGAAGACGTTTATTAAAGATATGCATACAATGCCAACCCTTTCTGCTTATACAACCATCATAGATATATAACTTAAAGCATTTCACGTGATTCTTTTATGCTACCAACCGAACCTACTAGCCTAAAAATAGTAAAAAGGATTAGTATTTAAATAACAGATGATAGAAGAGATATCCTTAGAGATGGAAGTATGTAACAATTTGCTGCAAAAAGAAAACATAAAGGTTCTGCAACTATTTGAGCCGTTTACTTAACTAAAGCCGTACACAGAAATCTAATGAACAAACGGGTAATTCCACATATATCTCTAAATTTAATTTGTTTACGACAACTCCTTCCGGTTTCCCCAAAACTAATCAGTTTGACCCTAAATATCGCAGAATTATTGTTATGATCATCGTGCAAAAGCAAAACACTCGAAGCTGGTAATTACAACTTGAAGTAGCAATCATCACTTTAGAAGCACATCCATAAACCTACAATACCTAACTGGAATTCTTAGCACTTTAAAATTCTCAGAATGCACGAAATTTCCTTTCTCACATCCTAAAGTGTCACAAAAACAAAATGATAAACAAACAATGTAAATTTCATATTGCATTTGGTGTCGTTATCTATTTTCTATTAGAATAGTAACTCAACAATCAAACAAAAAGCAGCATGGTTAAGCAGCAAGAGAAAGGAATATCAAACCACGTATTTCAAGAACCCTTCAAGCACATCCAACAGCAACGGACCACTATCTCCATTTCTGTTTATATTATATCCCTCCTTATCACCAAAATCTCTTAACTCCGCTTTCCATGCATCCTTTTGCTACAATGGCAGGTTTAATCCACATTTAAAAGAACTATGATTGAACATGATATAAAAGATAGCAAAAACAGTAAGAAATACAATTATTACCAAATTACACTCGGGCATATAAACTTTTAGCGTGTGGCTCAGCTGGGCCCAATCCAAGTATTCACATATCATAGCAGTTAAAAGCCGGCCTGAAAACACATCAACACGTGTTAATTAACAGGTATTTGTGCAAAGATTTAAGCTAGATAATAATAAGAACAAAAATTCTAAATTTTTTGATTGGTGATACCTGAAGATGTAGCATGGAGATGCTTTGCACGATCGTTGCAACTACCCAACAACGCAGGAGGTAGACCATCATCCTTTTCAATCGCTTTATCCTCTTCCTCTATTGCCTCAAAAACACTTGCTCTGAGCTCCGCCTAACATCAACAGCCGACGTGTAAATAATCAAAAACCAACCAAGTTATCCAAAAAAACATATATACAAGTAGCAAAGTAAAAAAAGCAAACATTTTTTTCTTTCTTCTAATAATTCAAACCTAGATTCGAGCCTTTAATACAATTTAATTACCTTAGAATCTTCGGTAATCTTAAAAACTCTACTCATTGATTTACTTCATAAACTTTATACTTTCTTCATTAATGTTCGGAATCGAAACGATAGGAAACTGCAACAACCATATCTAATCATCCATCCACCAGATACTGTAAGTCCTAATAGCTTGAAAAACCTAATTAACCAAATTAATGTCACAGGTCTATTTCTGACCTATACACACTTGATACACACAATAAAGCATCAACATTTTACTCAATCTTGTATACACAAACACATACACGATACAAATTGCGTGATATGTAGATACCCGATCTAATCATCTTAGCAAATACCGATATAATTTCAAGTATATAAAACAAAATGTAACAGAAAAATCAACGAATTGAAGAATAAATAAAATAATAGTAATAATAAAGGGGAAATGTGTGATTTACTCGGATCTTAGCCAGAACCCCTTTCTTTTCTAGGGTTCGAGTGACGAGCGTTTTGAGGTCCATCATTTCTCTTGTATAATCGTCCATCTTTGTTTCTTTCAGATAGCTCTTTGCTGTTGTTGTTCTTCAGTTGTATTTTTGTTAATTAACGTTTGATTTTGGGGTTGTATTTTGAATTGTTTTCCGACTGTTTTTTGTGATAGATTCGGGTGTAAGGCGTTATCCGATTGTTGAAAACGGGTTTTGATATTCTGGATCTGGATCCTTACCGGGTTATGTAGTCCCGGGCCAATTTATTGAATTTTTGTTTTTAATCAAAGATGTTAGTTAAAAATATCCTTAAAAATATAAAAAATAACAAAAAATAAGATTTAATGAATTAAAAAAAACCTAGAAACTGGAGATTACAAAGTATTACCGCAAGAGACTATCAAAAACACACCTACGAATAAAATTACATTATCGAAAAATATCAAACAACTCACGTAACGTCCATTAAGAGTCACACTGTTATAGGAGTCATTAAAGATGGATAATGTTTCCATTTTAGAATTATTTAACTAGTTTTCATTGTGTAATTTAGAATGTTATCACAAGTCTCATGTAATTCTCTTTCTCTATTCAACATTTGTTGATTAGGGTTCAATCAATATATTTATTTGTTTTCCACCAAAAAAATAATAAGGCACAAATGTTATACGTAACTTAAAGAACCGCTTCTCTGAGATTTAGTTCGCGATCTAATGTTTGTAGTTTCTCAGTTTGCATTAAGGTTCAGGCCGGACCATTTCATGATAATTGTATCATTTTACACAAACCTCTATTACATGAGTAGATAACAATTTCACTTTTAAAGATTTAAATAGCAAAAAATATATTATATTAAACCCGAATAATTTATTTTCACAAAATTTATAAATTTTCTTATAACATCATAGAAGGCTCGTAAACAAGTTAATGAAAACAATTTTTTGGTCATCACAATCAATCAATTAAAGATTAATATTACATATATATTCTCAACGTCACACAAGTTAGCATCATGGGCGAAAATTTACACTTTTAGTACCAAGATTAGATAATACTTCACTTAAACAAAATATAACCTTTTCTTTATTAAAAATTATTAATTATTAAATAGTGAACTATTGCGGCACAAGAATGCGATACTTTTCTTAATCGTATTGAAACAAAAATAAAAAATAAAAATAAAAATGAGTATGTGTCCTTTTATATGTAATTAAAATAAAAAGCAATAGAATTTCTAGATTCTAAGTTCCATTCCTACTAGTGACCGATCTCTATTAATATTTTAACTTTTTGACATACGCACACATTTAGTATAACAAAATAGTACTTATAATAATTACTTAATAATTAATAAATAATAAATAATATAAGCACGTTGGTTTTATAGACATTCTAGTTCAATCAAACATGAAAAATTCCCTGAAAGCGTTGCTTTTATAACCCAAACTATGTTCACACACATCTACTATATGTAAATTTCATCACTATAAATTCTATGAAAAGGATCATACACTCCACATCTTATTCTCCTTCGCAACTTCATTGAGTTAGGTACAAACAAAACATCGTGAACGTAGACGATTTCCTTTTTATCGCGACTGATTTGCTCGAGTATGGAGAATCAAAAGACCAATATGGAAGATATAGGAAGAGCAACAAGACTCGTTCCAATAAGAGGAGAAGTGAAAGCTAGAATATGTGGGGAGTTAAAGAAAGAAGTGAAGGGTGTTACAGGATCATCCACAACTATGAAAAAGCCAAAATCTGGGTGTTGTTGTTTTCTTAGGTTTTGAGACACTTGGTTTGTTTTGTGTTGTATCATTTTTTTATTGTGTGTGCGCGAGTGATTTGATTATCTAGTAAGTTTATTTGTAGCGAGCTATGTTCGGGGATCGTAATGTGTATAGTCTTTGTCCAAGCATATTTTCTTTATCCTATATGACGATTATTATATCGAGGATTATCGAGACATCTACAAAAACAAATGAACTATGGTGGTATGTATGCAAATTATCGCCGCAAAGTTAAACGGGGACCCAAGTTTAACATACATACCATATAACCAGGGGAAACCCTTTTCCTAAAAAAAACCTCAAATAACCTGATTATAATTTTGTCAATCGTCTCAAACTTTTCAATATTTAAAATCAAACAATTCTAAACGTGTTAAAAAATAAGAACATATTTAGAGAATGGTAAATATCAAGTATGGGACGTGATTATGGGGCTATCGACTTGTTTTAACTAATAGTCTAGTATGAAATTTTATCAAATTAAACAAATCAAAAGCTAGTTGATAAACATCTCCAAATATAACAAATATAACAGTGTGAAATGGTTATGTTAGAAAATATTAAAATGGCATCGCCTGATACAAAAATGTAAAAATAATAATAAAATAAATAAAACCCCACTGGCTTCACCCTCTATAATCGTCAGCACCCCACCGTCACTCTTCCACTCCCCCTCTGTAATCGCCTGCCACCGCGACTCTTCCACGGTGCATAACCGTCGTCCACGCCACTCTTCATCTCCTTCTCTGTAACCGCCGGCCACCGCCATTCACTATCTCCCTCTGTTCTTGTTCACCGCCATCACTGGCCAGACCACCACTTTATAGTTTTACCGTCGTTGTACATATTTTCAATAAATATTAATCAAACCCGCTGTTATAACTACTAATATTCATTAATAAACTATTTTTTATAACCTATAATATTATATGATGATTATTAAGGAAATTCCATAATATTCATCGTTAAATGTGTAGCTTCTCTCATTTCCCATAAAACAGTGATTCCCTCTAAATCCGGACCATATATATATATATATATATATATATATATATATATATATATATATATATATATATATATAAAAGGCTTAAATGATAAGAAATTAGACAATCTTATTCATTTGGAAATTATACCAATGGATGAAAGCAGAAGTTACTATATTACTTATATTATATAATTATATATTATATATGTACCGACTTTTCCTCTAAACAATAACTAATCATCTTTGTAATAAAGCTCGCTTTTCTAATGCTTAATACGAGTCAAACGAATATTTAAAATCACCGATTCATCATGATTATTTATGCATCGACTTCATCACGATGACTTATCCCTCGGGAAAAAAAAGACAATGTTACATTGTTACGATTTACTAGTTTTTATAAGGTTTATTTTACGTAGCAATGCCGCAATGGGGGATATACTACTATTTGTGAGATGGATGCGTACGAACATTTGGTAGATGTGAGTTCTCAAAATGTATTACTTTGTTATATATACCCACTTATTTTTCATTTCAAAATCTTTTAGAAAATCAATAATTACGAAATATTTGGATTATTTATTCTGTTTAATATAAATGATTTTTTTTTTGTAACTATCCACTTATTATTCATTTTATTTTAAAAATAATATAAATATAAAAACGAAATATTTTATGTAAGGGTTAAGTACTTTAAAATGTACTTATTTATGGTATGACATTCATAGTATGCAATAAAATATTCAGACTTCCATTGTGTGTAAGAAACTTTTTATTCAATATTATTGTATGTAACTTTTGGTTGTTTTACATACGTGTCAGCTATATGACTATCTAGTAAGTTTATTTGTAGCGAGCTATGTTCAGGGATCGTAATGTGTATAGTCTTTCGCCAAGCATATGTTGTTTAGCCTATATGGCGATTATTATATCGAGGATTATCGAAACATCTACAAAAATCAATGAACTATGGTGGTATGTATGCAAATTATCGCCCCAAAGTTAAATGGGACCCAAGTTCAGTATACACACCATATAACCTTAAATAACCTGATTATAATTTTGTCAATCGTCTCAAAATTTTCAATATTTAAAACCAAACAATTTTAAACGTGTCAGGAAATAAGAATATATTTAAAAAATGGTAAATATTAAATGTTGTTGGTTGCAGGTAAGGTTTTCTATACCCAAATAGATGGTACTCCGTAAAAAATAAGGATGTGATTATGGGGCTATCGACTTGTTTTAACTAATAATCTAGTATGAAATTTATCAAATTAAACCAAATCAAAAGCTAGTTGATAAACATCTCCAAATATAACCGTGTGAAATGGTTATGATGGAAAATATTAAAATGACATCGCGTGATACAAAATGAAAAAATAAATAAAATAAGAATAAAATAAATAAAACCCCACTGGCTTCACCCTCTGTAATCGCCGGCCACCCCCACCGTCACTCTTCCACTCCCCCTCTGTAACCGCCGGCCACCGCAACTCTTCCACGGTGCATAAACGTCGACCTCTCCACTCTTCATCTCCCTCTCTGTAACCGCCGGCCACCGCCATTCACTATCTCCCTCTGTTCTCGTTCACCGCTGCCACTGGCCAGACCACCACTTTCTAATTTTACCGTGTCTGTACAGGTACGTTTGTACAATGAATCAATGATGATGCTATTGTACCTGTAATTCGTTGGATGAGAATAAGTTTCTAGTGCAGTCTTTAGAGTCTGTAATTTAGAGTTAGGGTTTGATTATGTGTTTTTGCTGTTAGATATTTTTTGGATTCATGGCTGGAGATTTGTGTTTAGCTTTAAATAGATTTGTTCTATGGTAGATTACTCTGTTTGTTGATACATGGCAACATTTGGTGCATTTTTTATAGGTGCCTCCAAGAAGTGTTTCTGCAATTCTGCATAAACACAACATGAACTAAAAATATCTTCTTGTATGATAGGTTGCTGTTTCTTGTTCTTTTTCTCGATGCACCGAAGATTTTTATCATCATTTATTGTTGTCCACTTTGATTCTTTAAAGAAACTGCAATTAAATCCAACCCACCTATTAGGTAGCTCAAGAACCCTTACAATCGAGACAACTGAACTGCCACATGCCGAAGATGATCATTTTCATGCAGACATACCGAAACCTGCTAAGAGCAAGTCTGAGAGAAAACCCTACCCAACACCTATGAGAATCCTGGTTCAGAGAGCTAAGGAAGAGAGAGAGGCTAGAAAGAAACAGCCATGTAAATTGCTAGAAGAACCACCCGAAAATGGTCTGCTTGTTCCTGAACTGGTTGACGTAGCTCATAAAGTTTATCGAGCCAGAGAATCAATGTTACTCGGGTTATCGCAGATTGTGAAGGCCATTCCAGTTCTTCGATGCAGGTATAAACCAATATTAATATAATCAGTTCCGAGTTCATACAGTATACTCGTAATATATTAAGATATATATGAAATATTTGCTAACATATAGAGTAATTATTTAGGAACCACTTTGTATACACCAACATTATTACGGATTATTTTCTATGATCAACTCATAGTTTCATTATATCCAAATTAGATTAGTGTATATCATCAAAACAATAGTAATCTATTAATAAGATGTCATGATCGTGTATCCTGTCTATTTGTTTTATGATACATTATATAGGTGACGAATTGGACCCATTTACTTATAAATGGATTGATTCAGGTTATGTTTAATTTCTAATGGGTCATATAGCTAGCATAAACAAATAAGATAAAAGAAAACAGGTCATCTGACTTGAACGGGTTGAAAGTTGCTTATTATTATATTATTTTTAAAAAGATAGATTACTGTTGCAATAATTTAATTTATGGTATCATACTTGACCCCGTAATTATGTAGAAAAATAAATTCTTTGGAATGTGTAGTGGGGCGAACACAACACGACCGACTTTTGCGTGTACAAAAATAAAATGTTTTGATTTGAACCTCCTACTGCCTGAATGTTTTTCCACCTCTAATATTCTAATATGATGGTACGTATTGGTTTTCAGGCATTGCTTTGAGGTTCACATTGGTGAGGCCGGGCATGAGATTAGGACATGTACTGGTGCAGAAAGTGGTTTAAGAAACGCTACTCACGTATGGCGAAAAGGAAGATTTCACGATGTAATTTATTTTCCCAAATGCTTCCATCTCTATGACCGTGTTGGGAAGCCACGAGTTGTACATGATGAGAAACACTCAGTTAAACAAGTTCCAGGCGTTGTAGAGCTCTGCATACAAGCTGGACTGAATCTTGAAAAGTACCCTACTAAGAGAAGAACCCGACCCGTATATAGTATAGAAGGTAGAATAGTCGATTTTGAGTTGGACACAAATCAAAAAATACAAACCGATATCGATTATAGTTTAGATCTTTCGTTGAACACGGAAACGCAACTGAAACTTGATTTACGGGAAATAAGTACCTTGACACTTGATTCATGGTTTGAGATGATATCAGGGGTTAAGAAGATAATGGAGAGATACAAAGTGCATACATGTGGATATTGTCCTGAAATCCAGGTTGGTCCAAAAGGACATAAAGTTAGGAACTGTAGGGCATCAAAACATCAGTCTCGAAATGGTATGCATGCTTGGCAAGAAGCGACAATCTTTGATGTAGTGGGACCTAATTACGTGTGGCATGTTTCTGATCAATCAGGCTCTCCATTGTGTAACGATTTGAAAAGGTATTATGGTAAAGCTCCAGCAGTTGTCGAGCTGTGTGTGCAAGCAGGTGCACCTATTCCAACTCAGTATAGGAGTATGATGAGATTAGATGTTGTTCCTCCGTGTCGTGATGAACTGGATCTTGTTACATAGAAGTGGCACAATGGGTGGCTGGACTGGTTGACTAAACAGGTCAAAACAGGTTTTGTGTTGTTGTATGCTTTTGTTGCCATAGGAAATATGGCGCATCATGTTGATTCGCCTGTCTTTTTTGTAGAATTTAAATATAGTTTTATGAAAGTTTTGTGTTGTCACCTTTTGTATTCGTATGCCTCACCTATCCAAATTATCTGGCAGTGCAGTATCCATTTGTTATTGATACAACCTGTAGGTCTCTTTGTTTTTTTTGGGTTTGGGGAAAATACCCCGAAAAACTTTTATTAAAAAACACCAAGATACAAAAATTTAAGTTGGGTATTCCCAACTAGATACAAATTCCTACCTAAAACATGATTTAGGAACAATAAGAAAAAATGTATAAAACTAAACAAAACTAAATATATGCTTGTATATTTTAATAATACTGAAAAGAAGATTGCAACTATTACTATACACTCCTGGTCAATTTTTGTTTCTCATTTTCACATGCCCATTTACCAATTGTTGTATCTCAACTATTCCTTGGGCTCATCATGGACTTACCAAGCCAGCAGAATATCAAAGCTCCATTCCAAAAGATCAATAAATCTGAAAACCCACTATTCCGTAGATCCTGCTTAGATCTTTTTGACACATTATTGCTTCATTTTTTATTACTTTTGCTGACCTAAATGAAATACACACTCCAATTGCACTTTGTTTACGAAACTAAGAGGTCATTAACCCATTTGTTTCTCACCCATTTACCATCCAAATGACCAAAACTAGCACTACTAGTAATCCCCATTTTACCCCATACTTCATAACTTGCACCTTGCATCAATTGATTCGATTGACTCAGACTGTTATCAACATTTTGACCAAACTTAGTCAATACATGCCAATTTTGATGAAGATCGCTTTCATTTCCAAAGACAATTGTGTACCCATCTTTAAACACTTGACATAAATCACCATTTTAAACCCTCCATAGGCACCATTTGTGACCCTCTGCCCCTATATGCCTAAAACCATTCCATGTCTTTAATCAGCAGAAACAATCAAAATTTCAGCAAGTAGGTCTCTTTGTTCTGACTTCTAACAATTTTGTTTCTAAAATACAACAAATTCGTAGAGGTGTAGGGTGTTATATATATATATATATGTATATATACATACATATATATACATATATATATACATACATATATATGTATATATATATCTCCGATGTATATAAATCTAGGTTTTTCATAGCTGATGTGTCATATTCTAATTGGTCTTAAACTGACGTGGCCCCCACTCCTTTACCAGTAAGATCCGCTCAAAACTTTCTCAAACATGGGCAGTTGGTATAGACGGTTACCTAGATTCCAAACCACTCAACCACATTCTTATTTCTCCTGAAACTGCTACCCTTCTATCATTACGAATTTTCTTCCTCAAGCATTAAGAATTTTCTCCATAAAATTTCATCTTCAGTTGTTGCCTTTTATCGGCTGTTGGTACATAAAACCAACTTTTTTAATCGCAACAACAAAATCTGAGAAAGCATGCTTATTCACCTGTCCTCTTTGTTGATTTTTTTGTATGTGTTATCGTAAGTTTTCGGACTGATGTTACTCGAATTTGTGGAAGCATGCTTAGTAATAATCATTACATTGCAAGACAATTTTTTTAAAAAATTGAAAGTTTTGATGTAGGACATTCCCTGCAACTTTTCTTTGTTTGTGTGCGCCCACCAAATATTTGATCAAATGACCAGGTAAACTGTGTGGAGGCAACAATCTACATATGGCATAGACAACAACCAACATCATTGGATATGGCAAAGATAATTTGATATTCCATGCCTTCCCACGTATAGAAATGCAAGAGTTTGAGCTTAGGCCATTGAATTTTCCGGTACATTGCCTCATTAAAAAAGGTTCATTCTCACATCGATTAGTTTTATTAATTATCTTCGGCTATGATGTCTAAAGGTTATTTTTTTATTAAATCTTAACATTGCTGTTATTTTTGATGTAAAGTATAGGTTATGTTTTATATGCCTTTTTGTGTGTGCTAAAATGTTGAATAACTTGTCCCCATTTGGTTTCATTATTTTCACATCTTCATAAAATCCTTACTTGATCCATTATTTGATTATGCCTCAACCTGGACAGATTGAAGGCCATACTTGTAAACATGGAAATTATATGTTCCATTATAATAGTTGATTAAGATTTTCTTTCGAGTTTTCTTGATAGTTACAAGCATGTGGTAGAATTACAACGAATATTGAAAGCTCCAAACTACCTTGAACTGATATAATGGAAGTAAGAAACTTGGGGATGTATCTAGGAACACATCATCTGATTATTTGCCCTTTGAGTTCGATCATGACTCTAGCGATCTTTCTTGAAGCTGCTTGTACGTATCTATATACAGGTCTACAGTGAATGATTCATACGAGTATGTACCATGAGTTGCTACTCCGTAATTTTGAAATGTGGCTAATTTTCTTGGATCAATTAGGCAGTGCATGTCATCCATTTTTTTTCTTGTAAATAAATTTATGTTAAGTTGATGATGTTCTACAAGTCATTATCTTGAAATCGTAGGTCTGTGATTCCATGGTTTCAAGTCAAGAACCTGGTCGTTGAACGATTAATCACAGCTAATAAGCTTCTTTTCTTATGTATTCTTAATAGGTAGTCTAAATGTTTATTTGGTTATGCGCATACCGGCTCTGTCCATTTTAATCGTTATCATTTACTCCCTCCGTCTCATTATAAGTGTCCACTTTGAAAATGTACGCAGTTTTTAGAAAATTCCACTAACTCCACTCTTCACCAATCAAATACCATCCTTACCCACTAAAATCTATTTTAATTGGTTGAAACCCAAAATGGAAATGTGAACACTTATTGTGGGACGGAGGTAGTATTATATTTGTAAGAGTGTTTCTTGATGCAAAAATCAAGACTTTTACAATACAAAAACCAAGGAACACAAGGTTAAAAGATAATTACTAATGAACAAAGGAATTTTTCTTCTACTATCTTCATTGGATTTGCAGTTGGATGGTAGTGTTTCTAAATAGAACTTGGGAGGAAGAAAGAGCCATAATAACATATGCTAAAACTATGGACGGCCAAAAGAAGCATATATAGAGATCAGCCGAAACCGTTAAAGCTAAACAATTGGTATCTTTGTGACAACTATTAAATTTTGAGCTACTTACACAATCAGTGTTACATATTATAGTGATGATATTCTTTCTCATCCCACCCAGGATCAACCGTTTGACCTATTCTCAATTTGACTAATTCCTTAAGTCTACCAGCTGCTGATAATGTGCAACGCAAATTGGAACAATCTTTATGGCAAACTTGACAAAATTTTGCCTCCTTTACTATTATTAAAGCAGCACATGCTAAAAAGATCTTATTGACTCTTAAAAGACTATGCTAATATTATGTTTCTAATATCCATCTTTCTTGTGCCAGGTGGTAGATCTCACAGATGTCTTATTATGCTCTTTTTGGACCATGGTTTGATACTTCGATCTTCTGGTAAGTTGTTATTCTCTTCTTATACTCCATATATGTTTTATTTATAGTGTGAAACTGTTTTAAAAGTACTATCAGCTTACCAAAAGTAAAATTGTTTGAGATGATATATATATATATATATATATATAAAACCTTTGTTGAGGTTTAAGATGCAATGAAGTGCAATTGATCTCGATCGTAGACTATTAGTATACGCAATCTTCGTGGATGTGCTCTATATACTCTTATTTTCTTAGGGTTGCTTTACAAACTCACGAATTGTAGTTATAAGTTATGAAGGTGACATAATCTCTATATCAAATATCAAGTTTTCTACCTCTCTACATATAACTAAGATAAGATTTAGACATCCACTTGTCAACCTCTGATTGGTACTTAAATTAGCTTTCCTTACATGTCATTCCTAGGCGTTTTATCTGCCACTCAAATCTGCCTGCTTTATCATTAGTCAGGCAGTTTAGGACACTTTTAGTCCCCCCCCTCGGCGGGTCTATGCATTTTATATCAGATTAGTAGCTACTAAGTTGAAACAAATGTCTTCCTCAATGGTGTTGATTGCATTAGTTGGAAACATTTTCGAGGGGTTCCATTTTCCTTTTTCTGATATAAGGTGGTGTATTGTCTTTATGTTTATGCAGTTTTCTATGGTAATGCTTGGCCGTTTTACTTTTGGGTCTTTTTTTGAAGGTTGAACCGTTATCGACTATGTTACAAGGTAGTTTTTCAAATTTGAATCAGTCGACCCCTTTCACTAATTTGGGTTGCTGTGTTGTGTCTGGTTGATTTCTTTTGGTTTCGTTTTTCTGTAAGATATATGCTACATGGTTTATATTCATTTTGATGTTATGTTGTTTTTATGCTCCGGTTATCAGGTACTCAGCGATAATGTTCAGTTGAAGCTGGGTTACAATCAATTTGATGTAGCGATACCTCGATGAAATTCTGTATATACAGATCTGTTTGGCAGAATTCATGTAGGGGTCGAGGCGATTTCGTATGATATGATTGTACACTTTGTAGGTAAACTCCCGAGTCTCTAATGTTATTATTGAGTTTCTTCGTATTCTGTTATTTTGGTTTCAAAACTTGGTGTGCTTAAAAATGTAAATTTTAGAAAAATATGGACCTAAATATGAGTTCTGGTAATTATTGAACTAGATGTCATAGTATGTGGTTAAGAGGCCTAAACTGTCAGCTTGTCAACCCTTTCCGAGCGCATTCCCTCTAATTCGAGAACATAAAAAGCCTGAGCATCCTTTCCCTCCCTTGCAAGGAAAAATTCTTGAACTTTCCATATTTAAGGACCTATTACAAGGTAGAACGCAACTTAAATCATCCATCCATAATTAACCTTTGTTACATGCCAATTGCTTTGTATTTGTGTTAGTAGTCAATTTTGGTAACATTTATAGGAATGTGTTCTTAAGCTATCTATCACTCATCTCTCATGGTGCAATTTTTGGGTCATTTTCAGATCACCTGCTATGCTTTGGAATGGAATATCACTGAACCTATAATGGAGAAGAGGATGACCCCAGCTTAACCTTCTACTCAGGTCAACTCATTACTCTTTGACTACTGCAAGACTTGAGGTTCTTTTGTTACTCATTTATTCTTCTAATACAATAATTATTTCATATAATTAATAAACATGTTTGTGTACTTATATATTTAATAGTTATACCGTTAGTATGATTTGTTGAACCAACAGTTCAAATGAGGGATGTTTATAATTCCTATACGTTTGAGTTTTTATTTATCCAATATCATATCAATACTCTTCTAATTTTGTGTTTCATTATGATTATGATGTCAAATTTCACAACTCTGCATATCTGCTTGCACCAAAAGAGCTCCTCACGACCTGATATGTAAATGACCTTGCTAACCCTTACCGTCTTAGCAATGTAGCAACCAATGGTGCAAAAGTCGCTAGTCGGGGTCGAGTCGGTCGGGACCTCGGAAGGACTAGTCGGCCAAGTCGGGGACTAGTCGGGTTTTGACTTTTGTTGACTTTGTATACATTTAAATAATAATTTTAAAACTATGTGTAAATATAGATGAGAATCTTATATATTTTAAAGATAAGGGATTAAAATGTAAATTTCTTTTAACTTTTTCTTGAAAATGACAACTTTCTCTCTCCTCTGTTCCCATATTTCCATATCTGATTTTATCTTCATCTTCCCCTTTCTCATTCATTATCATCTTCATCTTCTACATCTCATTTTCTATCATCTCTTTCTCCATTCTACCACATTTTCCTCTATTTTCTCTCATATTTAGCAACAAAGAGCAATGGAGAAACATATCCAAGCCATAAAATGAACGATTCTAACCTTTTGACCGCCGTTGACCATCGTTGACCGGCGTTGACCGACCTGTTTGAGCGACCTAGGGCTGGTCGAGTCGGAGGACCTCTGTAAACCGACTAGTCGCCGACTAGGCGGCCTGGTGGGCCAACTTTTGCAACCTTGGTAGCAACTTTAGCTCAAGTTACAAGTTATATATTCAACACAATTGTTACTGAGAACTCGATGATTTTAATTTCATGCCTTGAACCTATTAATCTGTCGTTGAAATCTCAATGTCCATTGAGACTACTTTAGGGTTGCTACTACTTTTTATTTATATATATGTACACACAGACTCACACACAAAGGTATTAGCCTGATCATTGGCATCACCTAATTGAGTAAAGGTTACATCTTGCTTAAGTTTCATTTTGTTGAACGTTGTTGTCCTGCCCAAAAGTTTATATACTCTTCTATGATTGTATATTTTTTTTGTTGAAATTGTTTGGTTGCGTAAGTGTCATCTTAAGTGTCACCTAATTGTCTGCATTTAGTCTCCTCTAGATAGTTAATGTGTTTCCAATAATGTCCATTTATAATTTGGTTTCTTGATTTCTGATACTCGCTTATTGTTACTTCTTGCGACAGAGGGATAGAATTTAGCTGTCTGTCAACAAAAACCTGATTAAAAACTTTGAAAATTCGCTAACCAAGGGTGAATTGATAACTAACTTCTTTGCCTATGAATGTGTTGGCTACTAAAAGATTGTCAGTCATCCATATAAGATTAACTACCACTGCAACACATGTCAAACACATTAACAACTTTGTTGTTTCAATCTATAGCTTTGGTTTTATTCCATTTGCATACATTTGTGGCCAATCTCTTCAAGACAACCAGCATGTTGGTGATTAGTAACACATTAAACATACAAACTTAATGTTAACAGCAATCTAAATCTCATTTTCTTCTGGTACGCAGATATTATTGGGCACATGGTTGCTGCTGCTGACATTATACATGGTGAGAGAAATGGTCAACCAAAACGGTTTGTTTCCCTTTAGTGCACTATCATATCTTGATATGTACACAAATCATATCTTGATATGTACACAAATAAACTCAACTTTTTGTTTCCCTTTACTTTCAATTTGAAATGCTGATCGTTTTTCTTTCTAGAGGAGTGATGATCAATTATATACCCTATGGTATTCGTTTGCTGATGAGTTCAAATCAGTACTTGACAAAAGTAATACATCCCTAAATGTTTCGGTTTTACAGTTTGCGAAGTACCGAGTCTGGCGTGGTTAACTCCAAATTTATAAAATTAAGATTTTTTATACGCCCAAGTCTTTATTTATTATAATTTTACTCATACCGACTATTCAACTTTATGTTGATCTAATTTGCTTTATTACACTTATACATTCAGGGAACTTTTGCTGTTTCCAATGCATTTATATGGAACACGTATATTCTTCAACTCTGACCTTCACGAAGTCTCTGAATACATAGACAGGTATTTATGATGCCGACCAATCAAATATGCTTGCATTGAACCTTATTTGTCTATGCGAATATCGATTATCGTTTGCACGTTCAATTACAAATACTGACTTTCGCTCAAAGTATGGTGATGACTCCCCTTTATTAGAACTTACTTTCACTACCAAATCAGCGTGCTCCCAAAAACTACGATTCCTTCCTTCCGAAACAAGATGCGCCACTCCGGAGCAGATTCCAGACATAGTGGAGGTAATTATGGCATTTTTCTTCATGCATTATATCAACAGTAGCTTGTGTATATTTTCAACTGATTTTTTAATATTTTTTTCTTGATCCTGTTTGGTTTATTTATTTATATATTTGACACTATACAGCAAGTTGTTATGTCAATTTCATGTACAATACTTCTATTATTGCATCAATAATATTTCTAACTACCTCTTTTCTATTTGTCTTTTATCATTTCAGGTTCACAAAATACATTACAGTTGCTATAATAATCTCTGTTATTCAGCCAGAAGAGCTACAATATTATATTGTTTATCGCAAATGCAACTCGCAAATTCGCTTCAGCAAGTCACAAAGATGATGTTGAACAACCTGTTCATAAGGAACCCATGAATACGTATTGTATGCCCGGATTGTGGTCCTGGTATTACTGCTGTCATTCCAAGGTTTTTGATGCAAACATTCTACTTCTATTTTCCTTATGGCAAACATATTACAAATTCAAGTTATCCTTCACTTTTGATTTTAAGAGCTAACATACAGACATGTTTTGATTTTCATTTCTAGAATAGGCTCAAGATCCACATTGTTTTCACTAACCACACATCATCTTTGAAGTTGTCATTATTTACTATTGTTGGTATTAGAAATCTCAAACAGTGCTTATACTCAGAAACATAACTGTGATGTTGATGTGGACGATTATCCAGATGCTTTAAACGTAATGATTGGTAAAAAGCTGTTTTTTGCGGTTGAGGTTACAGATTATAACCTCATAAACAAATCACAAGTTTACTGTCTATAAGCTCTCGGAGGATAATCTTTATGGGGGCTTTCAACAGGTTTGCTGTTGTTGAATGGGTTAGTTATCATTCTTTTTACTACCCTATATATTATCTTTGAAGTTGTCATTATTTACTTTTCTTGGTATTCTTGTAGGATGACACCCCCAACATTCCATTACTCAGTGCTACTGATACCCAATCTCCATCTCTGGAGGTTTTAATGTGATAGCTTATTGTGTTTCACTTATCAAATTGCTTAACACCTGTTCACACCATCAATGTTGTTATTGTAGGTCATTGTTGAAGAATACTTGTGATAGAACGTCAACAACACTTCATGAATCCTAACTCGCAAGAGTGTTGAGCTTTCTGATAACGAAAAAGGTGTCCATTCAACAACTTACAAGGCTAAGTGAAGGGTGGTCCAAGTTAAGAGTTTAATGGTTAACTTCAAAGAATTGTTATGTGTTTAGCTTTTTAGAAGTGTTCTTTGTCACTTATCTACCATTACATGTAAATCATGTTGTGACCATGCATGACTTGCAAGCAAAAAGTGCTTTGATTCTACTATAGAATGGTTATCTGTAAAGGGTTTGGTGTTTAGATTTTTGTAGGGTTCTGTTTTGAAGTGTTAAGTTTAGCTTTTTAGAAGTGTTAAGCGTTTAGCTATAAGAAGGATTATGTATTTAACTATATAAAAGGGCTGTGTATTTTGTCCCTTTAAAATTTGTGTTTAAATTTTTTAATCATTATGTGTTTAGCCTTTTCAAATGGTTTCATGTTTAGCTTTTTAAAAAGGGCCGTGTGTCAAGTATTTAGTGGTTAGTCTTTTACAAGGGTTATGTAAAGGGTTATGTATTTAGCTTTCACAAGAGTTATGTGTTTAGCCTTTTAAAAATCTTAATTTTGTGTTAACCTTTTAAAAAATCGATGCGTTTAGATTTTTAGAAGGTTATGTGTTTAGCTTTTAGCAGTGCTCGATGTTTAACCTTATAGAAGGGTTGTCTTTTGCTTTTGAATTTTCTTTTCTTTTTTTTTTTTGTTTCAAAGGTTTTGGTGTTTAGTTTTTTAGAAGTTATTGTATATGGTTTTTAGAAAGGAATTGTTTAGCTTTAGAAGGGTTATGTGTTAAGGTTTAATGTTTAATTTTTTGGATGATTTCCAGTATTATTCACTATATTAAGTTTTATTATCATGATACTCCGCGTGTGAGTTCAATAATATTGACGTACAAGATTTGAACGTTGCGATCCACTTGATTTTGAAGCGATATCCGGTTATTCGTGTTATTGTATCATATTGTGTTCATGTTATGTTGAATAGAAGGATGAAGCAATTAATTTTGATTTATAATGCATTTAACTTTTTTAATAATGCACTTAAGTTATTAATATAATGCAGTTATGTCCAAGTATGATGCCTTGTAGTGTTTCCATCATATTTTGTGTTTAGAATGGTTCCGTTAAAGGGTTTGAGTGTGTATCCTTTTAGATAACTAATTTGTTTAGCTTTTATATAAGTCACAGTCTTTAAATTAGAAAGGTTATGCGTTTAGTTTTTTTGAAGGATTATGCGTGAAAGGTTTAGTGTTTAGCTTTTAAAAGAGTTCCTTATTTAGCTTTTTAGAAGGGTTTTGTGTTTACTTTTTTAGATGGATTTTGTATTTTGTGTCAAAGGTTTTGTAATTAGCTTCAAGAAGAGTCATGTAACAAAACTATGTCGATGATTTAGTTATTTATTCTTTGAAAAGGCTTTTGTGCTTACCTTTTAAAAGGACTTCAAGGTTAACTTTTTTCAAGGGTTATATCTTTAGCTTTTAAATAAATTATGTTTCAAGGGTTTAGTATTAAAATTCTTAGAGGGGTTTGACGTATAACTTTTAAGAAGGGTTCCATGTTTTGTTTTACAAAAAGTTTTTTAGGGTTTTAGTATTTAGCGTTTTACAAGGGGTTTTGTTTATTTTTAGGATGGGTTATATGTTTAGATATTTAGAATGGTCATGTGTTTTTTTTTTGCAGAAGGTATTCTATATGTGATGCACTTAAGTTATAACTATGACTCATCATTATAATACAAAAAAATATTTCAAATGTCGTCATTTTTATGACTATGATATAGTAATCTTTTACTTTGATGCTCTTTATTTTTAGTTATAATCGTAAAGTCAACTCTCATAATAATCTATAACATTTAGGATTTAAGGTTTAGAACTAAAGTTTACAGTTTAGGATTTAGTAGGGCAAAACCATGACTATCTTGCTTTGATTGACTAAAATTGTAACTTTTAAAATCTAGGGTTTAGAAGGGTTCGGGATTTAGAGTTAGAAGAGTATGAGGATTTGAGTTTAGTAATGCTAAACAAATCATAGAACGACTAAAGTTTTAACTCATGTACTATAATTAAAGTTTAGATTTTATGTTTTTGGAGGGTTTAGTGTTTAAATTTAGAAAGGTTTAATGTGTTTTTAATAGAGTTCATGTACATATACAAAAAGTAAGTTTACAAAATAATGTAGTTGTACAAATTTTGAAGGTGAATGACAACAATAAAAAGTAACTATCGATTGTAGTAAAGAAAATATTTGAATTTGATTCCATTTTGTTTCTCTGCCCAATAATTTCTTTATTGCACTATCATACTAAATTTAATATGCAAGACAAATACAAACAAAAGTAATTAATATATATATATATATATATATATATATATATATATATATATATATATATATATATGTATGTATGTATGTATGTATGTATACACACACACAAAAACAACAACATATAACCATATATGTGAAGGTGAACTAGGAAGAGGGAGGAGAAGAAAAACTAGACTAAATTATTCTTAAGAAGATAAGGTGTAAATACTCGTGTGATAATTTTCTATTCGCATCCATCCTACTCACTTAAATGAGTTTTTTCGCTTAACCGTACTCTTTACTTTATACTCCATGCTACTCGATGTACTCGGAGTAAATTCAAACCTTCTACTATTATTTCATTTTACAACATTTGTAATACTTGTGATGGTTTTATGAAATTGTTAAATAACGTATTTTAATTTATTATTATTACAAAAAATTGGATAAATTGTACATTTAAGTGAAGTCGACTTTTAACGATACTGTCCAACCCACATGTATTTACCTAGTATATATATATAGTAAGGGGATAAAAAAAGAAGAAAAATTATGGAGAGAAGAGGAAGAAACATTGTAGACCAATAATTTCAAATATGGGTCGAAGGGTAAGATTGGAATTTTGCTGAATAATTAATTAGTCATTCCATAACTAATTCTTCCACCACATTCCTAAATTAATGGTCATTCTATTATTTTGACAAAACAAAATTAAATGTATGTAATTGGACAAATTTACCTTCTAACATTCAATTAATTTTGTAATTATTTACAACTCATACCATTATATTTTGAACTATTGATCAAATAAATGTAAAGTTTAGATCTCTTCTCTCCCATCTCTCATATAAAATCATGTGAATGGCATGAGTAATTACCTTTTAATTTATTAATTAAATCATTATCTAAAATTTCAATATTAATGGCAGTTTTAAGTCTCCTATATTTTTGGAAGATTAACCTTCTTTCCAATATTGGTTCACAAAATCGTAACTATGATTCATTTGTTCACAATGTTATATTTTTCAAAGATTCAGGAAATCATACTATGATTCAATTGTTTGTAATAGTGATTCACCATTTTGATTTGTCATTGTACTTCAATTCTTCATAAAATAATTCAGTTTATTATTATGCAACAATGATTCACCATTTTTAAGTGTTGGTAATTTATCTTTGAATTAATGATATACTGATTCACCATTTTTTAAATTGTATTTATTTTATTAAATTGTTTATTATTGTATTAAATATAACAATGAATCATCATTGAAAGAAGTAAAACAAAAGAACATGTAATTTTAAATGAGCGTAGAAGATGATGATCACACAATTATTTTTAATGAAAAAAATAATTAATAGAAGATAAATACAATAAATAACTCCACCTTTATTGGGGAAGATTCCTTTTATTAACGAGAAACGGTCTTCATACTCGTACGTAGTAAATGACGGTTATGATTTTTTGAAATTGATTCATTACAAAAGTCCCTTTTGCCCTTCTAGAACTAAAAATCTGTGAATTTTAATTCAAAAAATTATAAAATAACTACCAAATATTCCGAACCATTGATTGTCCAATCTAAGGGTCATAAATCATTCTCTCCAAATTTCTCTTCTCCATCGATCCTACACACACACATATATATATACAATAACTTTTGCCTTCATCTATTGGTATCATTTAAGCGCGCGTGCACGCGCGCACACACACACACACATATATATATAGTGGGAGGTTCAAACAAGAACAACTTAAAATTTGAGAATTTGTAAGTACCACTACAATACATGATTATTCATATGTATAGTGTCAAAATATACATAAAAATGTTAATAAGAATCGATAAAATTATAAAAAACCGAAAAATTATGTGTTAGAATTTATTTTAACTAACTTTAACCGATTTGTTCACATGTGAACTGCTCAGTTGTGAACATATGTGTTTTTAAGTATTTTTATACGTAATTTTGTGATTTTTGATATATTTTTGTTTCTCATTCGAACAAATATAAATGTTCACATGTGTATAATGTTAATCACATATGAAGAATCACATATTTTTGTGGTTCTCACAAGTTCTCAACTTTTAAATGTTCTCATTTGAACCTTCATATATAGTCAAGAGATCGCATGAGAACTGTGAGAACCTCCTAGGCCGTTACATGACTAAATTAAATTGGGCTCATTGACAATAAATCAAATGGGTATCAAAACCGTAATCACAAAACCTACACAACTTCTTCTTTTCACAATCTCTCTCCTCCCTTCAGACCTCTCAACACCAGTTACCACAAATACTTGCAAATCCTAATTTGAATGGCAGCGCATATGTAAAACGAAGACCACCGAAGAATTCAAAAGCTTCTGGAAGCTACCACAAATATTTTCGACGGTTACTGCGTTGATTTTTGGCGGTTATTGCGTTGATTTCCGGCAGTTACAACGAAGGTTTTCAGTTTGCTTGATTAAGAAGAAAACCATTTCAATTCGCCGCTACAGTTTTTCCGGTAAGTGGTTGTTGAATGTTTTCCGGTCAGATACATTACCGCCGTGAAGTTTTCTGATTAGACAAATTGTCGCCGGCAAAATCCACCGTTGTCGACAATAATATGGAACATATGAAGAAATTTGGTCAAACTTGTTTGTTTTATTTCCTATGTACGAAGTAATCGTAGTGGCCAACCAATTTTTGTTATTTGCTAACTTAATTTAAAGTTCAATTTGTAAATTGTGATGCGATACTACAAAATAAACATAAAATATCTTATGCATTTATTTCTTTTTATCTAATTTTTCATTATAGAGTATGAAACGCCCCTAATTTTTTTTATTTTTTTTTGTGTTATGTTACGCGATCCTGGAACCCACTTGGGATCGCATAACTATGTACAAAATCGTGCCAGGAGGTTTCCTTCATTGTTACGCGATCCTAGCAACTTCCTGGGATCGCGTAACTATGTACAAAATCGTTCCAGAAGGATTTTCTTCAATATTACGCGATCCTAACATCTTTCTGGGATTGCGTATCTATGCACAAACACAGAACTCAGCAAAACTCAAATTTTTGACCCAACTTTGCACGCGCATAACTTTTGACTCGTTTACAATCAAGACACAAAATTTTACAGACATGTTTCATATGACATAATGAAGGTTTCCCAATTGGCACTTTTTCAAAATTCACACTAACGACGGTTTTGGACTTAAATCTGAAAAGTGACTATTTTGACACTTTTAGAACCAATTTTTTGCCACCAATTTGATTCAACTCTTCTTACCACTTTTCAACAACTCTATTTGCAATAATTCAACATCACAATACACATCAAAACGTCCAAATCATCATTTCGACTAGTTTTAACTAAATGACCCGTTGTGAAACCCATTTTGACCCATTTTGAGAAACTTTAATATCTTAATATTATCAATGCCAATTCAATATCTACAAGGGTATTTACAACCCAAAAACAACTTTTAACATATTATTTTACAAACATTTCATACACAACGAACTTAGTTACAAAAGATGATTAAATTCAATTGATCCACGACTTTACGACTTGGGCGTTCTTACGTACCAAGAGCATGATCAAAAGGTATTACTTACTACTAGCTTGTAGCAAGTCCACCTCTATTCTCGTTTGAGCTTTTTACCCAAATCACCCCGAGTCCCACTTTGCTCACCTACATACATCAACAACATAACTATAAGCAAAATGCTTAGTAAGTAAAGAAGATATAACATAAACATTAACATAACAACATAACATTAATTAAGGATCCTTAACCTCTTATCATTTTGACTCAAAGAGTCCCACCTTATGGTGTCAAGGCATAACAATTGAGGTTTCTCAAGTCTCAAAGTCACCTTTGAATTCCACCATTTAGTGTGATCATTGAATACTCTTGTATCTCAATGATCACACTTCATCCACAATATACCAAAGAACAAATACTTGACTACTCAATATAATCCAAGCATTGCAATATAAATCATACTCATCCATTACTTACCTTAGATTAGTGATCAATTTGCTCAAACAACTCTTTCCACTCTCTTATCACCTAAACATAACAATACATACATATGAGTCATTTACAACTAAATTTCAACTCATTATCTTTAACTAGTTAGAATTCAAGTGTGTTATTTCACACACTGTAACACCCTCTCTTCATATTTTATAAAATATTCTTTTATTTCGGAAGCGTAGATTAAAACATATATTGCATTAATAAGATTTACAAAAGGTACATATATATTGTTCAAAAGAAAGTATGACAACTAGGTGTTACATAATTTCAACTTTCATTTAAGTTATCAAAAACATATCAGAGTTGCCAGCTGGTCAAACATTCTTTGAACATAATCTTCCTGCCCGCCCATTTCAATCATGACCTGCAGGGATTAAGGTGGGGGGATTAGCATAAAGCTAAGTGAATGAATGTGAAACTAACAGTTCAACTTAGCATAACAATCTGTTTACATCAATTAATCGTAAACACATAACGTCAAAGAGGATCGGTGGTTTTTGAGGAACCCTACTGCCGCGGTGGCCCTCAAAGAACGCTTATCACAATCTGTATTGGCCTATACATAATATACCGATAACTTGATACTACCATTACGCAACACAGGTTCTAATACAACACATGTATAAGACCCTGTATCTGTAATCATGTAATAATCAAGTCCAACAATCTGTTGACCTCTTTAATAACAACCGATGCCCGAAGGCCACATTGCACGTAGATTCATAATCAGCAAATCAGACTAAACAGTCTATCAATTATATCTACGTTTACTTGTTGCAACCAAACCATTACAACCAAATCAAACTTGTGAGTTCCAGATCCACTCACTTGTCAGTCTCAGTCCAACAACTCAAAAGTCTAATGTTACTGAGTCTTCTGCTGATCTGAGAATACAACAAATAATGAGTTAGTAACTCATTCCACAATCGTATAACATATTTCAATACATAGTATCGAAATGACAAATAATTTCCAAGTTATAACAATGCACTTATATAATTATTTACTCAATCATCATAGTAACATATTTAAGCGAACAAGCAAATCCTTGAAGTCTAAGAAACAAAAGTTCAATCCGAAGTGAAACCAGAAAATCCCGAAACGATGTTTAAAAACTGAAAAATGCCATTTTCGACCCCAAGATGACCCCGAAAGGTCTAAAACCGCCTAGGCTCATTTAAAAGAGTTTTAATTATTGGACCGTTTTCGAGTGACCATGCGAATCTTGGCCCAATCCGTGTTAAATGAAAATTGGGTAAGTTTTTAGGCACTAAAAGTATCACTAACACTTGTGCACTTTTGAAATTTGCAAAATAAAACTTTTAAAATCTCAGTTCGCAAAGCAACATCTCAGTTCGCAGGAAAAAATCTCAGTTCACAGGGATTCTCAGTTCGCAAGACAATAACTCGGTTCGCAAGGCAATAACTCGGTTCGCTTCGCAATAACTTGGTTCGCTTCGCAAGGTTCAATTCGCAAATCTCAGTTCGCATCGCAGCAACTCAGCTCGCGAACTGAGTTCTTCTTCTTGCAAGCTGCGAACCGAGCCTGCTGTAACCAAAAACCCGAACTTTCTTCTTCCATAACTCACAAATTCGACTTCCTATCATTCTAACAAGCTTTCTAACAACTCATATACATCAAATATCATCATATAACATCTTTCATGTTACAATTATACAACTATTTCACAAATTGACTAATTCATGAAACAAGTTATAAACACTAAAATTCTTACAAGAACAAGATGATGATGATGATATGAATTTCGATTTTAAAACAAGATGTAGATGATGCTACTGATGTGATTTAATACTTCACAAAAGGTTCTTCAAGTTTGAACTTTCAATTCGCAGAGTATAGAAGATTTGAGAACGTATATGTGTATATATATTAATCTAACCCAATACCATTACAATTTTAGTTCCCTTCTTAATCTATTGTCTGGAACCTAAAACCATTTTGCGAAAACCAACTATTTTATTTTACCGTTAATTATATTAATTTAAAACAATGAATTATGTATTAGTCATAATAACTCATTTATCATTTTGACTAATATTATCAAATAAACATAATAATACTAAATATTCCTAACACATGAAATAATAAATTTAAAGTTAGGAAATTACCTGTATATTACTAGGCCCTTAGGGTGGATGTTACACACACCTAAATCTCTAACTAATTTACCATACACTAAATTCATAATCTCACATATACATAATGGTGACTAAGTCATCATTCAACAATCAACAACAACTTATAATCACCATCATCTCCTATATTATATACATACACACTAGGTGACATCCATAATTATTATGATTTCATACTTAGCTCTTTAACACCCAAATCATGAAATTTAGGTTCACTTACTAGCTAATAACAAGTATACCTCAATCCCCCGTGTAACGCCTCCTCTTTCTATATTATAAAATACTTTTTTATTCGGAAGCGTAGATCAAAATATATTATATTAACAATATTTACAAAAGTACATACATATAATGTTTAAAACATTGTACTGAACAGGGGTTACAAAATTCAACTTTCAATATTTATCAAAATATATCAGAGTTGCCAGCCGGTCAAACATTCCGTGAACAAAATCCTGCCTACCCGCCAATTCAAACATGACCTGCAGGGATTAAGATGGGGAATTAGCACGAAGCTAAGTGAATGAATATGAAACTAACAGTTCAACTTAGCTTAACCATTTGTTTACATCAAATAACCGTAAACACATATTATCAATATCAAAGAGGATCGGTGGTTTTTGAGGAACCCTACTGCCGCGGTGGCCCTCAAGAAACGCTTATCACAATCTGTAGTGCCCACTACAGAATATACCGATAACTTGATATTACCACTACACAATATTGGTTTAGTACAACACATGTACGACACCCCATATCTGTAATCTTGTAAATCATCAAGTCCAACAATCTGTTGACCTCTTTACAAGCAATCAATGCCCAGAGGCCACATTGCACGTAGATTCATAATCGGCATATCAGCATATCAGACTAAACAGTCTATCAATTATATCTACGTTTACTTGTTGCAACCAAATCGTTACAACTGAATCAAACATGTGAGTTCCAGATCCACTCACCTGTTGGTCTCAGTCCCACAACTCAGAAGTCTAATATCACTGAGTCTTCTGCTGATATGAGAATACAACAAATAATGAGTTAGATAACTTCCATAACAGACTCATTCTTATCACAAAGTCATAAACAGTATTAACTACCACATTTGAACATTCAGTGGAAACTAACTTCCAACAGTGGTAACTGCGTCATTTATGAAAGTCCAAGTATAAATTCAACTAACAGTGTTAATTACATAAACAGTGGAAACTACTTACAATTCTTAACTAACAGTGTTAATTACATAAACAGTGGAAACTACTTACAATTCTTAACTAACAGTGTTAATTACATAAACAGTGGAAACTAACTTCCAACAGTGGTAACTACTTCACAATCAAATTCTGCTAACCGAGTTCATCTTCAAGTTGCGAAGTTCGCTGCCGAACCCAGAAATTCGAACTGAATTCTTTCAAAACTCACGAATTTGACTTCCTATCTTTCAAATAAGCTTTCTAACAACTTATATGCATCAAATAACATCATATAACATCTTTTAAGCTTAAAATTCATATCAATTCGAGAATTTGCTAATTTCATCAAAATACAATTATAAACATCAAATACTTACAGGAACAGAGTGATGATGAGGATGTTACTGGAATTCGTTTTTGTAACAAGAGGGTGATTATTCTACTGTTTTAAGATTTCACAGAAGGTTTCTTTCAATTTTTGGAATTTCAAGTCGGTTCTTAGGAATGTTTAATAAGTGTGTATATTTGTATAGAAGAATTGAGAAGGTATGTATGTATATATATATATATATATATATTAATATAACCCAATACCATTACAATTTTAGTTCCCTTCTTAATCTATTATCGGGAACCTAAAACCATTTGTGAAAACCAATTATTCTACTTTACCGTCAACTAATTCGGTTTAAAAAAATGAATTATTTATTAGTCACAATAATTCATTTATTCGTTTTACTAATATTATCAAGCATAATAATAGTAAAATATTCCTAACACATTAAATAATAAATTTAAGTTAGGAAATTACCCGAATATTACTAGGCCCTTAGGGTGGATGTTACACCCCGCCTCAATCAACCTCTTTTTACTTAAACCCTAACTAGGGTTCATAACTAAATCATGAAATCAAGGGGTTAAAGAGTGTTATTCATACCTTAATTGACTTGAATTAGTGATTAAAACCTTCAATTTATCAATCCTAGCCTCAATTTCGTTTTCTTCTTTCTTGCTCTTCCTTCTTCTTACGTACGTAAATACACACACATAAGGAAGATGTGTTTTCCGGAATTTTGAAGAAGGAAGGAGGATATATTTGCATATTTTCATTTCCTACCCTTCATTTTCATATTCAACACTCTAGTCCCTCAATTCTTATCTCATATATATTTCTCACCCAAAAACTATATTTGTATTTAACACCAAATACAAATATAATAATTTAATAACATACTTTTATATAAATATAAAACTTACAAATTTTGGAGTGTTACAGAGTACTATAAACTTGTTTGTTATATACCTATATATATTGTGTTGATGTCAAATTGGTTTATCATTTTTCAGTTTCGCATTATTTTATCTGTTCCAAAGATTAATGGGATGTCGAATCGATTTTGCACCCATGCAGAATAAGTGCAGAACCGATCTTGCTCTCATGAACAGGTGCATAATCGATTTTGCACCCGTAATGAACAGGTGCAGAACCGATTTTGCACCCATGAACATGTGCATAACCCATTTTGTACCCATGAACAGATGTTGAACCCATTTTGCACCTGTTCCCCATTTTGTACTCATGAACAGGTGCATAATCCATTTTGCACCCATGAACATGTGCAGAACCCATTTACATCCATGAAGAACATGTGCAGAATTCGATTTGCATCTTTTTATACCTAATTGAAAAAATGTGAGAATTTATATCAAATTAAGTATGATTTTGAATTAAAAAATTTGGATTTTTTTTTAAAAAAGAGCGGTCTGGAGAAGCAGAACGAGCGTGGGGATGGTTCTCATACTTAATAGGCTTTTCCTCTAAACAATAACTAATCATCTTTGTAATAAAGCTCGCTTTTCTAATGCTTAATACGAGTCAAATTGTAACATCCACCCTAAGGACCTAGTAATATTCGGGTAATTTCCTAACTTTAAATTTATTATTTAACACGTTAGGAATATTTTAGTATTATTATGTTTATTTGATAATATTAGTCAAAAGGATAAATGAATTATTGTGACTAATACATAATTCATTGTTTTAAATTAATCTAGTTGACGGTAAAATAAAATAGTTGGTTTTCGCAAAATGGTTTTAGATTCCAGACAATAGATTAAGAAGGTAACTAAAATTGTAATGGTATTGGGTTAGACTAATATATATATACACACATATTCTCAAATCTTCTGTACGTTCTCAAAACTTCCATGCCCTGCGAATTGAAAATTTTCAAAAGTGAAGAAACCTCCTGTGAAGTCTTAAATCATCAGAATCATCATCATCTTGTGTTAAAATCGAATTTCACAGCATCATTATCTTGTTCTTGTGAGTATTTTGGTGGTTATAATTTGTTTTATGAAAATTAGTCAATTCATGAATTAGTTGTGAAATAGAAGCTTGAAACATGTTATATGATGATATCTGATGTATATGAAGTGTTAGAAAAGTTGTTAGTATGTTAGGAAGTCGAAATTTTGAGTTATGGTGAAAGAACGTTCGGATTTTCATGGTAACAGAATTCGGTTCGCAAGAAGGAGTAGGAGATGAAGTCAGTTCGCAGGTCCTGGTTGCGAAGCGAATTGACCCCTGCGAACTGAGATTTTGACTTGCGAACTGAGTTCTTCCCCTGCGAACTGAGATTTTGACTTGCGAACTGAGTTCTTGCCCTGCGAACCGAGTTGGGCTGCGAACTGAGTTTGCTGCGAAGCGAACCGAGATCACTGCGAACTGAGATTTTAAAATTTTGTTTCACAAATTTTGAAATTGCGTAGGTGTTTTCAGGGTAGTGACTAAGTGACAAATTTCACTAACTCGGATTGGGTTGAAATTCGCATGGTCACTCGAAAACGATCCAATAATCAAGGCTCTATTTTAAGAGCCTAGGCAGTTTTTGGCCTTTCGGGGTCATCTAAGGGTCGAAAATGGCATTTTTCGGTTTTTAAACATCGTTTCGGGACTTTCTGGTTTCGCTTCGGATTGAACTTTTGTTTTCCTAGACTTCAAGGGTTACCTGCTTGGATAAATATGCTATTATGACGATTTGAAACTTGATAATTGTTTATCATTTTGATACTATGTGCTGAAATATGTTATACGAATTATGGAATGAGTATACGAATTATGGAATGAGTTACTGACTTATTATCTGTTGCATTCTCATATAAGCAGAAGACTCAGTAATATAAGACTTCTGAGTTGTTTGACTGAGGCCAACAGGTGAGTGGATCTGTGATCCTGAGTGTGATTTAGTTGTAACATGTTTGGTTACAACGGATAATGTAGTACTACTGTCGATAGACTGTTTAGTCTGGATTATTTATATTATCCATGATGATTATGGATTATGTGATATTTGGCCATTGGGCATATGTGATATGTATATTCAGAGGTCAACACTGGTTGGGCTTAGTTACTATTGTTTGGCCAAACAGGGGTTCCTTATACACATAGTTGATAGGCACTGTTGTTGGTGAAGATAGTAACAAGCTATCGGTTAATCACTGTATTGGCCTGCAGTTGATTTTAAGTGTTCCTTGGAGGATACCTCAGGAACCACCGGTCCTCTTTGACGTTGTGTGTTTACGATTATTCGCTGTAAACAGATTTGTTATTTCTGAGTTAGACTGTTGGTTACAGTTCTTCTCACTTAGCCGTGTGCTAATCCCACCACCATACTTCTTGTAGGTTAATGTTTGATTAGGGGATGGGCAAGAAGCTTTTGATTTAATGGGATGTTTGACGACCAGCTACTCTGATTTTGTTTTGATACATAATAATGGGATTTGTACTATATAACACCCAAACTGATGTATGTTTTATGTTTTAAACGATATAACTTTAGCGTATATTGTAAAAAGTATGTTTTGACCAGACGCTTCCGATATTTCGAATATAAAATGATATTTAGAAGATGGGGTGTTACACAAACGAATATTTAAAATCACCGATTCATCATGATTACTTATGCATCGACTTCATCACGATGACTTATCCATCGGCAAAAAAAGAAAGACAATGTTACATTGTTACGATTTACTAGTGTTTATAAGATTTACTTTACGTAGCAATGCTGGCAATGGGGGGGATATATTGCTATTTGTTAGATGGATGCATAGGAACATTTGGTAGATGTGAGTTCTCAAAATGTATTACTTTGTTATTTATACCCACTTATTTTTCATTTCAAAATCTTATAGAAAATCAACAATTACGAAATATTTGGATTCTTTATTCTGTTTAACAGAAATGATTATTTTTTGTAACTATCCACTCATTATTCATTTGTATTTGTACTTATTTTATTTAAAAATATTATAAAAACGAAATATTTTATGTAATGTCGTTGCCGTTACATGACACCGGGTAACTTTACTCACAAAAACCATCTTATGTATTCTCCTTTTTACCCCAAAAAAATACGAACCCTAATTTCACCCCCTCTTACAATTCATCTGACAATTCATTGTTAATTTTAATGATCGTGCCCTGGAGTTTTATCACAAGTACCAAAACGTCGTATTAAGGCAAGAAAATCTCACCAACAATAAAGGATTTCAAGGATTCCCTACAGGTACATCTTCTATATCTGTAATTATAGATTGTAGATGGCCGTATCGAACTTCCCTTTCAAATTGTATGTTATTAACAATTATGCAACGTATTCACAGTGAAACCCTAGCTACTATGCCTTAGTTGTTATTGTGTTCATTTTTTAAAATGTTGCTGCTAGTATATTAGGTAGTGCGTACCTTTAGAGTTTAGACGAATAATTTATAAATTAATGAAGTGACGATTGCATTGCTGTTCTCGTTTGTTGTGGTGTTTACTTGCACATTTTTATCATCAAGTAAAAGTGACTTTAGATAGCAAGGACAGTCAATGAATGATAAAACAGCGGTATAAAGATGAAATGTTGATTAGGGTTTGTAATGAGGTTTCGTTACCAATTTTGTGTTTCTTTTGATTTGTTGGTTGTTGGGGCTGTTAGAGTAGTTGGTTTGGGATTTTAGAGTTTGGTTGTGCGAGGACGTTTTTTGATTGTTGAGTATGTCCAGATGAAATCTTGGCTTGACGAGAGCGATAGACTAATTGCTATACCATATTGGTATAAAATTTGATTTTTAATTGATATCCAAAAAAAAATAATTCTAGTAATCTCCTAATTCAAGTCGAAAGGGTCATTAAATTTTTTATGAAATATTCTCATTCACATACTTGTGAGGGATTGCATCATTAGAATATTATTCCATATATAGGTGCCATTGGATTTGGCACTCCAGAAGTGTTACATATTTTATTTATTTACTTGTATCAATTATCGCATTAGCTATGTATTCACTATGCGTTGGAGATCACAGCCTTGTAACTTTTCAGTCACTTTGATTTACGTATTCTTTACTTGTCCCATCTAACTGTCTGCTTGCCATCATGTAATTTTTTTTTAGTGCAGGTTGCATTTTCTTATTACAAGCAAGATGATGGAACACCCTGATGACGATTCTCATGGTGCTGGTGAAAGCCAGAGCAAGCAAGATGATGAGGTACAGAGCTTTTGGTGTAGAAAATGTTCTTTTATTATTGTAGTAAGGTGAAGAAGGTTGGTCATGCATCTGCGGATTGGTTTAGTGTGATGTGCGTGTCATTTACTTGGTCATGCGTCTGTTATTCAAGATTTGATGAGATGGATCATATAGTTCTATGTTAGTTTTGAGTATACAAGTCAATGATGTTCACTTGTGAACTCTGCTTATTTCTTCTTTCAGATATCTCGTCGTGAAGAGTTAAAGAAGTCATTAGTAGCAAAGTTGGCTCTCCGTCAGAGTAATTTGAATCCTGAAAGGCCTGGTTAGTAGTCATTTAATAGAAAATGTTTGTTAATTCTACAGTATTTTTGAGTATCAGATAGTTTACGTTATAATGACCACCTCAGGAGCTTCCTTAATTAATTTATAAAGGTTATTTATTTTTTGCACCAGACTCCGGTGCTCTACGGACATTGGATTCAAGCATCAAGCGCAATACGGCAGTCATTAAAAAACTTAAGCAGATCAATGAAGAACAGCGTGAAAGTTTGATGGATGAGTTAAGAAATGTGAACTTAAGTAAATTTGTTAGTGAAGCAGTGGCTGCAATTTGTGATGCCAAGTTAAAAAGTTCAGACATACAGGCTGCGGTTCAGGTAATTACAAGACTTCCTTCTATTTATTTATCAATTTATATCAGAACCCTTCACTTGTATACCACCTACTTTATTATGTTTCTATTATTTGTTTTCCTGTAAATTAGGTGTGTTCATTGCTTCATCAAAGATACAAAGACTTTTCTCCAACGTTGATCCAAGGCCTTATGAAAACTTTCTTCCCTGGGAAATCTGCAGAGGATGTAGATGCAGACAGGAACTTAAAGGCCTTGAAGAAACGCAGTGCTTTAAAACTTCTGCTGGAACTGTTTTTTGATGGAGTCATTGAAGATACTGGTGTTTTGGTGACTATAATTAAGGATCTTGCCAGCTTAGAGCACCTAAAAGATCGAGATGCAGCCCATACAAATTTATCTCTTCTTGCTAGTTTTGCTAGACAGGCAAGGTACTTTATAGGCCTTCCGCATCCTGGAGAAGAGCTTGTTGAAGAGGTGCATTATTTAACATTCTGCACTTTATTTTCTTGATATCAGATATAAATTTGAAGAAAATAAGAGCTGTTTATCTAATTTTCTACAACTTATTATCTTCTTTGTGTCTGTTGTATTCTTCCATTGTAGTTTTTCAAGGGGCTTAATATCACCGCAGACCATAAGAAGGCGTTCAAAAAGGCATTTCATACGTATTATGATGCTGCAGTTGAACTACTACGGTCTGAACACACTGTAAGTATTTAGATACTTATTTACAATGGGGGATTGTTTTCAGTTTATAATTGATGCTTACTAGACTCTGTAGATTTGCTCAATTGTTTAATTAATTCATTGCTTTTCTGTCATTTGTGCTGCCTTAACTTCCCAATTTGAAGTCACTCCGTCAGTTGGAACATGAAAATGCAAAAATCCTAAATGCCAAAGGTGAGCTCAGTGAGGAAAATGCTTCTTCATATGAAAAACTACGGAAGTCGTATGACCAGCTGTATCGAGGCGTATCAGCGTAAGCTCATATTGTTTTACCGTTACATTTTTTATATGGCTGTATCGATAAATTGAAAGGGAAAAATATTCAGCTGATAATCTATACCTTTATTCCTTAAAATTCTGGCTTTAGTGGCACATAAATGATTCCTTCAAATTATTGGTGTGATAGTTTAGCAGAAGCCCTTGATATGCAACCACCTGTGATGCCTGAGGATGGTCACACAAGACTCACAACGGGTGATGATATCTCATCTCCTGGTACTGGAAAAGAGGCCTCTGTTGCTGAAGCATTGTGGGATGATGAAGATACCAGAAGCTTTTATGAAAATCTGCCGGATCTCAGGTTTGTAGAAATTAGATCAGGTATGCAAATCATTATCAATAAAAGCCACAAAGTGTTGATACATTTTGATTTTGTTCTCAGAGCATTTGTTCCTGCTGTGTTATTGGGAGAAGCGGAGCAGAAAGTGAATGATCAAGCATCAAAAGCACAAGATCAACCAAATGTAAGTACTTTTTAACAAACCTGACATCAATAAACCATTTCATGTTAACATACGTTTTCTCAATTAACATCCAAAGGTCTCAACAAAGTTATCAATTATGCAGGATTCACCACCTGAGACCGATCAAGGTCACATTACTCCTCATGATGCTGGAGAGACTTCTGCTGATGCTGCAGTTTTGCCAGACCGCAAAAATGAAAAAAAGAAAGACGAAGACGAGAAAGATAAAGGAAGTACAAAGGAGTTGGACAAAGATAAAGGGAAAGAGAGAGAAAAAGATGGTGAAACAAAGGAAATTGAAAAGGAGAAGCTTCGTGGTCCTGAAGGAACAAACTTGGATGGTTTATTGCAAAGGCTTCCTGGTTGTGTGAGCCGTGACCTAATTGACCAGTTAACTGTAATTTTCTCTCTTGATAAATTTCTCTTTGAGCGCTGTCAAGTTGCATGCTTCAACATCTTTGAATGTAATTTCAGGTGGAGTTTTGCTATCTAAATTCAAAATCTTCCCGTAAAAAGCTTGTACGAGCTTTGTTTAATGTGCCTAGGACATCTTTGGAACTCCTACCTTACTACTCGCGCATGGTTGCAACACTATCAACTTGTATGAAGGACGTGCCTTCTATGCTTTTGCAGTTGTTAGAAGAAGAGTTCAACTTCTTGATCAATAAAAAGGTTTTACTGTTAGCTTAAAGTGCACTCTCTAATGTAGCTATAGGTCTGTATCTATTATTTAACATTGTTAATGCATTTCAGGATCAAATCAATATCGAATCGAAGATAAGGAATATTCGTTTTATTGGAGAACTTTGCAAGTTCAAGATGGCACCAGCTGGTCTCATTTTCAGCTGTCTAAAGGTAAAGAGCTCTCTTTGATACAAGTCATTGCAACATCTAAATAAAACACCGTTAGTGCGTCGTCAAGAACTGAATTTAATTATATCTTTCTGATGATTAGTTCGTTTTGACAGGCATGTTTAGATGACTTCACCCATCATAATATAGATGTTGCCTGCAATCTTCTTGAGACATGTGGCAGATATCTTTACCGTTACCCTGATACTAATGTACGTATGGCAAACATGTTAGAGATCTTGATGCGTCTGAAAAATGTAAAAAATTTGGATCCTCGGCACAGTACCCTTGTCGAGAATGCTTATTACTTATGCAAACCACCCGAGCGATCTGCGCGAGTCTCTAAAGTCCGTCCTCCTTTGCATCAGGTATTATATATATATATATATATATATATATATATATATATATATATATTGTAAGAATACACGATTCTATGTTTTTGTACGAGGTTGCTGTCTGATTCACTACGTATGTGATAATTTATGCAGTATATCAGAAAGCTACTTTTCTCGGACCTTGACAAGTCATCAATTGAGCATGTGCTGAGACAACTCCGTAAGCTACCTTGGACTGAATGTGAACCCTATCTGTTAAAGTGTTTTTTGAAGGTTCATAAAGGGAAATATGGTCAAATTCACTTGATTGCTTCACTAACTGCTGGATTGAGTCGATACCATGATGAATTTGCAGTTGCTGTAGTTGACGAGGTTGGTTTTGAATATTATTATTAATAATTATAATTATTATTATTTTTTGTGTTCTTGTTCTTATTTTCTTGTTATAAAAACTATTATTAGTATTTAAAAGTTGTATAAAATTTGGTATGCAGTGATTGATGAAAATGCATATTGTTGTTTCTAATGGGCTTGTTCGTTTCCAGGTGTTGGAGGAAATCCGACTAGGATTGGAGATAAATGAATATGGGATGCAGCAACGCCGAATTGCTCATATGCGATTTTTAGGCGAGCTATACAATTATGAACATGTGGATTCTTCAGTTGTTTTCGATACACTGTATCTGATTCTCGGTTTTGGTCATGGGACAGAAGAGGTACAAGTGAATTTTTTGAAGTGATTACAGCCTGTACTTTTAGCTGTTACTAATTGTTTTTGTCAGTTTCTGATTTCTTATGTTTCCATATCACCTCTTTTAGCAAGATGTGCTTGATCCACCTGAAGATTGCTTTCGAATCAGGATGATTATCACACTCCTTGAAACCTGTGGGCACTACTTTGGTCGAGGTTCATCAAAGAGGAAGCTGGATCGATTCTTGATTCATTTCCAAAGATACATACTCAGCAAAGGACCACTGCCTCTCGACATTGAATTTGACTTGCAGGTTGGTATGATTTTTAGAATTTGCTACACCTCATAGATCGTAGTGTACTTATAATTGAAGCATTTGCAGGACTTGTTTGCTGATTTACGCCCCAACATGACTCGCTATTCAACCATTGAGGAAGTTGATGCTGCTTTAGTTCAGCTCGAGGAGCATGAGCGCACGGCTTCAACTGACAAGGTCAGTGGCGAGAAGCAGGAAAAACCCACTAGCATGTCTGCATCTGGGAGCTCCTCGGTGAATGGTCAAGTTCTTGCTAATGGTATTGAAGAAAATGGCGGGACCCTTGAAGGAGAATCTGATAGTGCATCACAGGGTAGCACAATGGATCCAGACGGGAATGATGATGAGGAAGAGCTTGATGACGATGCATGTGACAGTGATGATGATTATGGTGAAAGGGATGGTCCGGCTTCTGATGAGGATGATCAAATCCATGTTAGGCAGAAAGTGATGTTAGTTGACCCTGAGGAAGAAGCTGAATTTGACCGAGAATTTAGAGCTCTAATGCAGGTATGCTGATTTTCTTCATTCGATTGACGGAGATCTTATTTTTTTGCATAACATCCAACTTTGTATAATTTTTGCAGGAAAGTTTGGATTCAAGGAAGCTGGAATTGCGGGGCCGGCCTACACTAAACATGATGATACCAATGAATGTCTTCGAAGGGTCCACAAGAGATCACCATGGAAGGGTTAGTGAGGGAGAAAGTGGTGATGAGGGATTAGAGTACGAGTCTGGAGGACGCAAGGAGGTGCAAGTCAAAGTGCTGGTCAAACGAGGAAGCAAACAACAAACGAAGCAGATGCTCATACCCAGTGACTCAGCACTTGTGCAAAGCACAAAACAAAAAGAAGCAGCAGAGTTGGAAGAGAAACAAGATATCAAGAGGTTGGTCTTGGAATACAACGATAGGGAAGAGGAAGAACTTAATGCATTAGGAAATCTTCCGGTGGGTTGGAGTCAAAGTGGTGGTGGCAGGGTAGTCTACAGAGGCCACTCGTGGGAAGGTCATGGTGGGAGGTCTGGTTCCCGCCACAGATACCCACATCATACAGGCGGCGGATACTATTATAGCCGAAGAAAGTGAGTGTTCAATGAATTTTCACATTAGAGTGAATGTCTACAGGTTTGTCAACCTATATAATAGACATTGGTATATCAAGGCGTTAATGCAGTTGGTGTTGTGCGATAATCGGGATGTCCATCATACCATGAGTCTGGGGTTATAGCCGCTAGTTGTGCTCTTATGGGCTTTTAGGTGTATATTTTGTCGATATAAGACTTTCCTGTATGTAGCTTATGAGCAAATGAAGAAAGGGTTGGAATGTCTATAATCATATTTCGGTTGGATATGAGTAGATGTATTACCATCCATCGACACCAAAGATCTTTTACTGGCTAGATGGATAGGCCGTAGGGTAATGTGTTAAACGAGTCATTCTTAATATGGGTCAGGTTGGCCTGCACATGTTTTTGTCCATAATGAGCTGATTATGAATACAAAAACTGTATTATTGCAATAAAACTTTATACTTTGACAAACGATTTAGAATGTTGTAGGCGTGGCATAAGAATTTTGGTCACATTATTCGATTGAATGGTTCTTGCACACCATGAAACTATCAATGTGATGAGACCTCACCATTTGCAACACACGTAACTAATTGTCATGTGTATGTTGTAAAATTGTTCATCTAGTTTTCCTTTTATGTAAAGAGCACAAGCACATTATTTTGTGTGTTATTTTCATTATACGTAACACGTGAAACGTGTGAAGTTTATTTCAAGTCCGATAAGAAGACATATTTGGGCCACATAGGAATTGGGGCTTATTGAGATGTTGGTTCATGGTTGGGTAGGGGCAAAACTGGGAATCTGCAAGAAATGCATGGTAAAATTGGAAAACGAAAGAAAAATATATTTTTGATTAAAAAAATGAAGACTGAAAGATGAAAAAGAGACCACGTATGTTACAATGTCCACCATTAGATGCCCGTACCGTCCTTCAACAACTAAAATGAAAACTTTAAAGACACGTGATTTATTGTATTAACGAAAATTCTCATCCTATGAATATTTTTATATTATATAATTAATCTATGTGTTATTGTTTGCTATCATAGTAACATAGTTTTGTTGTTGTATAATTAATATTTATATTTATATTGCAAAAATATGGATTAAAGTTTGCACTTTAAATAGAAACTTAAGTATTGTAAGTTTTAACATATTATATGAA
Organism: Gnaphalium uliginosum; assembly: GCA_963930675.1. NCBI lineage: Eukaryota > Viridiplantae > Streptophyta > Magnoliopsida > Asterales > Asteraceae > Gnaphalium > Gnaphalium uliginosum. The sequence goes on along the minus strand of OZ005682.1, from coordinate 3,979,299 downwards.
TATGAATTTAACTTATGTGTCTATAATACAAGTACGTGGTATTTAAAAACTCATTACTAACCTATAACTGTTTGATGTAAGTAATATTTTACTTTGAGTATGGGCTAGGTATCCTATGCAAATGATTTAGGTATATTCTTACATTTGTTTCTTTATCTCATAAGATATCCTACGTAACTATTTAAAACAGTAAAATAAATTAATAATAATAACATTTTATTTTAATCTTTAATTTAAATTTAAATTTAATTTAATATTCTATTATAAACTGACCACCATATATAAATGTCTCAAATGAGACTTTTGTTTGTTTCATTGTTCTTTAATGTAAATAAATCAAATAACTAATGAAACATAAGATTGTTTGATACTAACAACGTAGGGAATGAAGTGTGTAGACTCTAAGGTATCGTTTTTCCTACACAAAATGACAAGACAAAAACATTTAAAATTAGCTATTTTTAACATATTAGCCAACGTAAAACTCAAAGCCGACACTTTGATTTTTCCGTTTTGGGCAAACAATTTCTTCAACTTTCGTACGATTTGTCGTTTATATGGTTAATTGGTTACATCATTTTTTCAATTGACGTGTATACGAATATAATTATAATTATTATAATATATAATTATAATATGTATATTAATATTAAAGAATAGAGACAACTGTTAGGTTTGTAATTAATAAAACTTTGGTTGATTTTGATATATATTTATGAAAAAGAAACGGCACCATTTTTGAAGAAAATTCCCCTACACAATGTTTGGAATAAGTTAAACCATTTAAAAGTTAGTTTCCCTTTACATTCTTATTAATTTTCTTGCATTAAAACTGGCCTCCCAACATTAGTTAAAACATAAACGAATATTAAGATAGGTAACAATAGAGGTGGTTGATGTTATAATATAGAAAAATTATTCGGATTATAAAGAAAAGATATAATATAGAAATCACTAGTACAAGCTAACTAAATACATCACTAGTTTTTGTGACATGACCCGAAAATATGGTATTTCCTCCGTCTCACTTATAGTTAACAGTTTTAGAAATGTCCATTAATTACATTTTTTTTAGTGGTTAAAAACTAAATTGTACACTTATAATTAGACAATCTAAAATAATAATCTAGACACTTTAAATGGAACGGAGGGGTACAACATATTTATTTAAAAAAAAATAAAAAAATTGGTGATTCATGAGTAGTATCACAGGGTTTTAAGGAATATTTGTACTTTGTTATCGCCTATGGTATTACTACATGGTTTCTTTTGAAATTAATTAATGGAGGTAGGTATGAGAAAACTTATATGCAAGAAAAATCCATAAATTCGTAAATAAAGACCACCAACAATCATTAATCTAAAAGTCTAAAACCCGGCCCATTTAATTTAAGGCTTATGCTTATCCCTTCCTCCACACATTTATGGCCCCCACGAATCATACTATAATCCTTTTTTATTTATTTCATGTGTGAACCTTGTACCTGTTCCATTTATGGTAACTAAATAACACATCCAACTGCCTTTAAAATATACCTTTAAAAAATAAAATTACTATTAAAATGAAATGAAATAAAATGATATCAACTTTACTCTTGCTTTAAAAACAAAAGAAAAATAGAAAGAGATATATACCAATTTTTGTGCCCTAACTTTGTTTTACAGAAACATAAATTTGTACTCTGTCCGTCTCAATTTAAATGTCTTACTCACTATTTTGAAAAGATCATATAAATTTTAATAACTAAAATTCACATAAAATTTTAAAAAGATCAATTTAATTAGATATGAATTCTTTATTTTACTATCCAAAAATATGTAGGTTGGTATATTTTAATTATTGTTGTAAAATTATATATATTTGAAAATTCATATATATTTTCTTATATAAAATTTTAAACACCTTATTAATACACGTGTTGTCTTTTAATTTTTAAATACTTCATTTGGTGTAAAACATAAACACAATATCGATAGATTTTTCTTAAGATTATGTGTTGTTATTAAGTGTGATACTTAATAATATAAACTAAAATTCATATATATTTTTAACAAGATCAATTTTTAATTAGATATGGATTATTTATTTTACTATCTAAAAATATGTAGGTTGGTTTATTTTAGTTATTGTTGTAAAATTATATATTTTTGAAAATTCACATACATTTTTCTTATATAAAATTTTAAACACCCATGTGTTGTCTTTTAATTTTTAAATACTTAATTCGGTGTAAAACATAAACACAATATCGATAGCTTATCCTTAAGATTTGTGTTGTTATTAAGTGCGATACTAAATAATATAAAATTAATTATTACCCTAAATATTATAGTATCTTTTTATGTGAAAGAAAAAAAAAATATTACTTGACGACAAAGAGAAACAAACATATTAAAATATAAATTATAAGTAGGAGAAATTTGCATGTTTTTATTAAGGTAAGCTATAATTCATAATTTATTGCGTAACTTTTATGGATTAACTTCCTATCGGATTATATAATAACATATATAAAAGATTATGTTATTATTTATTTTCTGAAAGAAAAAATAAAAAGAATCATTATGAATCTATTTACTTTATTTATAATTTGTATACACATCAAAATAATTGACCTTAATAGTTTACGTGTTAGAGATTTTACTTAGTATTTATAGAATTTTATTTAGTAGTTAGCATTTTAGATATATTATAGAAAAAACACCAATTTCTAAATTATACGATACTAACATTAACACAAATTATACAAGCTTTCATAGCTTTTATTTCATATTGAAATTTATTTAAAAAAAAAAAAAAGCTATCGTTATGCAATGCACGAGTTAAAAGCACTCGCGTAAAATTAAAATACAAACAACGAAACAAGAAATGTTTATTTATATTACTTTTAAAATAAGAAAGAAGAAAAATGGACCCACCCTTCAATTAGGACTAGTCGACTCCATCGGCTTGTAGCCAAGTAACGTGGGCCATGTATGTCGCACTCCAAGCTCCTATCAATTTCTATCATTATTTTTTTTTACATTTTATTTTATATATATGATAACATAAATTCGTAAATGAAATCTTATAAAATACTGTTAAGAAGAAAATACGTGTGATTAACACATATGATATGAAATATGTTATAGATACAAAGAAAGCTATGCATATAAAAGAAAGATAAAAATATTAATCATACAAATATTTCATTGATGAAATTATAACATATGATATTTTCATTATTTAAATGGATATTTAAAATTACGAAAAATACAACGTTGCTTTCTCTATGATATCGAAAATAGAATACAATACAATTCACGTGTTTCTTTCTTCCATAAAAATCCCCCTCCTCTTCTTCATCGCTAAAACCCCTACATCCGGACAAACGGTGTCGTTTCCATTATCCTATATATATCCCCACTCCTAAACTACCATTCCCTCCCCCCTTTCTTCTTCACCTGTTTGTTACATATACACACTCAACGTGTGTTTTGTGTGTGTAAACAATATCTGCAGATTAGTTCATATAATTAGTTATAATTACGTCATATCCGAAATCTCCGGCCAATAACCGTTCCGTTTTCCCTCCGTTTTTCTCTCTCTCACACACTCACACCTTTCACTGTGTGTATACAATCAAGTGAAATGATCAACGATTTTACTCCGATTGATTAATCGTATATCTCGAATTAGTTTTTATGAAGATGTTAGATCTTAACGTTGATGTTGTAGTCTCTGTTAGAGATCAGTGCGATCGTAATGATTCTAATATTAATAGCTATGTCTCTGTGCAAACAAAACGTCAATCGGAGATTCATTCCAGTACGTCAGTTTCATCCGGCGCCGGGGAAGATGATCCTCTCGTATCCGACGATGTATTGTATTGTGTTACTGATAACCGATCTATTTGTATCGATATCGTAAGTGATAACGGAGAGTTGACGGAAAATGTAATTACGAAGCAGTTTTTCCCGGTGGACCGTTATTTGGAGTTAGATTCACGATTGATGAAATCATCATCATTGCCGTCGTCGGACACATCCTTATTTGGAGCTGATTGGTTGAATCTCAAGGTGCCGGAATCAGTTGCACCGAACATGCAACCGGTGATACCGCAGAAGGTACGGAAGAGTCGCCGTGGACCACCATCTAGGAGCTCACAGTACCGTGGAGTGACGTTTTATCGCCGGACCGGCCGTTGGGAATCACATATATGGTGTGTGTATGAAATTTAATGAAATACGTAGTATTTACTTAGTACTATTTACTATTTTGATGTATAATTATATACATATTCGCTTTCTACTTTAGGAAGTTTTTTGTGATATTAAAATGCTTTAGGTGCTAGTTAATGATGGACATGTGAACTGTTTATCTAGTGATTAGCGTCATGTGCTTCGTGTACAGTACGATATATAAATATACAGTTCGCTTAATCGGATTATGAGTTATTTATTAATTATGGATCTGTGAAGTATGAACTGCTTACCTAATGATAATTTCATGTGTACCACTGGGTACAAGTCAATGCATTTAATCTGATTAAGTTAGTAGGAACAGTAGGTTTTTAATTGTTTGATATAACAGCTGATTGACAATGTCTTGTTTGATGATATAAGAATCTAATTAATTATTTGAATTTTATTTGGTCAGGGATTGTGGAAAACAACTATATTTAGGTAAGCATAATGCTGATGATGTTGTTGAAATATGGAAGGCACATAATAGTTTGGGTCTGATATTTTAAAGTTATGTTGGTCTGATTACAGGTGGATTTGACACGGCTCATGATGCTGCTAGGTAAGTGTTTCTGATTGTAAAATATACTTTGGCTATACGTTATTTTTAATATGGTTTTGACTTTATATGGAATATGAATATGAATTTTAGAGCTTATGATCGGGCTGCAATCAAGTTCCGTGGAACTGATGCTGATATCAATTTCGATTTAAGGGACTATGAGGGAGATATGCCCCAGGTAGAGAATTTTGATAGATATGGTTTGTGGTGGGTAGTACTTGTAAGTTCCATGATTGTTAAAAGGTTTTAACTTTTACAAATTTACTTAACAGATGAAGAACCTGTCCAAGGAAGAGTTCATTCAGATACTGCGAAGGCAGAGTAACGGATTCTCACGAGGAAGTTCAAAATACCGAGGTGTAACCCGTCACAAATGTGGTAGATGGGAGGCACGCATGGGTCAGCTACTTGGGAAAAAGTAAGAAACCACTGCTGGAACTATTTTATGTGATTTCGATGAAACTTTCTGCATCTGTAAGAAATAGTATAGCTCTAGTTGTAGTGCCTTCCCTAAGTTAAAAATTCGTAAGATCAGATTTTAAGGTAAATTATCTTTAGGGGGCTGTTTCTTAGTAATAAGAATAAAATGCTTGGTTTCAGGTATGTTTACCTTGGATTATTCAACAATGAAGTAGAAGCTGCAAGGTTCTTGAAACTTAATGATTACACGGTTCATCAAAACAGAATGCATTAGACATCTCAGGTTTCCATTGTGTTTTCTCCCAACATAATCAGCAATTTCTTTTCTGAATTCAGGGCTTATGACAAAGCTGCCACTAAATGTAATGGAAGGGAAGCTATTACCAACTTTGAGCCAAGCACATACGGGGTAGATATGAATTCGGAAGGAAGGGATGAAGGTACTGCTGACTGCTTACAAGTTGTGGTTGCTGTTCCTATGTGTTTACTTTTCCCAACTAAATGTACATTCCTATGTCATTTTTTGCTGGTGCAGCAAGTGGTCACAATCTTGATCTCAACCTATGGGTTTCTCCCACTATAGGCAACTCAAAGCAAAATCATGTTCCAAGCGTGGATATGGGCTATGCAGCTCATGAATTCCATCATGGGAAACGGCCAAAGGTGTGTGTAATGTAACTTCCACTCATCCCATCTTAGTTATTCACTCACTTCATTTTCAGAGTAAATAAAGCATGTTGAAGATAATTATTGAAACTGAAAACACAGAGTTCACAGTCGTTCAGTTTCTACTAGCTTGTGGGACTAGGTTTTTAACTCTTTTCCATTCTAACACAAGGGAAGAGGATCTAACTTCACTAACCCCTTTCAACAGTTGCATATCCCTTTGGACTTTCAGATTGGGGGACTTTCTGCTACTTCTACGGGTGGACAATACCATGAAAATCCAACAGCTGCGCCCCTCACTTTATCACATAGCCTAGTATGTATTCCAGTCATACCCAAAACTATGAGGTAACTAAGTTAACACAACTTTATCATGATCTGCTTCTATTAACAGTGATGATCACGGACTAAAAGAACTTTGGAAGTTGTCAAACAAGGAAATCGTGAGAATTCCATGTGATTTTCCAAATAGAAACTGTTACCATTATGTTAAAAGATAAAAAAAGGCTTAACTATTTGGAAATTTAATTATTTATACTATGACATTCATTGTATGCAACAAAGTACTTGGGGTTACTTTATGTGTAATAAACTTGCAGTTTGTTGCTATTGTATGTATTTTGGTGATGTGTCAACTCGTGATGTTGCCACGTGTCACTTCATACAGCTGACACGTAAGTAAAAGTACGAAAACTTACATACAATGGCGATGAATAACAAGTTTATTACGCACAATGGAAGCCCAAATAGTTCGATACACACAGTGATTGTCAAACTATAAATAATTACATTTTTGTGCACTTAATAAAATTGTAAGACCTTTCCTTAAAGAGTATTAAGATTCCTTAGCTATTTATCTAATAATGTCTAATCCTTTTGCAATGACATACCAAGGGGGTTAATGGGAATCTTGTGAATAAATTATTTTGCCTTCATGTGTTAGATGGGATCTTATTGAACTTAAAAACGTATACCATGAAATGTTAGCATATTACCTAATGCCTTTTTTACAGTTTAACCTAGCATGCTAGTATGAGCGTGTAGCTTATCAATTAAAAGATTGTGAATTTAAGTGTAGTGTCACTTGACACAAAAAGTGTATATGATGCGATTGTATATAATAGAATGAGGGGCATTTTTTCGTTCTAAAAAAAGAAAAAGAAAAGGTGGTCCGCTTAATAAATCAGTGATCGTATTACAGGAAATAACGGCACAAAGGGGGCATGCAAGCATTTTTTCCTCGCATGAAGTTTCAAACGCAGAATGTCAAATGCAGATGGCGATTGGTCATCATATGATTGCACCCTTTCCCGTTGCCTCCATCGCAGCATCATCAGGATTCGCTTCTTCTATTACCAAGCATTTCTTATCAGACACAAACCGGCATTTATGAATCTGTATCAATTTTATACAATTCATAGTTCAACCGATTACAAAATAGTATGAGGTCTTTCATATGTAGCAACATATGAAGTATGGCTTTTAACTTTTCACTGCACATTCAGAACATATGTTGATGTTATTGTTGTTCACTTGTGCATTTTAACTTCTAATCATGCTAGAGGATATATATATATATATATATATATACATATATATATATATATATATATATATATATATAATAATAATAATAATACTAATAACATAGAAAGGTTTACCACATTTTTTATGTAAAAACGATTGATGAACATCAACATTCTTCTCTGGGCACCTAAAAGAGAACTCAAACCACAAACCATGAGATCTAAAGACAAGCACATAAAAAATTCATATTTCCTTTTTGAATACACAGACAGATGGATTTGGGAATAAAGTTTCCTTTTCATTTCATCCAACTAATTTTGAGAGGTGAGTGTTTTACATTCCAAATACCCGAGTGTATACATCACCAGAATTCGACACCTGGAACCTATAGTCACCATACCCAGGTGACAAATTCTCCATCCCTAATCTCTCATTCCTCTGAATCTGTTCAGCCAAACCCACTTCACTTCTACTGTTAAGTTGTTGACCCTCATCCAAGTGCAGCTGCTGATACCCGTTTGAGATATGACCGTTGGCAAACTTAGGCTGCAAATACTGTTGTTGGGTGTAGCTCTGATGGCGTTGATCCACAAACCTGGAATTTAAATCGCCATAATAGTTATCTCGTGAAGAAGGAAACTGGGGCGTGTGGTGTTGTTGCATGAATGATGTTTGTGAAAATTGAGGCCCGTGATGATGGTGTGGGGCAGCTGCAGCTTCTCGTTGTTGCATCAAGAGCCAGAGTTTTGTCTCGTCATCGAATGAGGTTGACCTCATGTCGAAAGACGGTGATTGGCCCCTTCCAACAACCATAATGGCAGGATCAATAAGATCATCACTACTGTTGCTTGAATTTCCTATTGATGGCATACGATAATGATTGCTCGACACAGAGTTCTTTACATAACTTCCTGAAAAAGTACAGCAATGAGCGCATAATCAATCCATGACGTTTACAACTAGAGAAAAGTAATCATAATGCAGCACTTGTCCCACAAGATACTGATAATTTGTCACATTATTACATCTAGCATATAAGCACCTTAAAACACTTCCAGATATATATGTCATGCACACCTTGTGTTATCATACAATGTAAAGAATTTACAAGTTCGTTACATACAATGGAGGCTCGAGTAGTTCGCTACATACTACGAATATAAGACTATAGTTTGATACATTTGCGGGCACCAAACCATTAAAAGATTAACAAATTTATGCATATAGATAGAATGGGCAATGAGATCACATACCAGAACTGGCGGAAACAACCTGCTCAGTTCTCATGCATGAGGGGAACCCGGGAGGGGGTTTGGAGAATCCCGGTGGTGTCACACTCTGAGCCCTGGATGCTATCAATCAAAAGATATAGTAATAATTTAGAAAGGTCATAATAGATTATATGAACATGCATATTTAGACCAAATAATATGGCGATTAAAGAACCCTATAATGTTCAGGATTGGTCAGGTGGGTTAGTAGAAATCACAAAACTTTTGTATTGTTTTAAAACGTTTTGATCTGCCTTACATCACATAAAAAAAGAACATTGAACAATAATTTGTTCACAATGTTTAATGATCTAAAAGAGTGCTAATATACATCTGTATGTGTTGTATGTATTGTATGTGGGAGTTCTAGGCCTACCCTGATACTGTGGCTTGTAGACACAGTCCTGGTTCTCCCCAGAATCATTAAAAACGCATAGTTTCTTCAATTCATGATTAACATTTCCCTGGTCATTTGCAAATGAAAATCTTGATTGATCACTGTTGTGGAAATTCCAAGAACCATGCAGCCCATCTTTCCCATCAAACGATCCAGCTACAGTTTGAGGCAAGACCGAATCATCACACTCATCAAAATCCATGGACAATATATTTGATATTATACTGCTTTCCACAGCAGCAGAATTTTCATCATTCCCAAGATTGGCACCATCAAGCCGTCTAAGGTGCTGTACTATTTCTTCGTTAGAAAATGGTTTAGAGCATCTATATATCCTATCTGACTTGGCCAAACTTTCAAAATTCTCTTCATTGTATCCATCATTTAACACAGACTCTGTACATGTAAACTGTTTAAACTCTTCATCTGCATAACTATTTACACCATAACCATTCTGACTACAAGACTCCTTATGCCACCATACATGATCACTAATATTCTCAATTACCTCAGAAGGATAAGGATTTAAATTTTTTTGTGGATCTAATCCCAACCCAGATTGTTCATTTGTACTTTTAGTGTCCTCAAGTGTTAGATCAGCTAGTTTAGAAGCTTCCCTAAAAGGCTCACTATATAATTTGCTATTGACCGTTCCATTAGTAATTTGTCCAGGAGTTGATGCGTTTGATGACACTAGTTCTGAACCTTCAGACTTCTCATGATTACTTCTATCGATGCATACAGAAGAAGTATCAGAACGTAAGTTTAGCATCTGCCCTTTTGCTACTGAGCTCACATCTTTATCTGAACCTGAATTACATGACCTTCCAACAATATCTACAAAACTTGTCATGTGTGTGGATGATTTAAATAGTCCATCATTGTCTTTAAAACAAGGCAGGTGATCACCAGAAGCTGCTGCAGCATAAGCTACATCCTGGACAATGACAAACGAGTAAATAGTTATGATCCAATCCAGGGGTGGCATTTTCAACCTATTTGCTTATGAATAGCCCGATTTCAGGTTGTGCTACAAATGAATAAAATAAAATATTAGCTAATAGAAGATTGGGTCCAGCAAATCAAGACTAGACCAATTTGTATTAATTACCCGTTTTGACCTATTACCCAACCTGCCTGACCCGCCCATGTGACCACCTCTAATCCAATCCAATAAATGTTGCGTATGGACATTTGTACATGAGAGGACAAATCAAAATACATATATCCATCTATCTCTAAATGTGCAACTAATTGTTTGCCTGACTCAACAAATTCACAGAAAATATCTTACTTTTAGGCCACTGTTAAAAACAGGTTCCTCAGCTGACGCACTGAGGTTATTCAAGTGGTCATCTACTGGTGGTGGCAACATAGTTCCCGCACGTTTATTCACATATTGGGCGGCACCAACAATTTCCTGAACCCTATTCCTGAAATAATGAGACTTGGTTATTTGCCAGTTAAAAAGATTTTTTATGAAACAGACAATAAAGAACTCGAGTCTGAGAGGTTTCACACTATGCTGACATGAAAGTCATAGTTGTTCCATACTGAGACAAGAATGAAAATCAAACTTTCTGTCATACCTAGTATGAACTGCAGCTATCTCATCTTTGCCAAAACTATCTTCTTCTGCACCAATACTATGCAAATATAAACAAGCAATATTGTTGCAGGGCTGACCAACATCAAAAAGAAAGAAAAAATTAGCTTCCCCAAGGATTTACAAAAATACAATTTAATGTATCCATCATTAAGCATCTCATGTTATACCAAATTCTTTAACCATGCATGACAGTACTTTGCTGTTCCGAATGATGCTCTGCAAAAAGTTGAATTCCAATTAGTAATCGAATACATATGATGCCAAAAGAAAGTGGCCCAGAGATACAAGTAAGAGGGATGGATATGTACTTGCCTTAACAACCTACCATCCAGCACATAGCCATGCACAGATTGAATACACCGAACCGCTTCTTCCTCTTTTGAGTAAGTAACATATCTGCGAGTATAGAGAAAAAAAATCATAACCAGGCGCTAAGATTACATGAAAAAACACAATATATATGTCTGCTGGAGAAGATAAGGCTCATATGGACTCGATCTATCAAGATACTAGTTCACATATTAAAAGCACTAAAGAAATTATCAACTAAGGCAATGCAGTCCTTAATAAATACAACAAACAATAAAGCTCTCTAAATAGCGAACTGAAATTGCATGTGATTATAACAAAATGAGAAACCAATAATAGCTTTTGACAGGGCTTAGTCTCAATTTCTCTTGGTCCTGAACATAATACTCCTTCGCCAACAAACGTGGAGGTTTTTACAAAAATAACTCAGTATCGAGGCGATCCATAATCAAAGGCGAGAAGTAGAGATATAAAACAACTCTGATTAAACTTAAAGAGTGTGAAACATACACACTACAAGTATCATTGACAAACTGTTGAATAGTCCCGCCCGCTGTTCTAGAAAGAGAAACCTTGGTAACTTTCCCATATTGGCCAAAATAATCTTTTCGCTGCAATAACTGCACAAGAAAAATATAACTTAATCACAACAATGATAAATTACTTTTCTTTAGGGGAGAGGGGGTTCTTGCAGTACTATGAAATAGAACAGGTCTGCTCAAAAGATAGTAGCCAGTCCCATGAAGAGAATTGAAACATGAAGAAGGAAATGAACTAAAAGTTCACAGGCACTCACATCTTCATCAGCTAAACTGAGAGGCAGCCCAATTATATATGCCATTTTTCTCTGAATAACCCGTACATTGCTAAGGTCCCTTCTTTCTTCAGTTGGTTTTTGCTTCGATTTTGGCTGCTTTTGTTTCCGACTTGAACTACTGGCAGCCACCCTACACACAAGATAGGGTCTATGAATCTCAGTGTAAAAATGCATCGGTAAAACATAACATTGCAAAAGTATTTCAACCTCTGAAAATTTGTTTCCAACCCTACAATTCTATCCTTGTCATAAGGTGTACGACATGCAGGACAACGTCCCTCTGTTGCATCCTTCTCTGCCATGTCCATTATAAGGTTCCAACACCAAACACACACCTGTAATAACAAAATACTCAACAATGATTTGCATGTGACACCGTATTTGAACGCTTGCTCGCAAATAAACCACAAATCACTTCATAGATAGAAAATCTACAGATATACAATATAATATCACAATACTAAATTCCATCAAACGTCAAAGGGATAAATTAAAATAAGAAAGGGAGGTTTAAACCGATGTGTTTTCAAAAGATAGCCTAACCAAAGTCATTGCTAATAAAAAAGTGAAAATTGCAGTTGTGTGTTTTCGACTTGAAGTAATTCAAAAATGGAATTACAATAAAAGAGTAAATGGTCCAACCCAGAACAAGCACAAATCGTTCAACCTCTAAGCATTCCACAAAAATTATGTGATACCACAAATGTCAATCTAAAGCCGAGTTCTTTTGTAAACACCCCTCATACATATATGTCTTCACAACCGGGAGAATGGACATAGAAACTTTAGCTTATCAGGTACGTTGGAAATTAAATTAAAAGAACTAAACTTCCAACTTCACTAAAATGCATATCGATATGCATATCTGGGTTGGACCATTTCAGGTTACAACTGATTACCACAGAATTTAGTAACTATACCACAATAAACCTAATTCCCTTCATCTAATACTATATACTAATATTTATTTCAACAAATAGCATCCAAAACAACACAAGTCAAAATAAAAATCGATATCTAATTGTTCAAAAAACCAGACCTCATAACCACATTTGCAAGGCTTTAATTGCTGATCAGTCCAATCCATCTCTTCAGCACACAAAGGACACCTCTTCTCTTCTTCGTTACTCATCATTACGATATTCTCTGCACAACACACAATTTTCAAAAACCTAAAAAAGTATTCTCATGTTTAATGACCACATCAACATACATTTGTTAACAAAACCCTAACTTCGAGAAGAAAACAGATACAAGTGATAACAACATATTATAAACCCTAGCGTCACAGATCAAATCTACGAATTGCATTACACGAAACTAACACCGTGTTACAGTGTAAATGTAACACGGCATTTATAGATAAAAAAAATACATGTGTACAGTGACAACTTTACATATACATATAGATAGATAGATACGCATAAATATAAATGTTGTTAGAAAAATGTAGTAATAGAAAATGCTGCGAAGGAATTGATTAACTTACAGTGATGATGATGATGATGATGATTATTTAAATTGAATAAATGAATTGAGTGAGAGCGAATTGGAAAAACGAAAAAGAGAGCGACGCGAAAAACCAACTCCCTGGAATAAGTACGGCACAGAGAATTGAAAACCACAGGATTGAGACGAGCCTTTATGAGGATGGGGCTTCCTTATTATTTTTTATTTTAATTTAATATTAATATTAATATTAATATTGATATTAATATATGCTTAAATATTTCATTACTATATAATTGTTTTATAGCATATAAAGTTATCAATTATCAACTCGTATCCTATGTTTTTCTCCAATACGGTAAAAAAACAAAAAAATAAAAATAAAATATAAAAATAAAAGTATAGTAATATTCGATATAAAGATGTCTAAAAATCTGATTATATAATTTAGATGTTCAAACAAAATACTTGGGATGTGTTTGAATTGGAATTTTGAGATAATAAATGGTAAGCGTAACAATTCATCACGTCGAAATAAAAAATAAGATTGAGCCTCTTAAAATTTAAAGTCGTACATTATCAATACATTTTACCGTTATTTTTTTTATTAAACAATATTTCACTATGAGATATTAAATATTGTATAAATTAAGTATTTTGAGCATATTTAACATTACATGATAATATTTTTGCTTCGTGAATCAGTTTTAAAATGAAATAATTCACTCAACTAATATGGAGTATCATTTATCATTTTCTACTAGATTTGACATGTATCTTATTTACGAAAGTTGATAAAAATATATGTTTTCATTATTCATGTCATCTCGATTTTATATATCAGTTACAATGTATTATGACATTTCGATAAAGACATTGTCTTAACTTGACATCATCACATAGTGATTATGTACAAGAACTGAAGTACTTGTATTTCCTTTTAGAACTCTTTAACGAGTTTATTAATTTATGATTAAAAATACACAATTGAAATCATATCATTAACTCAACTTTTCATGTTTAATCCCACAAATTCGCAGTAATAAATTAGTATCAATCAAAATTCAAAATAATTCATCCTAGACATTGATGGAGCTCAGTCAACTTCCAATGTTTATTGACCTATCTGGTCCATCCAAAGTCCCAAATCTTTCTTTGACTTTCAATCATGGCCCTTCAAAAATTCCACGGGTGATTATATTCAAGTTACCCTAAAATCAATTTTTTTTTTCACATAACCTCCACCTCCACCTCTCTTAAAGCCGCTCCAATCCCATCATCTCTGATTGTGAGTATCTTCCTGCTCAATAACAAGTCACTTCAAGTCTTCAACAATTTCCATGGTACCTTATATGTAGGTATTATATTTTACTGTTTTCTTTGTTTATTACTATAAAAAATATTCATCTTTACATAACATGCAATCAATCATGGAGGTATAATTCAAAGATATATATATATATATATATATATATATATATATATATATATATATATACATACATACATACATACATACTATAAAATCGTTACCCGGTCTACACATAATCATTGTAGTCTCATGTAATTCTTTGTATTTACAGGACAATAAGATTGCGTCTAATTCAACAGGAAAACTTCAACCCAATATCGTTAAAGAGGTTGTTCTTGTGGAAACATCTTATGATGAATCACTTGCGTATGATAAAATCGCAAAACTTCAGCCCCTGTCTTCAAAGACGTTGTTCTTGTGGATACCTCATCTAATGAATCACTAGTAATGTCATGCATATCTAACATACAATACACAATTATTTTTTCAGTCATATGTACACTTACTATAACAATGTGTGTGTTCTTTCTTTTTTTTACAGACCGATAAGATGGATGCCAAAGTGGAATTTGAAAAAGGAGGATATTGCTCTTGAGGATTTTGGCCCATTTGAAGAAATTGATGACAAAGAGGTTTTTACCAATTTTTCTATCTCCTCATAATCTTTTTTTGTTTTTATTTTTTTATTTTGTAATTACTACTTTAATTTAACCATCAAACCACACGACTCAATCAAATTCAAGTATGATAACAACAAATTGAAAAATACAATTTACTTACACGTATGATAATCTTTATTTACGCGATTAACCAAATTCATACCTTCAAATAATCAGCTGCTACTTCTTTAAATTAATGTAATTTGGTTGTCTTAACTATCCTTATGAAGTTGTTTGTGTTTGCCAACTATATGTCTGAATGTTTGACTCTTTCCGTGGTTATCTACCCAACTTGAAATACGAGAGTGAAACATCAAAAACAGAAAAAGTTTATGTAGTACAGCTGGTCCAAATGAAATTTTTGTTTAGTGTTTTATTCATAGTGTATAGAATACTAAATGTAGCTCAAGTGTGATAGTCATCAATAAATATCCTACTAGTCTCATGTAATGAAGTTTGTCTAGCAATAAAAAATAACTTTTTTAAAAGTAAAAAACTAAAAATAAACAAATTATTATTAAAGGCTTTCTTGAATAATACATGTACTTAGAAACAGGTCATTTGATGTCCAAATGTGATAGGTATTAAGCCTTTTTATAATCTGTTCTACATATTCGATTAAATGTAACTATTTTACATAAACTTATGTAAATAATAATAATAATCAATATTATATAATAGTTGTGACTTATATTTATTTTTACTGTCATATGCAACTATAGTATATATTAATTGTGACTTATATTTCTTTTTACTAACACGTGCTAAAAGCCTAACATCATATTGTGTTAACCGTCTTTAAACCTAAATGATTGTCATAGAAGGTTGCCTCTTTTCAATTTTATAATTAGCAAAATGTATCGTTCGACCGGTTTGAACAATCGACTTAACACTTATTCGGGTCACAACACCATCATGTTTTAACGGGTTCGGATAGATACATGCTTATAGATAAAATAATTTGCCCGGGGCACCGCTTGAGTATTACACTAGTAATATAAAATACAGCCTCATAAGTTACATATAGGGTATGTTTGGCAAAACGAGTTGTAGGCTGTAGCTGTAGCTGTAGGCTGTAACTTTTAATTGAAGCTGTAAGCTATAGATATTTTTTTTAAATGTGTTTGTTAAAGTAGTTGTAGCTTTAATTGAAATGAGTAAAATGACAATAAAGGATAATGATAAAATAAAATAAAATAAAATTGTATATATATTTAATTCATAATAATATAATAATTAAGGTAACATTATAAAAAATATGTATAGTTAATAGTTATAATATGAAACTACTTTATAATAATAATATGAAATAATATGTATAGTATATGTGTATATAAATATAAAAATAATAATAAATATAACTAAATATAAATTTGACAAATAGTATTTTAGTGTAAGAAAAATGATAATGATTCAAGTATCACCTCTTAATGTCAAAATTTATGTATATGTATTAAATATTCGATTTGATAAAAAAATGATTATGAGTTAATGTATTACATACTATATTTCGTGTAGTACTAATATGAATATGTCTACTGTTATTTTAAAAAGTGTTTCTAATATTTTGAGGGGCGTCAGGTCGTCGGTAGTGTTAATAATTAACTAGGTTTAATTCCTTATTAATTTATTGAAAACAAAAAGGACAATAACTTCGAAAAATCATTTGGAATACTAGTGCCGATAAACTAACTAGTCTCAAATTGTAAATATAAATGACGAGGGCAATCATGTAAATATATTCACTAAAAGTTCTTTTCAATTTTCAAAGCTTGTAGGATTAGCTTTTTATTTACAAGCTTTTTGGAGCTTTTAAAAAAAATAAAAGCCCAAAGCTCTTTTATCCAAATGAAGCTTTTAGAAATGAAGAACTTTTCAATTTGAAAATAAAAAGTTAAAGCTTCAGAAAGCTCTTGAAAACTACTCGCCAAATAGAACCATAAAAATAAAAATAAAAATAAAAAGAAAGATAAATTATTATCTGAAAGGAGTGAAGTCCCAAAGTCCAAAAAAACCCTATTAACTGTAAAACCACCGGCAGATAATACACACATCCGTATAATGCTCCGCCCTCCGGTGGAAATGTGGTGGCACAACCACCACCGTTCAGCCGACATCCACCTGAAAACCTTCAACACATCGATCTTCCTTCCATGTCTTCATTCTCCTCAGAATCTAACCGTCAAAACAACGAGAACAATCATCTCACTCTCATCAGACCCTAACCACAACCTTATCTTATCACAATCAGAATCGTTGCAACAAACTGTACCGAAGATTCCCCCTAGCTTTCCCGTAAACATTCAACCTTCGATTCCTGTCAGAGCTTATTTCTTCTCTACTAGGTATATAAAACGTATGTATGTATAGATACTGATGATTAGTGTGCTGTGATGAAATTTGGTTGTGTAATATCCATTTATTGGCATTATGATTATGTGCAGTGTGGATTTGAGAAGTTTAGTGGACCAAAACAGACCTAATTTCATTCCACTTGCATCACGGATGACTAACTACGTTGTGTTGAGATTTGGAAGCACTAAGCCTGAAGCTATTGTACGCATCTTCAACATAGCAAATTGAATACTTACATGTTTTCTGAGTATATTTGGTATACAATTGTTGAATTTGAATATACATTTAGTAGTTATAATTGTGATTGATCAATTATGTTATTTCAGGGTTCTGGTGCATGTATAAGTGGGAGTGACTGTCGTTATATGGTAGTTTTTCAGTATGGTTCAATTGTTCTATTTAATGTTGGTGATCACGAGATTGATGGTTATCTCAAAATTGTTGAAAGGCATGCTTCAGGACTACTACCTGAGATGAGAAAGGATGGTGAGATCTTGTTAAAGACATTAACATCTTTTTTAAACAACGCAAATTCTCATGGTCCTTTATGCTCATTACATATTTTACTTAATTTGTATATTCAGGTGCTATATAAGTTCAACAGTTACTGTTGTATATGGTGCAAATGCAATTTATTGTCAATTTGTATACTTGATCTTTATATTGAAATCTAGAGTTTGTGAGCTTTATTACGTGTTTACTCAGAATATGAGGTCAAAGAGAAACCAACACTGGACACATGGATGCAAGGTGGATTAGATCATATAGTGCTGCAGTATTTGAATATTGATGGGATCCGTACGATTGGTAGTGTTCTTGGTCAGAGTATTGCGCTTGATTACTATGTTCGCCAGGTAGGTTAAATCTGAACACTACATTGTGTGAGGATTTACTCAGTGAATTAATCGATCGTTTTGTTTTGCCAGGTTGATGGGATGGTTGGAGAATTCACTGATATTAACCGTGGTATGGAAAAAACTGGAACCTTCACCATGAAGAGGAAAAAGTTATTTCAATTGGTTGGGAAAGCTAATTCGAATCTTGCTGATGTAATTCTTAAGCTTGGACTTTTTGAGAGGTACCCCTTAAATCAAGTGATAAAAATTGGTATTTTGTTGTCTAATTGTGTCACTACCATGTGCACAGATTTACACTTGCATATTGATCCTTAATGAAGTTTGGCAAACAAATAGTATTAGTTAACTGTGGGTTTAGCAATTAGTTCAAATGATTAGCCTGCATTCACCTTATCAAATTATCTCAGATCTGATATTGCCTGGAAGGATGCTAAATACGCTCAGATCTGGGAGTACCTCAGGGATGAATTTGAACTGACTCAGAGATTTGCTAGTTTGGATTTTAAATTGAAATTTGTGGAGGTAAGATATCACTTAACCTATAACTTATTTGATTGTTTGCTCATGTGCTTGCTCTTAGAGTGTCTGTGATGGTGACACTTCCTTTTGCTTTTCTTGCAGCACAATATCCGTTTCCTTCAAGAAATCCTCCAGAACAGAAAATCGGATTTTCTGGAATGGGTAATTATTATACTCATATGTGCTGAAATTCTTATATCTGTGTATGATATTGGGCATAAGTCTGTTATGTCTCTATAGTAATTGTTAGTGTATCATATTGAAGATAACAAGAGAGTTCTACTCGAAGCTTCCTGATGCTCATGTACCTGTTTATACCCACATAGAGGGTTTCTTTCCTTTTTTCCCTTGTAAATTCAAGTTAAAAAATGTCTTGATCAGATAACATTAATCACTGTAATTCTTAGAATGCGTTTGAACAGAAAAGGTTGGTCGTTATGTTGTATTTCGAATTCCTTTTGCATGTATTTATATTCGACCACCCATTAGTTTGCTTGTCTTTGCCTTTAAGTATGTCGGTACGGGAAGGAAATTCTAATATTGCGCATTAACTGTTATCAAAATGCTGAAACTAAAATAGTCACGGGTCACAAACAATGATCAAAATGGATTGGGATCCTCTTATGTTGGCTTCAACATGAGAGGTCATGCTCTCTCACAAAAGAAAATAGTGGGTCCCACAGTCTTAGATAAAGTGAATTGTTTAAATCAATTAAGTTTTCTTTGTGAGGGAACATGACCTCTCATGTTGAAACCAACATGAGAATCAAAATTCGATCAAATAAAGAATCTGAAATACCTAGCATAATGCACATATTATCTTATCAATAAACTCATTTGTTAATAATACCAGGGAGTACTGTACAAAACCTTTCGCACTTATTAAATGGTATATTATAGTAAAAATTATAAAATGCTCAGTTTATTGTCTCCACACTTGGTGAGCTCTGCTGCAGGGGTGACACGTATTGGAACTCAATTTGCAGGAGTTGATGAAGAGGAGCTTTGCTGTTTATACCCTTTTCAACGTTATTCTGCAGTTCTCCTAACGGTATGGCTGCAAGAAACCCTTTTATAAATTCTTTACAACATGATGTTCCTTTACATATATATTCAGAGGTGTTTCCTCTCTCATCACTTCTTTCTTCTGATTCTACCTTTGAGCTGTTTGTTTGTGGTTGCACATTGTGGATCGTACTGTCTTCGTTAAACTTCAGTATGTAGGCTTTATCGCACCCTTCAGCAAGCCTTTCTCCTAACGTGTCGATTATATATATTGTATTCTTTTCTTTTTTGAGAACAAAAAAGTGATCATTCCAACTCACAATGTAGACACCTTCTGAAGTGGATTCACCATTATGGAGCTCATCCCATATGCTGTCAAAAGACATTGCATCTTGTAAAATATCTAAGTCTTTCTCATTTTCTAGTTTAAAGAACCCCACATAGGACTTTTCAGATATCACCTTCAATGGTCTAACTTGTGCTTGTATGACTGTATCAAGGTCAAAATGCTGATCTAGAAACTTGTCCTTGTGAGTTTCATCTTCACACAGGTTTCTCCATTCTCTTGATCCGTCTCTGATTAGCTTATCAAATTCACATTTCAGTGGTAGAGTATTAGGGTTTTTGTGCAGCCAGTCGGTAATAACCGTGGCAATTACTGTGCATGCTCCTTCTCCTAATGCTTTCTCACTCCTCTGGTCAATTGTAGCTAGAAATATTTCTGTCTGTAATTCCAGTTTTCCATCTCTGCTCTTCACTCTTTTCTTTTCCCACTTCCCGACCTCAAATCTGTCACTGCCCATGAATTCACTAGCTTTTAATTCACTTTTAACCGAATCTTGCTCTGGTTTTAGGTTTGGAAGTAGGGTTCGACGTGCATTATCAATATCATCGCCTCCTTCACCATATGCTTTATTCAAGAGTGGCACATCTCTGTGCTTCTTCTTTCTAATATTCCATGAGAGAATCCTAGTTAGCTTTGTTTTTTCTACAGCCTCGTAACTTGAGGTATGTTCTGTACCTTGCTTTCTGAAGTCAATACTTTCATGTAAAGATTGACTTCTTAATAGATTTACTGTCTTCATTCTCTGATAGCTCGGATGGCTTTCTTCTTCAGTTTCAGATTGAGAGTTTTCTGTCTCCATCTCATTCCTTGTTTGATTTTGGTTTTGAAAATTTACACATGATAGAAGCGACGGTAGCAGGTGTGTTGGAGATACTGGGTGGACTGTGTTTTTTGTATATAGTTTTTGAACTTCGATGACATCAAGTTTTACCTGCAATTTGTTGATATATTTTAGGTGCTATAGAGGTATATAATCTATTCATGCTTGCAAAAAACTACAGGTACCTTTAAATGGACATCATGTGTGACACCACCAATGCAGCACTTGACTGGAAGCTTGACCGGTTTTTCTGAACCGTTAGCGAGTTCAGTAACATCCATCTTGACTTTAGCCAATATATCAGACTCGTGATTCGATTCCACATTTATTCCCTGGTAATTTCTTTGCATATTTAGATACTATATAAGGAGAACAGGGCAGCAATCCTACTATGAGATTTTACATTTGTGTTATGTTTTTTGGGAAACGTACACATCAGTTTTAGCAGTCATAATAGAAACTGGGCTAATAAAGTAGATGTGGCAAATTTGGCGGATCGTGCTTAACGGGTTGAACCAGGTTCGGGTGACCTGAATAATTTTTGTCCAATTTTTTAGTGGTCTTATTATTATTATATGAATATGAATGAATAATTAGTGTGCAAGATATGATTACAGAGTTCTATAATTTTGGTAATAATCTACGTTTTTGCAGAAAATAATTTTGGAGGTTTTAGGCATTAAATGTAGACCTTGAGAAAATTACGATTCGTTCGTAACAGTCAACCAGTTTCCTTTTAAGCGTCTTATTTTTTTTATTCAACCTGTTTGACCCGTTAGAGATCAAACATATCCAGAACTACTAGGATTCGTGCAAAAAGATTGAAATTGCTATATCTACTAAATACTGCGGAGTAATAACTTTATTTGGTTACTTACATGAACTTCAAGGTTGATCTTCCAGCTACTAGGACTCGTGCTCTTCAAATCCAAGTTGCAGTGTTGCTCAAAACTTTCATTCCAGCTGACACGTCCACCAGGGTTTATGCACTGTTCCGAAGTATGATCTTTTTTAATAGCTATTCGAGGTATGTAACCTCTCCTGGGAACTCTTAGTTTTATATGAACTTGCAGCTTATAATTATCATTATTTGGAAAATCATCGATGACTAAGCCTTCAAGCTCACAGATTTTGAGATGCAGTTTGAAGTGCTTAGTGTCCGATGGTAAACCAAACATCCAGTTTCTCATCTTGGTTTTACTACTACCCTTTGATCTTTGACTTGAATTGATGGGAGAAATAAATGCAAATTTGAAGATCTTCTTGTCTTTATTGAGAGGTTTTCAGGGTGTTTGACATTCGAAATTTAGCAACAAAGTACAGTTTCAAAGTCAACTTCTTGGTATGTTGGAAAATTTTGAAAACGTTTGTTGTGATTATAAAATAGAAGCATCTCTCATCTCTTCTGACTTCTTCTGCACCTACTCTCATACCTTCTAGATGTTGAATTTGATACGTTCCTTGCCTGAGTATATTTTTTAATCGTTGGTTTTTTATGTTTACATGAAGTGATACATAAGTTATCATTTACATTAGTTATGATGCATGTTTGGATTTAGTCTATAATATAAGTTCTTCCCTTATGAGTTGTAGATCATATTTTGGAAGGGGTGAACAATAACTTGTTAGAAATTGACTTTTTTTTCTTCTCTGTGTCAGAAATAGATGTGACCATTTTGACCCATTTACTTATAAATAGGTCGGGGTTACATTTTATCTCAATCGGGTCAAATGGATAAAGCTAAATGAAACATTAGGTAAAATTAAATGGGTCAAAGTGGTCGAGGGCCGTCTAAACTCCAATTGTAATTGCATACAACCTCTTAAATCACTTTATTCAAAGATTTAGATTATTATTGTAATAATGCGGCTGATCAAATCATGTTTAACACATCAATTTTTAACCAAAAAAACTGAAATTTGACTGCGAAAAATGTCATGGGTCATCCCAACCCAGCATGCTCTTCCTCTTTGACCTGTTATATGACCAACCAGACCCGTTCAACTTACCACCTCTAATCGAAACAATTGTTACAAACTATATGATAATTTGAATGTAACGTGAAAATGACCTTATTTACATTTAATCAAAAACTGGATGAAAAGTTTCATTTAACATAACATTACTTGAAATTGGTTGTCATTCTGCTAAAAGTCTGTCCAAAAGAAATGCGAAAATAGCAACAAACTTTCATATAAAGGGTCAAATAAAGAGATATTTGAGGTTTCGTGATTTCAAAATCACATTTGATTACACCCCTTGACCTTTGTGTGAAATAATGTGTTGTACGGCAACACATTACTTGCCTTTTGGAAGTCAACCAGGATGATGTCTTAATCTCTTAATCAACACCACCTGTATATTGACCTATTCTTTTTAATCAAATTAAAACTGTTTAATTAATTCTATATCAATATCAATATTATATAATGACTCAGCTTCATTTCGTCAATAAACAAAGATAACAGGCGACATCCGGTTTTTTCATCATCTAGCAAAACCATACTGAGAAAATACACACGAGTTGGTCGTGTTCTTGGGTTTAGTCGAACAACCTCCTTAACGATTAGCTCGACCATTTTATTTTTTTAATCATAAATACGTATACTAGTTCTACAACGAGTTTAGAAAAGTATAGGAAAATTGTAATATTCCTTAGAAAAGAAGAAATTTGTAGGGTCTCAACTACATTAAGCAGTCGTGGGACACAACGACTAGAGACAGCACTTGATCTTATTTGTCACCATGTTATTGCAATAATAGCTATAGCTATATAATAGCTTTCTAATCTGCAATCTTTAATAATCATAATCAATTATTGTTAAACTATTGTTCTAAATCCAGCTATTTAATTAACATGCTAATTTTTGGGAACCCACTCAAATAGTCAAGTTTAATTAATTTTTCTTGTAGTTTGTTAAAAAGATACATTCAAGTTGCTAAAACATATACATTCATAAGAATCTCAAACTAAACATAAACACGAATAAAGTGAAATCGATCAATTTATCTTACATATATACAATACATGCCTTCTTCTTATAGATCATCATACTATTCTATATGATCTTCTGATCCATAACATGTTTATATATAAAGGTATGGCGATCACAAAATGACGTGCATTCATTCTTTGCTTTATTATTGTTTCTATACGATGGTTGATGGGTTGGGAAAAGTTGACTAATAACGGGCTTTTGTGAGTCTGTCTCACCATCAAATGTAGATGATGATCTTATTATGGGATTCTGATGCTCTTCGAAAGGTAAAGATATTTTTGCGGTCAAAGTAAAATGCAAGACGTGCAAACTATGAAAATCTTAAGGAACAGATTCATTTTTTCCCATCAAGATGCAAATGGTGTGGGATTGTACAGCGTTTGGAGTATTCGTTCTTTTAACATCAATGATTGACGTTGGTTTGGCAGACCGTACGTAACAAATTGCCCAAATCCACAAAAAAGTGTTCTAAAAGTGGTTAGTCTTTTGCTCAATCTTCTGGTGAGCAAACGTTAGAGATTGTAAAGAGAGTCTACGTGTTGGGGAATCACAGTGCAAATAGTGGACATAAACAATGTGGATATAAATAGTAATGTCTCTTCATGATATTCCAATGGTGGGTTATAATGCTCCATCTTGTCTCTTTTTTGGGTAAGAACCATTGCTTTTAAGCTCTGGGTCCTCGTTTAACTGTTAACAATTTGTCATGCTTTGAATTGATTCTTTTTTAAAACTAAGACTGTCCTGTTTCAAAAAAGAAACATTTAAAAATCATACTTTACGTTTTATTGAGCTTAAAAGCTTAATATAAATATTTAATAATCAGTATCATATTTGTTACACCAAAGGAATTTGTTCTCGTACTTTTAGTTTTATTTTGAATGAACGCTGAAAAAATGTGTCTCCTATTCTAAAATGGGTGGTGGTAGTTTGTAGACCACCTTTTTTTTTTTTTTTCCTCATAAACCACTAAAATATATTTTTTCTGACTCTTTTACCAGTTGCAATTTGAACTTTCCCCGACACTCCTTCACAACTTTAAGGACAAAAATGTCCAAACTATATTTTGATGATGTATGGCAAAAAATAGATTGTATACAAATCACCCTTCTAAATCTAATCTAATCTAAATTTAAAATAAGATGAAAAGAAGACATTAAAAACATATTTATCACGAATAAAATGAGGTTCAAAGAGACTTTTCCTGTTCTATGCCAATATGTACAAATCTAAGTTCATTTTTTTTTCTTGAAAAGCAAAGATTATATTAGCCCAAAAATATCCGGTATGTACATGTGATCTACTCCAAGAGGAGCTTAAGCACCAATATTTGCAAGGAACTAGAAAACTATTACGATGATACTAGCCGGGATCAAATTTTCGCAGGTTGAGAATCCAATTTTTCCAGTTTAAAGCCGCATTACCTTTGAATGGTAGGGAAGATATCTAAGTTCACTTAATTAAATCAAATTTTAAAATCGGAGGAATTAAAATTTTTTAAAAATTAAATTTCTTATGTTCAGTAGGATATCATAGATGTTGGTGACAACGCATATGATAAGGGCAACATAAGTTTTACCATTTTAAAAAAAATATATAATTAGTTTCTTATTTATATCTTATGAACGTAACAATCCGTGTAGAATGTTTGGATAATCTTAATCTTATGTTGGTTATTAGTTGAATGAAAACCTATAATCATTTAATGAATTTTTAACAATGAAATCTAGAATTAGATTTGACAATAGTCAAAATCCATGAAAAATGCCTTTATCATGGCCACTAAAAAAGGAAATCGACATGAACTATTTACCCACTGCGCGCTGATTAATTTGGCTATATATATTTTTTTCATGTTGATCGATATTTTTAATTAATTTAGAAAAATATAGTAACGCGATTACACATATGCACGTTTTTTTTGTTATTTTGTGTTATAAAATAAACTTGGGTGATGAAGAAAGTTTTCCACAATATATTAGCCTTGTAAAAAACGTGACGAAAGGAACTACTCGGTAATATTTGTAAATTTACCGTAGGATAATTGTATCTATTTTTTGCATGCTGGACTGACATTCAGTCAAAGCTTATATCAATAAATTGAGATATTATATTTAGAAAAAATTGTGTGAAGTTTAAATTTATCATCACACAGTTTCATTCTAATCCTAATCCTAAGAAGAAGAAGATTATGACTGTGTTACGTGTAATCATTACCGTTTAGTGTTTACTCTACGTAATTACGTATATAATAAAATAAAAAGTCTACCGTGATTAGCCATTTAATAATTTTTATTGGCTGAGATGTCACGTTCCCTTGTATAACGTGATATATTTATTTATCTATCTATTGTATTTTATAAAATAAATTGGGTCTTTTATGGGAGTATTTTTTAGTAGTAAGAGGAAAATATGTTCCGTCTTATTTTAAACCGAATAATTGCCCAACTATGTGATCTTCTTCATAGAAATAAAAACTATTTACATTGAGGAAATCAGGGACGGAGTCATGATACTTTTATTGACCGGGAAAAATTATAAAATGTCAGTAATTCTCGATTCTTTTTATATATGATACGAATACAAATACGAATCTCTTGTGGGGGCAATTGCCCCCTGAATACCTTGTATGTCCGTCTCTATGTGATGATTTGAATCACGATTAATATTTCATGTAGATTGAACTATACTTCTACTTTATGATGTTCAAACGGTCGAAAAGTTTTAGTTGGGTGATAGGGTCTAAGATTGAGAGAATTTTGCTTTGATTTTAATTCTATGAAGACCATTAATTAACCATAAACAAGTCTTTTTATACCAACAAATATTTTAAAAGTTATGTCCTCAATATCATTCAATGATAATTAAACTACGACTAAACATTGAATTGTGTAAATTTCCATTTTCTTATTATAGCAAGTTAACAAAATACGACAAACAACCAGTGGGATTAATTTGACCATATACGTACCCTACTATGATGAAATTATTAAGGGAGAATCTATATAGTTACTCACTCGATCTCGTTGAATTCTATCAACTCATAAGTCTTCTTTATTTAGTTTTTCTATATAATGACTACATACACCATTAGTCCATTTGCTCATTGAAGTACTAGAGTATGTAATGGAATTCAATAATTCACATAAAGATGTTGAAGGGGAAATTAACTGCAACAACCAACTTAAGGCAGTTGAAGACAAAAACAGCAATAATGTCGTCTTTACGAAACATAATAATCGAGGCGGATGGATTACCTTCCCTTTCATATTGGGTTCGTTTTTCTCTTCATCGATCTCCCTACATACCATCCTCGTTAGTGTTTCTATATGTATGTAAAGTACCACGTCTATAGCAGGGGGCAAACTTTTTATTTTCTTTTCTATCATTTTGAGGGGGCAGCTGCCCCATTGTCCCCTTGTAGATCCGCGACTGAATGTATAGCATGAACATGTTGTATAGTATACCTTTAGGGGTGTTTGAGATTACTCACTAAATATGTTTATCTGTTTATGAGTTTATCTCGCCTTCTTAATACAATATACAATTACACATTTGGCTCAAGTAGTCAAGTGGGACTTGAATCAATAACTGCTTGGTTGATTAGTTAGTAACTGTTATACTGCTAGACTAAATTATAATTTGGTTAATGATAACTAAATAAAAAAGTCTACTGATGCAGGATGTATGTTAGCTTTAACCTTGGCATCAGGAGGGTGGGTAGGTAACTTGATTGTGTACCTTATCACCAAGTACAACGTTAAGAGCATCGACGCCACTCAGATCAACAACGTCTTCCTTGGCTGCTTCTTTCTGTTCCCACTTGTTGCAGCTATTGTCTCGGACTCCTTTTATGGCCCCTTCATTGTCATCACTGTTTTCTCTATTATTTCACTCCTGGTAACATACACAATCATATAATTAACAAGTTGATTTGATCAAAATTGCCTCTAATTAGAAAATGATTAAATTTTAATTAATCATTTCAGGGGGTGTCATTTATGACATTAACAGCTTCGTTTCCTTCATTAAGACCTTCACCATGTACTAATGTATCGCTCCAATGCGAGTCTCCAACAAATTTTCAATACGGAATTCTATACGCAACTTTAGGATTAGCTTGCATCGGATTTGGAGGTACACGTTTCACAACTGCAACAATGGGAGCTGATCAGTTTGATGATCCTAAAAGTATTGGAATCTATTTCAATTGGTACTATTGTGTTATGTACGTTGCTAGTGCGATTAGCTCAACTGCCATAATTTATGTTCAAGATAGTGTGAGTTGGACTTTAGGATTTGGGATTAGCGTTGCTACCAACCTAGTTGCGTTGATCCTGTTCTTGTCAGGAATGAAATTTTACCAAAGAGTTAAACCTAATGGAAGCCCTTTTACTAGCATTGCTCGAGTTATTGTTGCAGCAGTTAGGAAGAGGAGGGTTTCTTCAAGAGTCAGTCAAGTGTATAACTATGATATCGAGGACAAATCTACCACAGCCCCATCAGATAGTTTCAGGTATGTTACCTTTTTATGTAGTTCGAGAATTTTTACTCTTAACAAGTTTCTTATCAGAACGATGTGTATGATCACGATTATGTAGGTTCTTAAACCGTGGGGCCCTAAAGATTGAATCTGATGGACCAAAATCAAGATCATGGAGCCTAAGTACTGTACAAGAAGTGGAAGACTTAAAAACCTTAATCAAAATAATGCCACTGTGGTCTTCAAGTGTTTTGTTGAGTGGTCTTGTTGGCATGTTTAACAACTTCACCATTCTTCAAGCTCTAACAATGGATAGACACTTATTTGGTTCCAGCTTCAAAATCCCTGCTGCATCTTTCTTATTTTTCAACACTTTAGCAACAAGCATTTCATTACTCATCCTTGACCGCGTTATTCATCCCATGTGGCGAAAGCTAATTGGTCGACCTTTAACACCTCTCCAACAAATAGGAATTGGCCATGTACTCAATGCTTTGGCATTGGTAGCATCTGCACTAATTGAGGTCCAAAGACTACACGTGGCCAAATCCCATCATCTGATTGGCTTAAACAATGGTGGGACCACAGTTGTGCCATTGGCAGCAATGTGGCTTGTGGTGCCTTTATCAATTTTAGGAACAAGTGAAGGGTTCCTTTTTCCTGGCCAAATTTTGTTGTACTATCAAGAATTTCCGACATCTTTGCGTGGTACTTCGACTGCTATGATATCATTATTGGTTGCAGTTGGATTTTATTTGAGTACTGGGATTACAAGTTTGTTTCGAAAAAGTACTAGTTGGTTGATGGATGACTTGAATGATGGTAGATTGGATATAGTGTTCTGGATATTAGCAGGAATAGGATTAGTGAATTTTGGGTATTTTCTCATTTGTGCTAAGATGTTTAAGCATAAATTGGACAAACATGATCAAAGTTTGGACAATGTTTCAAGTTCTTGAAAAAGTTCATAGCTTTTAATCAATCAAATATTGTAGTCAACTGTTATAACTTATTAATTGTCCGAAAACCGATCGATGGAGCTGCCAGACGGTTGGTTACATTTTTTTTAAGTTGTTAAGAATTCTGGGAACCAACTATGTAGAAATATTATCAAACACATGGTTACATACATAACAACTGTATATGTGAGCAAAATTATATATTTATATTTTAAATTAAAATTTTGACGTTTGAAATTATTTTAGTATTATCAAAATTAAATTTCAAAACAGATTCCATGAAATGAATAAAAAAAAGAATCAATATAGGAGTAGAACTGTAGAAGTAAAGTTGACCAAAAAAACCGGGTCTCGATCCGAAACCGAAAAAAAAACCGAACCCGAAACCGGTTGAAACCGGTTCGGTTTTTTATAAAAACTGCCGGTTTGAAAACCGGTTTGGAGTTTACCGTTGGCGAACCAGTTTGTAACCGGTTTTACCCGAACCGGTTTGAAAAACCGGTTTGGAACCGGTTTTTTGAGCTGTTCGAAATATAGCCGTTTCTAGCCGTTTTTGACCGTTTTTTTTTGTTTTTTTTACCATTTTGCCATCCTAAAACTAGTATAAATAGATACCTTGGGTTTGGTTTAGTCACAACATTCAATCTTGCTAATTCTAGTCTTTAAACACTCAAAACGCTTACGGTTTACGTACGAAACTCTCAAAAAATTCTCTACCCCTCTCAAAACGCTCTCGAAACGCTATCAAAATGGCCACTCAATCTTCTTCAACTTCCGCCGGTGTTGGTTCTTCAAATGCACCAACTATTGTTCAAGTTTTGGTAACCAAACGAAATTTCGAGATTTGGTGTAATTACGACAAAGTGTTATTGTCGGATGGTTCCACTAAGGCATTTTGTAAACGTTGCGGGAAATTTTTGAAAGCCGACTCCAACTCTACTATGAAATCACATGCTACAAAGTATTGTGATGGAGTCAAAAGTAATCCCGAGTCGAGTCAAGCAACAATGTCACGGGTTGGGGGTATTTTTACATACGAAGCGGAGCGGTGTCGAGAAGCATTTGCCGGCTTTGTGATTCAAGAAGCTTTGCCGTTCAACCACTTCGACAACCCTCGGCTTACTAGGGTCATTCAAAATACTCTTCAACCGCGATATAATCATGTAAGTCGTCTTACTCTTAGACGTGATGCTCTTAAATTGTGAAAAAATGCTAAAAGTCAACTAATAATCGGTTTTGAAAACTTAAATACAAGTGTATCATTAACAACCGATATTTGGTCGGCTCCTCATGGTTTGCCCGGTTCGTACCTTTGTGTTACCGCACATTGGGTTGATCCCGCAACTTGGCAAATGATGAAACGTATCATTGCTTTTGAAAACTTTGACTATCCTCACACGTGTAAAAACTTATTTTACATGTTACGAGATGTAATAAAAATATTTAAAATAGAACAAAAGGTTTTTTCAATCGCGTTTGATAACGCGAGTAATAATACAAACGCCGTTCAAAGATTAATACTAAAATACGAACCACCTTTGAAAGGCATTTTCTACCATAGTAGATGTGTTGCACACATCATTAACTTGGTTGTGTAAGACGGACTAGCGGTTCAAGAAATAAGCGTAGTAAAAAACACGTATAAAATTATGTTACAAGATATATCCCACGAGTCATTTGGTACTTAATCAAATATTTTTAATGAGTTCAAAACTAAACGAATACGAATTTTGTGGTAATGTATATGCAATAATGGTGGCTCCCATGAAAGCAAAACTAAGAAAATATTTTAAAGAAATGCCACCGGTAATTAGTTGTGCCGCCGCGTTAAACCCATGTTTGAACATTTCCGGGGTGGAATTACTTATCGATAACATTTGTAATGATTTGGATTTGAATGATAAGGACCCATTTTTTGCACAAAATACAAAAGACTATTTTAACAAATCTTTTAAAGATTTATTTGGTCA
The DNA here is from genome assembly GCA_963930675.1 of Gnaphalium uliginosum. Classification (NCBI taxonomy): domain Eukaryota; kingdom Viridiplantae; phylum Streptophyta; class Magnoliopsida; order Asterales; family Asteraceae; genus Gnaphalium; species Gnaphalium uliginosum. The sequence goes on along the minus strand of OZ005682.1, from coordinate 3,947,763 downwards.
TTATTTTCAAAAATATGGTTCAACAACAATGGTTTCTTCTAGTTCGGCCTCCACAATGTTTGCTTCATCATCTTCTTCCCGAGATCCAATGATTAATTTATATAATAGTTTAAGACAAGAAAACCATAAACGGGTAAGGGGTGATGGTGACCAAAGGGCCACTAGCGAATATGGGAGATATACCGGAACGGATTTTTTAGTCTCAATGGGACCCGAAGAATTCGCACATTTTGATATTTTGGCTTGGTGGAAAGAGAGGGAATCTCAATTTCCCATTCTAACCATCTTGGCCCGAGATTTACTAACCGTCCAAGCTTCTACGGTAGCTTCGGAATCCGCTTTTTCTCTTAGTGGCAAGGTACTTTCCATACGAAGAACAAGACTCACTCCGGCCTCATTAGAGATGTGTATATGCTTGAAGGATCACTTAGACGCTGCGGAACGTATACAAAACGTTTCAAGTCTTGAAGGTAAATTGGAATACGAAGGAGATATACACGATATCGAGGTGGAAGCGGGTATGGCAATATCACTTTCCGATGAAGAAATTGCTCTCGATCAAGCTTCGCGAGAGACTTCCTCCGAAGAAGATTTCGACTTTTGAAGACTACCCAAATTGAAGATGTTAGAAGAATTGAAGATTAATAAAAGTTGAAGATTTTTGAAGATTATGAAGAATTATTGGTTTCAATAATATTTTTATGAAGATTTATAAGACTTTGTTTTAAGTTATTGTTAGGTTATGTTTCCATACCTAATGTACTAACATTTTATCGGAAAAAATTTGAAGAATACGTTGGTTTTCCCTAAAACGCTTAACGCTCGAATAAGATTGAATTATATAGAATTATTGGTTTCAATAATATTTTTATGAAGATTTAGAAGACTCTGTTTTAAGTTATTGTTAGGTTATGTTTCCATACCTAATGTACTAGTATTCTATCGGAAAAAATTTGAAGAATACGTTGGTTTTCCCTAAAACGCATAACGCTCGAATAAGATTGAATTATTGGTTTCAATAATATTTTTATGAAGATTTAGAAGACTTTGTTTTAAGTTATTGTTAGGTTATGTTTCCATACCTAATGTACTAGCATTCTATCGGAAATTTTTTGAAGAATACGTTGGTTTTCCCTAAAACGCTTAACGCTCGAATAAGATTGAATTATATAGAATTATTGGTTTCAATAATATTTTTATGAAGATTTAGAAGACTTTGTTTTAAGTTATTGTTAGGTTATGTTTCCATACCTAATGTACTAGCATTCTATCGGAAAATTTTTGAAGAATACGTCGATTTCCCTAAAACGCTCAACGCTCGAAAAAAAACCGAATTATATAGGAAAACCGGTTTGAAACCGGTTTTTGAACCCGAACCGGTTCCAACCCGGTTACAACCGGTTAGGGTTTTTCTCCCCCTCAAACTGGTTCGGTTCCAACCCGATTTTTGTAAAAATCGGTTTTTGACTTTCGAAAAAAAACCGGTCCGGTTTTTCAACCCGAACCGATTTTTCGAAAAACCGGATTTTGTTCATCCCTATGTAGAAGTGCCACGATGGGCCCACGAGCAGTCCACGAAAAGTTGCGATGAGCTGAGGCAGATATTGGGCCCAATCTTCATCTTCATTAATTTTGCGATGGCCTGAGGAATGAAAGTTTCTAGATGAACAGCAAAAAGAACACCAACGGCCCAATCTTCATTAATTATTACGGAGGGAACTTATATATTCCACTCGTATTTATGTTTTCCAGCCTTTTTATAATTTTTTTCTGATCCAAGTGACAAAAAAGATAAAAAAAATTTACTAATCAAGGGTGCTTTTAGTTACCGAAAAATGTCTTCATTTTCCTTTTTTATTTTTCTAGAGTTTTTGGTCCCTTGAAAATCGTAAGAAATCTAGAAAACGCGTTCAAATGGAAGAGATTTGAGTTTTCATATTTCAAAATAAGAAAGGTAGAAAAGTTTAAATCATTAATTCCATTTTCTTGAAAAACTTCTCCGGAGAAGTCCTACTTGAACACGTTTTCTAATTTTTCATTTTTCTTTGAATTTTTTTTCAAAAAAATAGAGGAGTTTTCCGTAACTAAACTCGCCGTATGTGATTACATTTACACTTTAGTTATTTGTTTCCTCTGGAAGACTGGAAATATCATACCTCATTGTTATTCGATCTTAAATTTCAGTAAAGTTTGAAGCTATATATCCATTAACATGAAGAAGAAAAAAAAACATGACAGTTGACTGCAAACAAATGAAATATATAACTTTAGTACGTCAATTTAGCGTTATTTACAAAACGTACAACAAATATAATTATGATGATCATTATCTATCAGTTTAAATATGAGGGTTAGTTCCTACAGATTAAACCAGACAACTCAAATAAAGATGATGTATCGATCGAGTCTTTGTATATATCATATCTATGGTATGGTATGTACATGAAGCGAAATATCTGTAACCACTCATCAAAAGAGTGCATGCCACTATATATCATTGACCTAAGGCCATGGCTACAGACACATGCAATTGCACCCTTACACCTTGTGTGGTCCTTATCAATCATGCATAATAGCAGCACCAAAAATACGTTCTTTATTTTCCGGACAAAATTTCATTAATTATTTGAATCCAGAATGACCAACTCTATTGTTATGATTGATTGATAATATATTGTTGTTGATCACATGAATCAGCTGGTTATACAAGTCTGATCAGCATATATAAATGTGTACTTTACACTTTAAAATTTCCCATCCTAGCTATATATCGCGGCCCCAAAAGACTTGATAGCGCGCACTTGTTGATTGCACTCCGTGGCGTGTAATTTCATGTATCATATATAATATATATACCCTACCATGATGAACAAATCAATCAACACATGTCTAATAGCAATTATTGTTTCTGCAAGCTATGTTCATAATATATACTATACCCACCCACAGTTCTATATATCGATAGCTACTCCAAATCTCAATTTATCATTGAAAATGGATTCCAGCAAGTCGCAGAAAGACACAAATAATGCCTTCATGAAACGTAGTAAACGAGGAGGATGGACTACCTTCCCTTTCTTCCTAGGTTCTTATCTGTCCAAATGTTGTAGTCCTTTCCATACATATGATATATTGTTATTGTTAGTGTACAATTAAATATAATCAATATGATGCAGGAAGTATATTGGGTCTGACAATGGCATCTGGAGGGGTTATAGGAAACCTAATTGTGTATCTTATTACCGAGTACAATATTAAGAGCATTGATGCCACTCAAGTTAGCAACGTAGTCCTTGGATCATTAAGTGTCTTTCCAATCGTAGGAGCTATCATCTCCGACTCCTTTTCTGGCCCCTTCCCTGTCATTGTGTTTTTCCTTTTCGTTTCCCTCATGGTAATTAACTTAATTAATTCATAACTTATTTGCTTATTAAATTTTGTTCAACTGATAGACATTATACAGTTCATACTTACTGTTGAATTTTCAGGGTACTACACTTGTGACACTGAGCTCTTCGCTTCATTCCCTTAAACCTCCATCATGTATGAATTTGTCACTCCCATGTGAGTCTCCATCAAAGAATTGGGATTGGAGGCACACGTTTCACTATTGCTACAATGGGAGCTGATCAGTTTGATGATACTAATGTTACTGAAATCTACTTCAATTGGTACTTTTGTGCCTTTTATGTTGCAAATGCGATAAGCTTGACTGCTATTATCTATATTGAAGATAACGTGAGTTGGAGGATAGGATTTGTGATTTGTGTTGCTAGTGTGGTTGCGATCATACTATTCTTGTCGGGAAAGAAATTTTACCGGCACATTAAGCCTAAAGGAAGCCCTTTTACTAGCATTGCTCGAGTTATTGTCGCAGCAGTGAGGAAAAGGAAGGTTTCAACAAGAAACACAGAGTTTAACTATGAAATCAATGACACATCTAGCACAATCCCCTCCGATAGTTTCAGGTATGGCCACAACGTATCATGAACTCAAAATTAATTATTTGTTTCATAAAATCTATGGTGCGTTTGGTTCATGAAATGTTTTTGATGAAATTAAATATGATCTAAGGAATTGAAATTTCAAAAAGTGCATGTAAATTTCTTTGAGTGAAGGAATTTGGTGAATCCTAATTCATTTCATTTTTAAAACCGGACGTCCTTATGAAATGAAATTGAGACTCCAATTCCATCGAACTTTGTGGAATTATGCGAACCAAATGCAGCCCTAGGTTTAATAAATCCGGCTTAAGTTAATTCATATAACCTGAAACAATTAGCATGCTATATCAATAACTAAATAGGCCCTAATTGATGAGCTATGTGATCACTTATTTTTATGATGAACTTCATGTCTTTTTACCTTAACATTACTTTAACCAAAATTAATGGTACTATATATTTGATCACCGGCTATTTCGGTTCTTCAATCACGGGGCGATCAAGATTGAACCTGATGGGACAAACTCAAAATCATGGAGCCTAAGTAGTGTGCAAGAAGTAGAAGACTTTAAAACCCTAATCAGAATAATGCCATTATGGTCAACCGGCGTTCTCTTGAGTGCTCTTATTGGCATGTTTAGCAACTTTACAATCCTCCAAGCTCTAACCATGGATAGACACATTGGTGGATCCCACTTCCAAATCCCTACTGCCACATTCTTATTTTTCAACACTCTAGCCACAAGCATTTCGCTTTCCGTCCTTGACCGTTTGATCTTTCTCATGTGGCGAAATCTAACTGGTCGGTCTTTAACACCGCTCCAAATTGTGGGACTCGGCCATGTACTAAATGTTGTGGCATTGGTGTCATGCACCTTAATTGAGGTTCAACGATTACACGTTGTTAGAGCCCACCATTTGATAAACTCAAGCATGGGTCCGGCTGCAATTGTGCCACTTTCAGCGTTATGGCTCGTGGTGCCTTTAACTATTTTAGGAATAAGTGAAGCATTACATTTTCCAGCACAAGTTTCACTATATTATCAAGAATTTCCATTATCTTTGCGTAGTACATCAACGGCAATGATTTTATTGTTGATTGCAGCTGGATTTTATTTGAGCACAGCGATTACTAGTTTGATTCGTAATAATACCGTTTGGTTGAAGGATGACATAAATAATGGTAGATTGGATTTAGTCTACTGGATGTTAGCAGCAATAGGAGTGGTGAATTTCGCATATTTTCTTATTTGTGCCAAGATGTTTCAGCATAAACTGGCAGACAAAAATGATTGTAATAATTTGGCTGCTGTTTAATTACAAGTACTTGTTAATCTTAATTGTTTCAACCAAATGTTTCGTGTTATCTATTGCAAATGAATAATATGGCTAGCTGCACTGGTACTTTATTAATGTAGAACCTATATACAATGTGTAATATTTGGATGCTCTATCGAAATATTTCTAGCAGTTTGATACAAAAGATATTAAGCTATAGGATCCAACAGTAAAGAAAATTATAAAACTTAAAGAACATTTTGACACTAACAAAATATATAACATAAAAATCAATTATTATTATTTTTTGCCCGTAAGTGTGTTGCTATTTACTTTCCTTTATGAACAGAGAATATATTTGTTGTTTGGGAAATAATCAAGATTCTATACCCAAAAAAGAGCCAAGATGGAGGATATAACCAACATTGGTTTATAAGATCAATGCCTATCTTCCGTCTTTCTTGCAAAGACGGAGCTTCCTTCCGGAGAAAGTCATAGGCACCATCAAGTCTTTGCTCCGTCTTTTAATTGTTGTGTCGTGTGCGAGACGGAAGGAGAACGAAGGGTGTGGGCCAGCTTTTTGTTTGTTTTGTTTGTTGTTTTGGGTATATAATAAATGTATTAGGTAAATATGGAACTCTAAGTTCAGTCTTTCATGTCATTATAAACAGTGTTTAGTCAATAAAGTACTGATGTAACGCTGAGCTGACAGTCTTCAGTCTTAACCTTCATCATAGGGAGTGGTCTAACGAACAAACATCACTACATATATCTAGATTATTTATGGACAGTGAAGTCTTTACCTTTTGAAGAGCATCAAATCAAATCAAATTCCCATTAAAGGAAAACGTCTATTTATGGACAATTGCTTATGTTTGTAACTTCGGTTCCTTGTACAATCGCCATCGCCATAACTATAACTATTAACTATTAACTATAACTATTAAAATTAAAAGATATATATATATATATACATGTTAGAAAAGAAGAAAAAAAAATTCAGTAAACACGGTACACGTGTTATAAGAAAGGCCCGTGTTGATCCCCTCATAAGGCCCAACTTGAACCCGTTATAGGAGGCCCAACCTGTAAATACTCTTTAACCCTATTTCATTATTTTGTTAATTGATCTCACAAGGACTACAAGGATGATAGGTTTTCTTTTCTTTTCTTTTTTTCTTTCTTTTTTCGCTAAAAAAATAATATAAATATATTGATCGGCCCGGATCTGTTTGAGGAGATCAACAAACAAAAAAATTGAAACCTTTGAAATAAGGACCTTGAAAACCATTGAAGTTTTTATGTTTAGAATACTAAGTTTTAATTTACTTCTTATAATAGCCTTCTACATAAAAGATGATGAGCATGCATAAAACTCGCTCCCAATGTTTGTAACGGGTCACGTGGGATGTTATATTAAGGGTTAATAGAAAAATATGTTATTGTAATTTGCAAAAATGTTCAAATAAGTTACTGTATTATTAATTTATTCAATTGAATTACTGAATTATTTTTATATCTAAATTAAACTTTTTTGTGTTGTGGTATTTATAAGTTAAGTAACTTAATTAAACTAATATATTAAGTAAAATGATATTAGTGTTAATATTTATAAGTTAAGTAACTTACATATTGTGATTTATTAAGTTAGTAATTTACTCGAACAAATTAGTAGTCGAGTAACTTAATTGAACATTTTCATAAAGTAGAAAAATATATTTGTCTATTAACCCTTCTATTAAATCTATCTTTCTATAGTTAGTTAGAGTTTGTCTGAGTTTGTCTGGAAGGTGAGTTTTGGAGTAAGGCAATGAGAATGAGTATGGAAAGAAATGATATATAGGTGTTTGTTTGAGGGGTGTTGATGTTAGAATTTGAGAATCAATCTCTCAAAATGAATTTTTTTCAAACCTATAAGATAAAATGATTATCAATTCGATATTCATAGTTGTTTTCTCATGTATATAGTCCTTGTATATATTTTGGTCTTTCTATCTTGAATGACCACTTATAGTTGGCGTTCTAAACTCTAAAGACATAATTAAGCACATCTTTTTACAACTTGTATTTATTTATATGTGACCCTATATTTATAAACCCAATGACTAAAAATTCTATCGGTAAGGGTAACTCATGACTTTCTTCAGGTCATGGGTTCGAACCATGTCATAAGTATTATTTATCATAAAGGTATCTACCACCAATGAAGCGCATGAACTACAACGTTTAGGCTTAAGCCGCGTGAGTTCCGACTCGGACATTGTGGTATATATGATGGATGTGATTTACCTGGCGATGTTGGACCTTGTGGGGGTTGTGCTCCATTGAAATATGGAGCGGTTCCAGTAGGTGGTTCAAGTACCCATTTTTTTATTTTTTGTATAAACCCAATTTATTGCGAGACGATAGAGTTTCAATTCTTTATTTTTTAATTATAAAAATAAAAGAGAGAAAAGTTCTCTGATTGTGTTTAAATTAAACAGTTTCTAAATAATAAACCAAGACAAGCAAACTCTCGCATATTGGGTGGGGTTCAAGAGTAGTCTTAATTCAAGTGTGTAGATAAATTTATGGTAAAATAAAATTCAAAGTAGAGATTTGTCCCATCTTTTTAAAGGCAGTATCATTTGCTTGGGGCTACTATGCTTTGAAATTTGAACACATAAGTTTAGTGTACTTAATTTCATACTTTTTATATTGAACCATCATCACAAAAGACCATTTCCTTTTTCATCAAATATTACAATTTCTATAAAGAAATAGGGGTTAGTTAGGTTAATTAATCATATCGTTCCTTGTTACTAACATAGACAGTTAATGAGGCCCCGATAATAGACAAATTTCACCCTTGAGGACAAAGTATACTGGTTTAATTAATTAGTTTCATTGATGTTAAGAGGCATGTACCAAATGCTTTATATGTTGTACTTGTGGTGTTTTTATGGTATCAAATCAAATAGGTATAAGAAAAAAGAGTTTTGCTAATGGAAGTCCTTAGGGCTTTCATTAATATGCATATATTATTTGTACTATAAATTAAAATTCATGGGTCAACTTAAATTCATGAGGAGAGAGAGTGTTAGTTATTATTTTAGTACAACTCTTAAAGCATGTCTGAAAGTTTTAACAAGAGCTCTAAGGGCTTCCCTTAGCAAAATCCTAAGAAAAAAAGCCTAAAAAAACCATAAAAAGGCAAGGGAATTAAGGGAAGTGAGGCCAATGCAGTAGACATTCATGGGAAGCAGCCTGCTCCACACATTCCATATTTTTGTACTTGAATCATTACATTCCTTAAACCTACCAAATTAGACCATGGTTTATGTTACAACTAATTTTACCTTTTTCAAATTTATGTTATCTAACGTGTGCTAGATATTAGGTACATGTGACATTCATTTGGAAAAACAAAGAGGGTTTTTTTTTTTTATTTCTTAAGTAAAGAATATTGTAATCTAGTTAATAGCATTATTATTAATATCACTCATTAACAAAATTTGAAATTGTTAACTTTTTTGGGGATCATTTCCAAATGCACCTATTTGACTAGCTATTGGCCTATTTGTTACTACTATTTAAAAGTATCTGGGGATTCCTCATAGTAAAAACAAAATTATGTCAAACTATATTATAAATGTTTTTCAAGAGCAAGAAATTGATTATATAAAAAAGAAAGTGAAGAAACACACGGCCACAGAAGAAGTGAAGAAAGTTAAAAAGAAAAAAACGAAGCAGGAATCCAGTAAAAGTTGGAAAAGCATTAAGATATTGTTGGCCTCGATCATCTTTTCTTTATTATTTATTTATTTTTATATATATAAAAAATACATTTTTTATTTAATCAATTGCCACACTACTTCATTATTTCACACTCCTACCATAAAACCAGGTTTTGAGAAATGGGACCTTTTTAATTTTGTGCATACCAAGAGTCCAAGACATGTCTATGTTACATTTTATTTTATCTTATTTTATATATATAATATGCCTACGGCTTGTTTATATAACTTTTACTATGTGGATTTGTGTTGTAGGCTTAACTTTTGGAACGTGATGAAATTGCTATTAGTTAATGTCTAGAATAATATAATTTGGAAAGAAAAAGGGGTCTATATATATGAACAAAACGGAAACTTTGTATATTGTTTTACTTATTTTTAAAGCATGACACAACAAATTATGGATTTCATTTTAATTAATGTTGATGATAATAATAATAAAAAAAAATAAAAAAGTAATGTCCAATCATTTCAAGTTACCCAATACTAGCAGCTTTTGTTCTTAAAATAGAAATCACCACGCATCAAAGAAAATACATTTTTGGTTATATATTTATATATATGCCATTCAGGTGTTGTATCATGTTCAATAGTCATATAATTTATAACTTTATCAATTCATTAAAATATTTGTACCACACATGATTTTGATTTTGATGTATATATAAGAGCTTCACCACCATTTTGCATCTCAATACCCTTTTAATTATAACACCCTCTTCAATTTCAATACCATCCTCTAGCCTCATTTTCTCACAATGGCCGTTGATTCGGTTTTAAATTCTGATTTTTATAACGACGTTGAAGAAGAGGAGGAAGAAGAAGAAGAAGAATATATAGATATGGAAGTAAGTTCGTTCCAAAATCTATTTTGTCACTCGAATCCAAATGAATTCGAGTTTCAGATGTTTTCGAGCTCATCAGATAGAGAATTAACCTCAACTTCTCCGGCTGACGAGCTCTTCTACAGAGGAAAACTTCTTCCCCTTCATCTCCCACCTCGTTTACAAATGGTCGAAAAGATCCTTCAAGATAAAAACAAGGACACCTTCGACGAATTCTTTAGCACCCCATTAGGCACAAGTGCCTACACTACACCTATCGCGAATACCCCATCTGGATCTTGCAATATTTCACCTTCAGAATCTTGTCAAGTTAGTAGGGAACTCAATCCCGAAGACTACTTTCTTGATAATATTAATAAAACCGAAAACCCTAAAAAATCTTGGACCAAAAAACTTACTCTAACCAAACAATCTTCTTTTGGATCGAAACTAAAGGCGTCTAGAGATTATCTGAAGTCTTTTTTTGGTAAATCGATCGGTTCAGATGAATCTAGAACAAAAATTTCAAGAGCTGGTGGAAAGAAACAAAAAGAAAAACTCGATAGTAAGAATAGTGGTCATCGACATCATAGAAGATCATTCTCTGGTGCAATCAAGAGATTTTCGACTACAAACACTTCATCCGGGCCTTCTTCAATTTCAAATTCGAGTAATTCAGATAGCTCTAGTGAGTTGGCGGGTCATCATAGAAGAATCAACACGAGTTGTGATATCGAAAACCAAATACAAAGTGCGATTGCCCATTGCAAAAAGTCACAACAACATGTGTTACATTCAAGAAATAAGACTATAGGTGAAATGGGCTTTTGTTCTTTAACTGCTTCAAGAACTGTATGTGATGATCAAGAAAGACAAATACTTTGTAGGGGTTGATGGAAAGAAAGAAATATTAATGTTATAAATTTGAAAAGTTTTGGTGTCATTTTTTGCATATATTTAAACTTGCAGGGTATTCTGTACTTTATTTACAAGATGCTACGAGTATTTGCTCATCTTAAAATATACTGAAGTTGTTTATTTTAATACACACAAATTTATTTAATTGTTATGAAGATGGTTCTTATAATAGTGTAGTTGTAGTCAAACAAAGTAGTGAAGAAACCAACAAAGAACAGGAAAGTGAAATCAGTGGCTCTGGGCAAATACTAATACTATATATGGTGACATGGCTGCCACCTATATTGGAGTATCATTTTGTTTTTTTTTTAAAGGTAAAATAAAATATAATTTATACTTTTATAGCGTCGTGATTTAAAAACAGGTGATCATATTTTCACATATTACTATTTTTGATATACATAAAAAATATGCATTACGAAGTTGTGCTATACAAATAAATAATGTACTTTTTTATGTATTTATAAAAATTAATGATGGTGTTATAAAACTTTAATATAGTTTAATTATAGCTAATCAAACTTAAAGCTATATGTACGTGTGTGTGCCTCTTAACAACATTTGACGGACACCTGATAATATTAAGAAACGATATATATTATATTAATAGACATAGACATAGACATTCACTTTAAAGCAGAAAAAGGGATCCAAAAACCAGACATAAACCCTTATAACTATGCTTTAATTTTGATTAATTTAATCATATTTTGGGTTACCAAAAATCTAAAACTAAGTTAGATGTCATCCACCATCACCTCTTTTGCTTAATGCTATAAAAAAACGATTACCTTTTACAAAACTTAAACCATAAGTTTATTAAATCTTCAAAAGAAGAATTAAATTATTTGCCTTCTTTAAAATTTTCAATACAAATTGTTGATCAAAAATTAGGGACCAAATTCTCAAACTATTGAAATTTCTCACTTTGAAAATTAAAAATTTATACATCAATATTCACTAATGTTGAAGCTAGTTATGTAATGTTATGTTTGACTGTACCTATTATTATTGGATAAAATATATAATTTTTTTTTTTGTAAACATATTAACCGTTAACATGGCATTGAACTTGACTCAAAGCGTTACTTAAGTTTGGATGCCTGGATTTTAATTGAAGAAAAAAACAATGCCATGTTTATGTTGGAGAAGAGAAACATTAAATATAATTAATCAGAGAAATAAAGTGTACCGGTGGGACAAATTTATATTCAATAATTCTCTATTCGTCGAAATACCTATATAAAATTATTAAACTCACCATTTTAACCATCTTTATTACACTTGTAAAAAAATTTTATATAAATTTGACTTGAATAAAAAAGCACAAATGACATTCATCCGACGCTTTTAAATCCAACAAAATTTATTTGAGTAAACTATACGTGAATATAAGTGAACGGAGGGAGTAATCCTTTTTTCTAAGAGCCTTCAACGACAAAAAGTTTTTTAAAGCTTTTTTACATGTCACATCATTTAATTTCAGAAAAGCTTTATAAAAAAGCTTTACCTCCAATGTAAAAAGTTTTCCAATGACTTTTTAATACCAAATTAGGAGGTGGAAGTGTAAATATTTAGGGAAAAAAACTTTACACCAAAAGCTTGAGAAATATCAAGCTCTTGATTGAAAAAGTTTTTCCCCCAATGATAAAAAGCTTTTCCAAAATTTTTTTACATAAAAAAACTTTCATTGAGGATGCTCTAAGTGTATATTGAATTGATGAGTACATTAAGGCTCTTCTTTCTAAAATATGCATATTGGTTATGAGCAAGGTTGTTGAATACGCTAGGCCGGGAGTACTCGATCGGGACCTTGTGGGGAGTACTCGGCTGAGGCGGGGAGTACTCGGGGAATACTAGGATTAGACTTTTTTTTATATTAAAATAATAAATTTTAAAATTATATGCATAAATATAGAATATAAACATAAACATAACCATAACCATTATCATAATTGTCTAGAAACAACACACGTATTAAAACATATTAAAATTAAAATTAAATTAAACTCTAAAAGGTAAAAACCCTAATTTAAAACATACTAAAATTAATATTAAAATAAAGTGTTGACCGAGTTTGACTGAGTTGGACCGAGTTTTTCCTAGTTATACCCAGTTTTTTTCGTTGACCGACCTTGACCGATTTTTTACCCCGAGTTAGGCCGAGTTCCGAGTACTCCCTGAGTACTCGGCCGAGTTGGCCGAGTTTTACAACCTTGGTTATGAGTATTAGTGTATTACTATAAACTATGCAATGTGCTAATGATGTGTAAGACTTAAGGAGTACGGGAAAAGCTGTAATTATTTATCATTATTAAGAATAAGGATTAAGGATAAGTTATTTGTTGATTATCTCTTACGCGAAAAGTTCAATGTAGAATGCTAAAAAATGTAGAATGAAGGAACCAATATGATTACCCATTTCCACCTTTTTCTAAATATCTCATAAATCGTATATCCATAAATTATAATAATTACACCGTTAAAATCAACGTCTTTTTATCTCTAATTAGAGATCTCACATCACATGACATAATTTCGACGAAATTTTTTTTTCATTTTCTAATGGGTATGTGAAATTCATAATAATAAATCACATGTGATTTAACACTCACATGTGAATATATTTACAATCAAATTATAAGTTTTAAATCACTATCTATAATCACATGTGAATAATTAAATTTACAAATTATAAGTTTAAAATCACATAAAAATAATTTATTTGATAATTTAATAAACCTTCAGAAATTTTTTTAGTTATAATCACATGTGATTAAACATTAAATTAGTAATCACATGTGAATAAAGTGTAAATAAATATGAATTTTAAATAATTGTTTATAATTATACATGTAAATAAATATAAATGTGAATTATCAGTTATTATCACATTATTCATTTGAAAAACACATGTGATTAAACTTCAAATCAATAATCACATATGATTTTGACCGTAGACGAATGCAATTCCTAAAATCTTATTTATATTTGTTTATATGAATGAATAATAAGTTGTAATCATGTATGAGTTAACGTCCACAATTGATGAATAGTCGTGTACCAGTTATATTTACTCATAAATTACATGTGATTATATATAAAATCACATGTGATTATATAAGTGACATTTTCTACGACCAAACAAAAATGGAAAAAAAATAATTTGTCAAAAGTATAGCTTGTAAAATCTCTAATCGGAGAGAAAAAGACGTTGATTTTGAATATGTAATTTTTATAATTTTTGATCATACCGTTTGTAAGATATTTGATTTTAAAGATACGAGTGAAAATTGAATTTTAAAGGAAATTGAGCAATCTTATTGGTTCTCTCATTCTTCACTTTTTTAGCATTCTACATTGAACTCACTTCTATCTGTTACTAATAATTATTATTTACATTTATATTTATTATTTTAGGTTGTCTTAATACAATACAAATACATATTTAACATTGTTGTTTTATTACATTTTAAAAAGAAAATATACAAATCTTGTTTTCTTATTAATTTTGTCTCTTTCTTTTGCTAAAATGTTAATTTGAAACAAATGAAATACTAACGTTTACTTTCCAAAATTCACACCAATTGGTGGCCACATTACTCATCTAAAGAATTCATTTAACAAACACACAACTCCAACTATTCAAAACCAATTAACATTTTTGTTTGTTCAAACAAAAATACAAAACATGACCGAATGCTAGCTGTACTTAAACAGTTTATAATATATCAGGTACCAATGTTGTCACAATCTCTTGTTCATATATCATGCATATTTACTTGCTGAATATCAGTACAACCCGTGTTTAATCTGTTTAAAGGTAACACACAGTTAGAATAAACCCGCAGGAACCATCGACTTTCCTGCCATTGGTTCACCCACACAATTAAAATCGCCAATAGTCCCGTGGTCATGATCGAAAAGCACGAGATGTGCTATCAAGAGTAATAGTATACAATAAAGATTTGAAATTCGTGTGCAAACTCTTATCAAAATACAACATATCAATAACTACCCCAACTCTTTGAGATCATTAACGGGTCAACGTGTTCAGTGTTCTTCTATGAGTATCCAATTATAGCTTCTTATGCCATCAAAGAATCCTGGCAACTTTACCAGGGACAACCAGATATCAAGTATTCTGACTTCAAAATTCCGGGAGTTGATTGTTGACTAAACCTAATTATAAACATTAGAGTAACGACTATACCGTGTTACCTCATATGGCGTAGATTCTGTCAACTTCTGAATTGGACTCAGAGTGACGCCATGAGTTTGAACCACTTTTTGCAATCTTCTCCTTCTTTCTCTTTGACCGCGTTTTCTTGGACTTAAACACGTAATAAGTCATGGTTCCAAGAACCCCTGCCATTATAACTCCTCCAACAACAGTGATCAAAATGGCTGCCCATTTGTATTTACGACCAACAACTATATAAGATGAAGCCATGAAAGCAACCGAAGTGCATACAGAAGCCAACCACATGAGTTTATTAATCACCTCAACCACCCTCCTTTCGGATTTTGTCTCACCTCTAACCAACGTAATCTGAACCACCACCACTGCTAATGAAGTGAAAAGTGCAATTGCGTTGAAAATGAAAAAGATTTTGAACGAAACCCTGTCTACCACAACCGCCATCCCGTTATCGTCGTCGCCGCCAGGGACTGTGAAAATGGCGGCAAATGCAACGGTTGCAAATAGCACAGCCACCACGGTTACTGAATTGGTGGCGTTGTTGATTCCTTCACGGTGGAGCTTTCTGAGCTCTTTAGCAATTCCGTGGACATTCTTGTTTGTTTTCTTAGTTTGTAGAAGTTGCGTGTGGACGTCATTTTTAATCTGAGTAACGGTGTTTCTTAACTCGTCTCTTGGCTGGTTCAGTTCGTTTGCTCTGACTGCACCGCAACGAGTAAGGCAGGCGATTATATCGGAAGAGTCTTCAGATAACGGAAGCCCCTCAGCTATGTCAAGGGCAGTTTTGTGATCTCGAGTCAGTGCATTCACATTAGCACTGGTATCAGGGAGGCTAAGCAACTCGTTTACTATCTGCAAGAGCAAGAAAACACGTCTCGCATATGTAATTTGTAGAGATGGTAATTTCAACCCATTTACTTATAAATTAGTCAATTTCAGTTGAGTTTTATGATGGTAATTTCAACCCATTTACTTATAAATTAGTCAATTTCAGTTGAGTTTTATCTCAAAGTTGGCAAATAGAAAAGTTTAGATTAAGACGGACCCAATCAAATGCGTTGAAAGTCGCCCAAAGTCTATCCTTTAAGCATACAATTTCCTATATTGTATAATTCAAATATTCGGATTATTATTGTGATATTACGTATTGTTTTTGTAATCAAAATTAACAAATGTATCATCTATAAGGAAATTACAAACCGAACAAAAAAGTGTTTGTGGATCAACCGAACGCGGCTCTGCCCGTTTTGACCCATTACCCAACCCACCTGACCCAGCCATCTTGCCACCTTTAGTAAATTAACAGCAATATACAACTTCTGAAACGAGATACCATACGGGGTTGTGAAAAAAAGGGAAAAAACAAAACAAAATCAAGTCTACCTCTGCTCGTTTTTTCCTGGTAGCCACATGCAATGCGGTAAAACCCGACTTGTCTGGCAACATAACAATAGCTGCATCAGCCTCCAATAGCAATTTCACAACTTCACTGCTAACCCCTTTCACAGCCATATGTAATGCAGTCTGTCCTTTCTTATCAGTCCTTCTAGCCAGTAGTGGATCCTTATCGAGTAAAGCTTTCACAATCTCCACATGCCCGCATCTAGCTGCTAAATGCAATGCATTTTTTCCATTGGATCTTTGAATATCTAACAAGCCACGATCTTTTGATAGTAGCTCCTTAACAACAGCGGTATGTCCTCTAGTGGCTGCAGTTATGAGAGGGGTTGCGTTTCCTTGGGATCTCGTTTGGCATAGTGATGAGTCATGGTCAAGTAGTAGTTGGACCACAGCTACAATAAAGAGTAACCATATATACGTTGGCATAACTTCATGAACCATATATAAATGCAAAAGAATATTATGTTTGGATTTTCATTCTAAAACTTAATAGTTATTACCACAACTTGAATAATCAAAATTAGAATAAGATAATTAGTTGACAACATGTGTAGGCAATTTTACATTCATTTCAATATCAGCTTTTTCACAACAACTTGTTACCTTCTTGTCAACTACTCAAATATTTAGCATTAAAAAAAATCTTTAAAAAAAGTTTCTCGGAAAAATCAAATTTTAGCAAAAACGGTCAAAATTTCGCACAAAAAAAAGACATTGTATTCTTTTGTTTGCAAAAACTTGTTGAATGTTTTTTTTAGTATCTTTTGAAAAAAAATGCTAATGAAGTAATTTTCCTCCATAAAATCCCCTATTTAACGTCCCAAAAAAACTTAAATATCTTATGTGTTCAAATCAATATAATGAATCCCTTTTTAGTGAAAGCATCATTTCATAAGAATTGGCTTATATGAATCAGTGAGACATCTTTCATTTCACCGGAATTGATAAAGAAACAAAGTTGAAGAGCTTTACCATCATGTCCATGACTAGCAGCTATATGCAAAGTATCAAACTCCAACCGACTCTTCCTTGTAATTGTTTCTTTATTCGAATACTTCAACAACTCCTTCACAACCTCAAGATGCCCTCTCTCAGCAGCCGTATACAATGCCGTCTCACCCAACTCATTCACCTCATTCACTACAGATGCACGAATCTCCGCAACCTCAGCATCAAAATCCGCCCCACTTAAAGTCCCCACCATTTGCGAATCAATATCATCGAGAATTTGCTTCACTGCTGCAAGATCCCCACGTTGAGCAGCTAAATGAAGCTCGGTATCGTTATGCCTACCTGTCACTTGCTTGACGTACTTTTTCTTTCCAGCTTGATCCATCCGCTTCCCGGAATTCGAAAGCACCAGCGCTGGAGCGGTGGCGGAAGACGGGGAAGGCGATGGTGATGGCTCACCAAGAGGGTTTTGGTTTTGATTATGCTTTGTTGGAGTCATTAGTCCCTTTTCTATGATAGTACACAATTAAACAGTAGTTAATGAGTTAATCACATATTCACACAACTAAATGATAACATGATGGAGCTTATTAGTGATAAAAATGCAAACTTTTCTCACTTACTACATTAATTTTGAGCATACTTTTAATCTATTAAATACAGGAAATTGAACTCATTTAGTTGGTTGTTAACTTACTTACAGTCACATCAACCTTTAATTGGACACTTCTAAGCTATGGAAATGAATAAAATTGGAAATCAGCAGATGAAGTATGTACCATTGTTATTAACAAAAACCAAATACTTACATATGTCTAGTCCATTTTCTATGGGCTATTACACAGTTAAACAAGTTCAATTTGAACTGGCACGTAATCATACATCAAGATCATAAATAAAAATGCAAACTTTTTCAAATTACTTTAATCTATCAAGTACAATAGCTTGAACTAATTTAACTGATTGTTATCTTATTGTAACATCAAGCTTTAACTGGATACTTTAAACTATGATAAAGTCAATAGTAAACTGAGAATCTGCAGATGAACTATGTAATAGTGTTATTAACAATTAACAACATATATACATACAGATAAGATGGTTAAAGTAATTAAGAGAAATACCTTCATCAATAGGTGAAGCCATGTTTGGATTAAGAGGAAAACTGAAAGAACCCTAAAAGGAATTGAAATTGGGAATGGGTAAAGTTTTGAGGGAATCTTGGATGCCAGGAATGAATGTTTGATTAGAGAGAGAAACAGAACAAACAGAAAAGGACAATCAAAGGAAAGTGTGAAGAAAGATCAAACACTCCCACTTGAGTAAATGCATAAAGTTTTAGCCCTTTAACTTTACTAAAGTTAACACTGTCTACCCTTATTATTCTCTTCATATCAAAGTTAGCTGGAGCTGTGTAATGGTGCAAAACTGAATAATAAACGTGTAGTTGACTACACAATTAATAGGTGTTATTATACATATTTTTTTTAAAAATTAATTACAGTTTTAACATTTTAAGTTTATATGATATTAAAACATCGGTACCTTCCTTTACCTTTGCGGCATGTAAAATCCGTACAATTAACTATACGTATTATTTTCTATGTATTGAAATTTATAAGTATAATTAGTGAAAAATAGCAAAGACAACTTTAAACTAAACCTTGAAAATATGTCAATACATGTACTCAAACTGCATAAATTCAATGTCCTCTCCGATATAGATTGAAGTACAATCAGTTTTTCATGTACGTTCAAATTTATTAATAGCAATTTTATGAACCGTAATTAAAATCGTATTGCTAAAAATATGATAATGGAAAGCCAACTATATTAAACCAAAATGATCCATTTAAATATACACGGACCTTAAATTTAAAAGGTCCAATTTTGAGGGACGTTTGGGACCTCACATTATTCTTTTTTCAACCGTTCTTTTACAAAACAAAGCTTAGCCACCTTTTAAAGTTTTCATGTTATCTCTAGTTTGACTCTTGTGGTCACTTGATTTGACTTTTTTAATAATAAAGTATAAACGGAAAATAAACATGGATATCGTTAACACTCAACGTCGTAGTAACTTTAAAACTAACATAAAGGCACTGCACGTTAAGTCAAAAATCTTTGACGCCAGATATAACATGAATTTTCCTTTTCTTCAAAATGATGGATCCTGGACTAATAATGAAAGAAAGGGTAGTATTATTGTGGATTTACTCCAGTAATCCTTCTAACGCAAACGTTATTATGAGAGTGCGAAATAGGAAGCGCGCTTTAATTTGTGAAATAAGTTTTATTGTGTGTATGTGTATGAAACTGTCTAAGAATATCTAAAATATGTCTTGACTAATCGGTAACCGACAAATTTGCTTACGTTTCTTATATTGATATGTATCAAATATTATCAGGGAAAAATGAATCAAAGAGCACTACAGAGATCATATGTGCTACCTAGGTTGATTTAGTCTTGATTATACTTATGTTGAGTCGTTAATAATATAGGTTCAGATGATTTGAAGCTGTGCACGACTTCTAAATTTGATTCACCAGGTAGAGAAATAATTCTGGGTGGGTACACTAATCTCAGAATTAGTTACTTATATATATATATATATAAGGAGGACGAGGAGGAGTTGTATCTTTAAAAAACAACATTATCTTCAAGCCCAACCACAACTTTGTTAACTAGATGTGATTATGATCGAGTTTACGATATGGATTAGTCGATTACCACTTTTAGGAATCAAATTTACAATTTCTAATTGTTGCTTCTAGTTGTATTTTCGCCGCCCTACTAAAAGAAATCCGCAGATAATTATAACAATATCATTTCCAATATTCAAGATCCCTGATAATATTGTTATCATTTTTCTTCTAAATAGTGTTTCTTATATATATATATATATATATATATATATATATATATATATATATATATATATATATATATATATATATAGGGACCGGATTTAGAGGGATCACTATTTTCTGGGAAAGAGAGAAGCTACACATTCATCAACGATGAATGTTAACGAATTCCATTAATATTCATCATATGATATTATAAGTTATAAAAATAGTTTATTGATGAATATTAGTAATTATAATATCGGTTTTGATTAATATTTATTGGTAAATATATGGTTTTATACGTTTTGATTACCATTCATCGTTGACGAATGTTAACAAATAATTTTTCAAAAAAATGTTAATATTTATCGGTTAACATTCATTCACGATGAATATTAGAAAATTCTCTTTATATTCATCATATGATATTATAAGTTTTAAAAAGTAATTTATATATGAATATTAGTAGTTATAACATCGGTTTTGATTAATACTTCTTGGTAAAAATATATTTTTTTACGTTTGATTGTCATTCATCACGAATGAATGGTTAGCTTCCCTACTTCCCTCAAAAAATTACTTCTCTCTTGATCCCTACTATATATATCTATGCAATTATTCAAATAATCACTAACATATTGACCTTAATTAAGATGTTGCTTCTTATTGGCATGTTCCTTTGCACTATATTTCTTTTTTTTTTTTCTACAAATTCATCGATGAAAGAAGACTTCGATCATGTTACATCCTTCATTATGAATGCTTCAAGCCATCCGAGGAACGCAAAATTTTCTGTTGAAAGTTCTGGTGAAATGGTCATGCAAAACCACAACATATGCCGTGAAATACATAGGTTCATGGTACATAGGTTCATGGTACGATCGAACCATAGTTAGTTCTGGCATTGGAGAAGATACTTATATCCCAAGAAACTTCCTCTTAGGTAGAATGACAAGTCCAACACTCAGCGATTCTCTATATGAAATGGATGAGTTCTTTACAAACACTCTAGACAAGTTATTTAACCAATCTCAAGTTTCACCACAAGATATTGACATATTAGTTGTCAATGTCTAAATGATGGCTTCAATGCCATCACTAACGTCGCGAATTATAAACCACTACAATATGAATGAAGATATCAAAGCTTTTAATCTTTCGGGAATGGGATGTAGTGCGAGTTTGATCTCTATCAATCTCGTTCAAAACATGTTCAAAATTCATATATAGAAACAAATTTGCTCTTGTTTTAATGTCGGAGGCAATCACGCCAAATTGGTACAACGGGAATGAGAAGGCAATGATTCTAACCAATTGTTTGCTTCGGTGTGGGGGTTGTCGGTGCTTTTAACGAACAAACCGGCTCTACGAAAGCATGCCACCTATAAGATAAAGTGTTTGGTTCGAACCCATTTGGGATCAAGTGATGAAGCTCACACATGTTATAGGCAACAAGAAGATAACAAGGGCCATGTAGGGTTTTTCCTAGTAAACTTTAGAGAAATTTGGATGTGAAATTTAGAGAAATTTAGAGAAATAAACTAGAAGTTGGATGGGTTAATCAAGAGCCTTATATGCCACTAACAGAAGTTAAAATTCAAACATCGTGATTTTAAACCTGATATATCGGTTGTTACTGTATAATAGTGCACTTGGTCTCGAATAATATTATGTACCGTACATGTGAAATGAACTTTAATGGTTATATTTCTAAAGAAATAAATTAGTTGGACCGGATCATTTGTAATCTTCGGGCTTTATAAGATGCTAACAGGCCTTTTGGCTTAACCGGGCTTGAGCCTAATAGGCGTGGTGTTTTTGCTCCTTTTGATAATCTAAACAATTTCCATTAGTATTTTAGTAATTCTAAAAATGGGCTCGTTTTGCAGTGAAGGCCAACCAACCAAAATTTTATGTAGCCCCGTTTAAAAGTATTTTCACAGAGGGATAGACGCATTTTTGGGTAACATATTATTTGTGAATTTTCAAACTTAGAAAACTCTATTTAAATTTTATCAATTCGAACAACATACTATCGATAATTCTCATTAATAATAGTAAACTTTACCGCGAATTACAAATTCATTTGATATTAACTAGTTGTACAACTTATTCATTCCATATCCTTCGTTCGAATGATTTAAATTTTCAAATCATGTGTCTAAGTAAAGAAATCAAGATAGTATGTCTTGAAACTTTCCCAATTAAAGATTTGCGTATCGTATGTTACTCAAAAATGCAATTTCCCCTTTCACAATTAACTAGAGTTGAAGTTTGTAACCGAAGATTCTCTCTTAGAAGCTATTTGGATATGTTTTGAAATTTTAAAAGATTCTTTTGTCAATAATTTCTGAATTTCTGTTACTTTCCAGGATTCAAAATTTTAAAATTAAACTATAATTACAAACCTGTATAAACCTTAAAAAGATCAATCTTGTATGCCAAACACATTTTAATAAAAATGGTACGCCATTAAGAGTACCGAAAATCTAATTAGTAATTTTTCATAATAAACAAGAAACTAAATGTTTGTAAGCATTATATTTTTTAAACCTACTTATATAGTTAAGTTACAACTAGTCACATCTTAATAAATTCATACATCAAAAAAAAGTACCATAGTTTTAATAACGCTTCCATGCAAAGAACTTGCAATTAATTAATTTGTACGACTACGAACACTAATCCAGTTGGCCGACCGGAACTACTCTTCAACATCCAGCAAATTAATTCGTATGAAAAACTTGGCCGGTTATTAATTACTCCGAATACCTAATCTTCCGATCCATCCATATATATCTTACAAGACAAATACGAGCAAAAATCAATTCTTCTATTTTACATCAATTTTTGTACTCCTATTTTGCGGGGATCAAATTCGACACGAAACGTATATGGTTATGGTAAAGATCTGCTTAAAAAGTCTGACGTGACCCTTAAAAATTGTTTGCAGAGATTATGATGATGGATATTGAGTAGACACATCAAAAATTTGGAGAGCAATTAATAGAATGCGTTTATAATTGCTAATAATGTTTGCATATATAAGATCGAACATGCATGTAATCATATATTCAAACACTCACCAACATATTTATAGATATGTTGCTTCTTATATTGGCATGCATGTCCCTTTGTACTATATTTCTTTTTTCTCTTCTATAAATCCATTGATCAAAGAAGAATCCAATCATTTTGCATCC
The DNA here is from genome assembly GCA_963930675.1 of Gnaphalium uliginosum. Classification (NCBI taxonomy): domain Eukaryota; kingdom Viridiplantae; phylum Streptophyta; class Magnoliopsida; order Asterales; family Asteraceae; genus Gnaphalium; species Gnaphalium uliginosum. The sequence continues at coordinate 3,924,417 of OZ005682.1, read as the reverse complement.
TGCATTACGAATGCTTCAAGCCATCAGATGAACGCAAAATGTCCGCTGAATTTTCATGCGAGATGGTCATGCGAAACAAGAACATATGTCGTGAAGAACTTAGGTTTATGTTACGAACCATAGTTAGTACTGGTATCGGAGAAGATACTTATCTCCCAAGAAACTTCTTCTTAGGTCGAGTAACAAATGCTACACTAAGCGATTCTCTATATGAAATGGACGAGTTCTTTACAAACACTCTAGACAAGTTATTCAAGCGAACTAAAGTTTCACCACGAGATATTGACATACTAGTTGTCAATGTATCTATGTTAGCTTCAATGCCATCACTAACGTCGCGAATTATCAACCACTACAAGATGACAGAAGATATCAAATCTTTTAATCTTTCGGGAATGGGATGTAGTGCAAGTTTGATCTCTATCAACCTTGTTCAAAACTTATTCAAAAAGTATCGCAACAAACTTGCTCTTGTCCTAACCACAGAATCAATGATAAGTCTATGATTCTCTCTAACTGTTTGTTTCGTTGTGGAGGTTGTTCAGTGTTGTTAACAAACAAAAGACCTCTAGAAAAGTGAGCCACGTTTAAGTTAAAATATTTGGTTCGAACCCATTTGGGATCAAGTGATGAAGCTTACACATGTTGCATACAACAAGAAGATGACCAAGGAAATTTAGGATTTTCCCTAGGGAAAGTCTTACCAAAAATAGGGACACAAGCTCTAACCGAAAACCTAAGAAATATCCAAGAATACGGTGCTAAGTTTTTTGATATCAAGGTTAAAAAGAAGGCGAGTTTGAACTTCAAGTTGGGTGTGGACCATTTTTGTTTGCATCCAGGTGGGAAGGCTGTTATGGAAGGGGTTCAAGTGAGCTTAGGGTTAACCAACTACGATATGGAGCCATCGACGCTGCGTAGATTCGGAAACACGGCAGCGAGTAGCTTGTGGTATGTTTTAGGGTACATGGAGGCAAAAAAGAGGTTACGAAAGGGAGATAGGGTTTTGATGGTTGGACTTGGAGCTGGGTTCAAGTGTAATAGTTGTTTGTGGGAGGTTTTAAGGGATTTGGATGATAAAAATGTTTGGGAAGATTGTGTTGATAATTTTCCATTGAGAAGTGATCAAATTAATCCTTATTTAGAGAAATTTGAATGGGTTAATCAAGAGCCATGTATGCCACCAAAAAAATAAGGTCATGATTTTACATGGCTATATGGGTTGGTGACTTAATGGTTGTTATTACAACATAATAGTGCACTTGGTCTGGAATAATATTGTGTACAGGTGATATGAAATAAAATGGTTATTCTAAATAAATAAAGTAGTTGGACCGGATCATTTGTATTTTTTGGGCTTGACCTTTGTTCATATATTGGACTATTTTAGAAGATACTAACAGACTGGCCTTATGGCATAGCCGGGAGTGAGCCTTATAGGCCTGGTCTATTGTCAGCTTTTATTCTCTCTTCTTTAAGAAAAACAATAAATAAATATTTTATCCATACAAATTTAATTATCCACAATATTATTATTTTTCTCCAAAAAAAGTCCTCTTACAAAATAAATAAATAAAAAACTTAGTTTTCCAAATTCACCACTATTTTATGACCCTCGGTAACTTCTTAAAAAACAAAAATTAAGTCTAATTTGCATTATATAGAATGACAGAATCGACATACTTACCTTATCTTAAATTGAATTTCTTTTGTTAGAATTGTTGGTGGACGATAGTTATTTAGATAGAAAGGTACATATATAAAAGAGGGCAAAAAATGATATGCCATGTTAATAAGTAAAATTTTTTCTTGAAACCAATACTCACGATCGTAATTCTGAGAATAGGCTCGTTATATATTGATGTCTCAACCAACCAAATTGTTCATGTGTATGGTTTTAAGGTATGTTTGACGACAAATAATTGAAAAGAGTCGGTGACCAAAGCTTGTAGTTAAAATTATTTTTTACAAACTATTTGAATAAGCTTTTGTTTTAAAAAATTCAAAATAATCTTTTATCAATAAGTTTCACTTGTATATATGGGCTAATGAAACTTATTCAATTATTATAGAATCGGAAAATAATTAAAATCAAAATTTCAAAATTCAAACTTCTATAAGCTCTTAAGAATTCTTCTCGATCTCTTATGTAGTTATGTGAACAACACGCTCTAATAACATTGTTATATCACTAAAAAAGTACGTAAAATGTCTCATTATACCAACATTTATAAGACATGGGTTGCACATTTTGGCATCTTAACGTAATATATGTGTACCAACATCTTTCTCGTGTCCACGGGTGTTCGATGATCTCTAATTAATTAAATATCAACAATAATAATAACTACATTATAACTCGCGAATTCATGGGCTATTATATAATTTTAATACAAAAGTTGTCTTATACTTTTTGAAAAAAAAGAGAGTTGTATATCCATTAATATGTGTGCGTCAAGTTTATCTAGTATGATCAAGTCATAATAATCGAGATGTGTCTTTTATAGCTAATAATGTCACCATACATATATTGTAGATGTCACCATACTTAAGTAACCTATATCGTTTTTACTAAGTCAAATTATTTAAACGTATATTTTTAAATTACTTGATTAAAGTATATGGAAGAAACGGAAAGGGTTCAAAGACGTCCAAAGTCAGGTGAAAGCCATAAAAATATCTATCGACTTTCTTGTATTTCTAGTGCATAAAAGCACAAAACTACCTAAATCATTTTGATCAAAAATATTACAGAGTAGATTATTTTTCAAGATTGACGATTCACAAATAAATGATAAAGCATTTTTTTTGGTAAACTAAAATAAATAAATAAAAGAATCATTATTTTCCCCTTGAGTCCATGTACGAATAAAGCCGTAAACTTTTGTGACCATATTTACGTCAATCTATCTTTGTAAAATGTAAAAGATTTAAAGAGAGAGTGTCAACCTAAACCATTTTGAGATGTACAAAAGAAATACACAAAAGACCCGATATTACACTCACTTGACCCATTTTAGTTACTTGGCACTTACCATAATAAGAGTCATTCCCAAATTATCCAATACACAAACTAAGTGTGTGTTTGGCATGGGGCTTGTGAGCTTTTAGGGGCTTGAGCTTCTACTTTTTGTAAGCCCCAGCTCATAAGCCTTGTTTGGAAGTAAAATAAAAATGAGACTTCTTGAAAAAATAAGCCCTCAGAAGCCCTTAAACAAGAAATTTTTTGAAGTGGCTTTTGAATAGAAACTCAAGCCTCAGCTCCAGCCACAAACTTCAACTTTAGCCTCAACTCCAACTCGTTGTTGTCAAACATACCCTAAAATATCATACCTTCAATATATGAATCCTAACATCAAAAAAGACAAAATCTCATACTATTGGAAGTATTTGAATTTTGAAAGCCAAAACACAAACTACTTGAAGCAAAAATAAAACAAACGTACATATAATATAAAGTGATTATACATAAAGCACGATGGTACCGGCTCGGTCCGGTTTATTTGGTACTTCACCGATCATGATCAACAAGTTAAAATGGAGTTTTCGAATTTTGTTAAATAATATATAGCAAAATGTCATTTTTTAGTAAGCTAGTCCAGATGGTTTACATGAATGGTCCATGTGATTTATATAAAATTACTAAAATCACCTCAAATTAAAACTTATTTTTTCACATTATCAATCTAAGAAGTTCACTTGTGTCTTGTAAATGGTTTGATGCGGCCCAAACGTGGAGGATCGGGCCCTTATGTTTCTGGAGGCCATGATCGTGTGACAAACTGGGTTTCACGAAAAATGCCGTAATTTGAGCTACGAGGCTCTGTTTCAGGCCCACGAATAGTCAAATCGAAGCTTGGAGCGAGACTCACATATTGGTAAAATCTTCTTCTAGAATAAGTTATTGACCATTTTATGTTTTTTTTTTCATTTGAGGTTTTGTTTTGGGCTTTTTATTTGGTCTGTTAAGTATTTTAGGCCCATTCGAATTTCTACTTCTTATTTTAGGGTTCATGGTTGTGAAAAATAATTTAGTTTTTGGTTTTTATAAAAATAGAATTTTCTCTCAGTTTGTGTTCTTCATTTTGAGTTAAATTTTGTCTAGCCTCGGTATTCGCTGAATCAACACGTGTTGAAGGGATTATTCCTGATATTCAGGTAATCAATATGCTTAATCTATTGTTTCGTTAATTGTACTCTACATCATGGTGTCTCCTCCACATAAAAGATTATAATACCTTTATATGCGTCATCAAATAAACTAAAACAAAAATAAAATAAAGAGTTATTTAAGTTATTTTTGATAGATGATGGACCATTTATCAGATAAAAGTTTAGTTATCAGACTAAAAAAAAGAAATAAAAAGGGTCAATAAACATCTTTTATAAGTCAGTGTAAATCATAATGACCGTTCATATAATTTACTATTTTTTAAACAAATCGCACAGAGTCAACACAAATATTTAACTTTATTCCAACTTCCAAGTGGTGTATTTTAAACAAATAAATAAGATTTGTAACTTGTTAATCTCAAAATTGTGTTGTTTATTTTGCACATCTCTAATCACATTTGATAGCAGGAATGATAATTAATTGACAAAAAAGAAACCCGTGGTCCAACTAGTTAAATAGCTAGCAATCACTAGGAAAATGTTATTTTACATCAAATTTAATTGGTGATAAATATGTAGAGCCTATACATGACAATATCAAACTGTATTCTGCTATGAACAAGAATCTTTGTTTTTCAACAATAATCATGCATATGTTCAAAAAGATTAGCCCTTTTTGTTTATTTATTCACTATTTTTTATATATAATATCCAAAAATCAAAAGATTTAAAATTTTAACCTCTAGATTGATGATGATTCCAAAAGAGCTTCAAGTGCAGTTGCTGCATTTTCTTCATTAATCCATCCATATTTCTCTAAATAAGGATTAAGTAGTGATTTTGGTGGGAAATTATCAACACAATCTTCCCAGACATTTTTATTATCCAAATCCCTTGTTACCTCCCACATGCAACTATTACACTTGAACCCGGATCCAAACCCGATCATTAAAACCCGGTCTCCTTTTTTCAACCTCTTCTTTGCCTCCATGTACCCTAAAACATACCACAAGCTACTTGCTGACGTGTTCCCGAATCTGTGCAACGTCATCCTCGATGGCTCCATATCGTCGTCGGACAACCGTAAGCTTCGTTGAACCCCTTCGATAACCGCCTTCCCACCGGGGTGCAAACAAAAGTGGTCCACACCCAACTTGAAGTTCAAACTCACCTTCTTTTTTACCTTAATATCCAAATACTTAGCTCCAAATTTTTGGATATTTGTTAGCAAAATGAAGCGGAAGATTGCACTCAATGGCAATATCTTTGGTGCTATGTTTCTTAGGTTTTCGGTTAGAGCTCGTGTGGCGGTTTTCGGTAGGGTTTTTCCTAGGAAAAACCCTACATGGCCTTTGTCATCTTCTTGTTGCCTACAACATGTGTGAGCTTCATCACTTGATCCCAAATGGGTTCGAACCAAACACTTTAACTTAAACATGGATTGCTTTCGTAAATCTGGTTTGTTAGTTAAGAGTATTGAACAACCCCCACACCTAAACAAACAATTAGTGAGAATCATAGACTTCTCATTCCCATTATACCAATTTGGCGCGATTGCCTCTGAGGTTAAAACAAGAGCGAATTTGTTTTTATGAGTTTTGAACATGTTTTGAACAAGATTGATAGAAATCAAACTCGCACTACATCCCATCCCCGAGATATTAAAAGATTTTATATCTTCTCTCATTTTGTAATGGTTAATGATTCGCGACGTTAGTGATGGCACTAAAGTCATCACAGAGACATTGACAACCAGTATGTCAATGTCTTGTGGAGAAACCTTAGATCGACTGAACAGTTTATCTAGTGTTTCTTTAAAAAACTCATCCATTTCAAACTGACAATCGCTTAATGTAGAGTTTGTTTCTCGTTCTAAAAAGAAGTTTTTTGGGCCATAAGTATCTTCTCCGATGCCAGAGCTAACTATGGCTCGTAATAGAAACCTATACTCTTCAAGACCCAAATTCTCGCATCGTTTCATCATTTCGCCGGCAAATTCAGTGGATACTTTCTGGTCATCGGGCGGTTTATAACACTCGTAATGCAAGATGTAACATGCCTGGCTTCTTTTTTGTTCAATGAACTTATAAATGAGGTATAAGATGCGTACTACCAAGAGACATGCTAATATTACAAGCATCATTTGAAGGTAAGGTCACTAATGTTTGTGTGTATGTATACGTGAGTGATCAATAACGCTATTTATAGACGATTCAAGACAAACTACTTTTTAGGTTGGGTGCAGTGTAGGCCACGTACTAAGCTGTTAAATATGAGATTATGTATTTATAAACCTATAAAGAGCTATTAAATGTTATAGGATTACACTTTAATGAATATTTTACTCCGTATTAGATTTTGTTTTCTCCAATATATTCATGTTCATGTAGTTATAAAATTCGGAAAAATGATATCGACCATAACGAAAATCTTAAGATATGCATCAAAATTTATACGTACTTTGACTATAATAAACTTACGGTAACTTGAATATCGATTGAAATACAATAATTTTTATGAATAACTCTTAAGTTAGAAAATGAAAGCGATAAATGATAGTATTTATTTATAATTAATATTATTGGCGATAATGATAATTAAACGTAAAATTATCAAAAAATATTAATCAAACCCGATTTTATATCTACTAATATTCATAAATAAACTACTTTTTATAACTTATAATATCATATGATTAATATTAAGAGAATTCTCTAACATTCATCATTAATTAATGTTAACCGAAAATGATATTATCAGTTTCTTCGAAAAAGTATTCGTTCACATTCGTCCACGATGAATGATAATCAAAACATATAAAAATATATTTTTACCAATAAATATTAATCAAAACTGTTGTTATAACTACTAATATTCATCAATAAATTATTTTTTATAACCTATGATATTATATGATGAATATTAAGGAAATTCGCTAACATTCATCGTTAATGAATGTGTTGTTTCCCCGAAAAATAGTGCTTCCCTCTGGATCCGGATCCTATACATATATATATATATATATATATATATATATATATATATATATATATATATATATATATATATAGGGGAGCGATCAATAGGAAGTGATTTTTTAGGGGTTAGGGGAAAACGTTAGAATTCATCATGAACAACATTACATATACCAATTAAAAAAGTCAATAAAAAAAATTATTTTTACCAATAAATAGTAATTAAAATCGATGCTATAAAAAATATATTAACGAAAAAATTTCATTTTTAAGTCATAACATTAGTTGATGAATATTTAGTTAATAAATTGTTAACATTTATCGTGATGAATGTTAACTAACATTCATTACTGTAACACCCCGAAATTTGAGATATTATTTTAATAGTTATAAAATAATTATTATTAATTGATGTATAAAATATTAGTAGTTATAAAATATTTGAGGTGGTACAAATAATTAAGTTGGGAATATTAGTTAAGTGTTTAAATTATAAAATGTTAAAACTTAAAAGGGGTAGAACTATGAGTGACTAATTATTATAGGGACCAAGATGTAAATTTTATATACACATACATACATGTATCCTCATCCAAAAATACTTCCAAAAACCTCAAGAAACAGGGAGAAGTCGCGAGGGAGAGAAAGAGAGGAAGATAATCTAGTAGAATCACTAAATTGAAATTGGAGAAATCGAATTCATAGCCTAATTATCATCCCTAATATTTGGTAAGTTTGTTCTTCATCCTTCTTAACTTAGAAAATGGTTTTGTGGGGGTTTAAGTGTTTCATTACTTATAAAATGAAATTAAGATGGATAGTGTTTGATTGAGGTTTACTAAGCATAGAAAGTGTTTTACTAACATCAATTCATACCAAAAAGTTGCTAAATTGATTATGTTCATTAGTGATTCTTGTGGGATTATATTGAATTCTTGCAAATTGAGATAACTAACACAATTTGTAGTTTGAAAGTGTTGTTATAATGTTATTATGATTTTAAGATCATAATTAAAGTGGTATTAGAAGAATCATGTATTAGAAATCTTGTAGTTGATAATAGTTAAAGTTGATTAGTTTGACTCTAAAAGTCAAACTGGTCAACCCAAGGGGATGATGGGTTAATGATGTTGATTAGTTGATTATGATGATGGTTAGATGATAAATGTGTTGTTATGTTATGTGTTATTTGTTAGGTGCTAAAGACGTTGCATTCACTATTGATCGTTGACTTAAATTGCTTAAAACATCAAGGTGAGTGATATGGGGGTTATATGGGTAATGGTTGTGTGATCCGGATTGCATACGTGCAAGAGGTTCACACGACCGAGTGGAGTTGTTTATTTTATGCTTACGTATTATATGTTGTTGATTATGCATTGTAGAGATGGGCTAACGTATGTTAGCCTATGTTGTTGCCAGTTGTTTCACATTGTGCACAATTGTGAGTTGTCAGCGGATCCGATTAAATGGTTAAAATCTATACAATTGCTCAGTTGTTGATTGCCAGTTGTTGTTGCTATGTATTACTTATATGATTGCCTATATGCTCACTAAGCGTAATGCTTACCTATTTAGTTGTTTAATGTTGTAGGTACAAGTGAATTGAGTGGGCAAAGGGAGGGCAAGGCGATTGCAAAGAAGTAGCGTGGATAAAGACTTGTATAATTCGGGTTTGGCAAGCTACCCTCTTTTAAATTATCGTTATGATTACCATGATGAGTAAATCGCCCTTAATAGTGTCTTTTAATATGAACATGTAAAAACGTAATGAGATTGTCGTTTGTAAGTAATATGGAGTCTAACTAAGTTGGTTATATGTTGTATGTGGATTTTGGGTGAAGTTGCAAGTGTTATGAATGGAAGTTTTTAGTTTTGAGTGAATTTTTAAATGGGTCAAATTGGACAAGTTCAAACGGGTCATATATATGAATTTGACGAAAACGATGGGTTGAGTTGTTTGGTTATATGGAATTGAGTTGGAATATGTTGGTACATACTCTGGGAATGGTAAAATGTGTCATTTAATATTGTTGCAAGAATAAGCATGAAAGTGTCCAAATGGTCGAAAGTTGGTTAAACGTTCAAAATCGTCATTTGCACGAAATTCAAAAAGTGCAAATTTGGAAGTCTTCATTTTATCAAATTGAATGTGTCTGCAAAATTTCATGTCTTGATTGTAAACGAGTCAAAAGTTATGCGCATTCGAAGTTGGGTCAAAAACTTGAGTTTTTGCTGAGTTCAGGGTCCAAGTGTAGTTACGCGATCCCAGAAGGTTGCTAGGATCGCGTAACATCAAAGGAAGGCTTTCCGTTGTTGTGATTTCATGTACAATTACGTGATCTCAGGAAGGATGTTAGGATCGCGTAACTACAAAGAAAACTTTCTGATGCGTTTTTATGTATAAGTACGCGATCCCAGAAAGTTGCTAGGATCGCGTAACAAAAAAAAATAATAATAAAATTTGGGCGTTTCAATTACGAATAATGTTAAAACATCACATTATTTTAAGAATATTTTTAATTTTAACATTCATCACCATTAATGTTATCTAACATTCACCGCGATGAAATATTAACAATTTTGAGTCTAATATTCATAATTTATGTTATAACCCGCAAAAAAAATTATCAATGAAGTTTAGCATTCATAACATTGATTCTGATTAACATTTACTAAATTGTACTTCGTTTTTTGTGAGATTTATATTTTCGAAGTTAAGATGTTCCGTGATAAATAATAACGTTTCCCTCTTTCTTCAAAAAAGTATTTCCCCTAGATCATCCCAATATATATATATATATATATATATATATATATATATATATATATATAGGGTGAGGATCAAGAGGGAAGTAAAAAAATGGGAGAAATGAGGGAAGCTATTCCTAGCCATACATTCTGGTCAACTCAAAAGTCAACGCGGTGGCAAAATTGTAAATAACTCAAAAAAATTTCAGAATATTAATATTCATTTGAAAATAATGTTAATCAAAATTACAACTTAATATTTTTAAACATTCTTTTACGATGAATGTTAACTCATATACATTATTATAAACCGATGAATGTTACGTTATCTCGTTCAACAATGTATAAAAACATATATAAGTTAATATATATCATAAAATATTGTTTATGAATATTAATTGTAATTTTCATCAACATTCATTTCAAATGAATGTTAATGTTCTAATTTTTTTTTTTTTTGAAATTCGATGGTTAATGACGACTATAATTAAATTAATTACTTGTTTATAAGTTTTGTATGTTGAAATTCGTTTAATTTTATTGTATTCATTGGTGAATCAAAATTTTCACAAAAACCCAAAAGTTATACCCAAAATTCTTAATATTTGATGAATATGAATTATGACGAATTGAAGATATGTATGAATGCCTTTGATGAATTTGAAATTTATAATGTTTTGATTGATTTACATACTTTAATTTTGAATTTTAAATAAAAATTGATGAAATGTGTGACAACCGACCCAAAAACCCCCTTGGTGGACCTATTCGGCCGGCCCAACCCAAACAACCCTTGACTTGGGCTCCAAACCATCTCATACCTATAGTTACAAACCTAAAACCTAACCCTAACACTTTCTAATCACCAAAAATTCGTCCCTGAGCTGTTTATAGGCTGCGTCGACCGAAAACCAAGAAGAAAACAAGAATCGAGCTCGTATTTTGCTTTCGTGTGTTACGTATTCTCGTAGGTAATATCATAAGCCTTTTTCTTCCAATAAGTTTTCTTATATTTTCTGAGATTTTAAGCCTTAGACTTATTACAGGTCTGTAAATTTGTTATAAATTAAGTTTATAGAGTTTATATGTTGGGGATAATGCGTTTTTGAATTCGAAATTTTACAACCGATAATTGCAGAAACTGTCCAGATTTCGCAGTCGACTTCAGAGGCCGTTTCGACCCACTTAGATTCGTTTTCAGGCTTCGGTTAAAACAAAAAAGTTGTAGATGTTGATATTTTACATAAACCCGCGAGGTTTCGCCCTCTAAAACTTGACGGATTATTTTATAAAAATTATTTAATAAACTGCTGCAGTGTATTACGAATTTTCTGAAAAGGTTAGATAAATTAGGTTAAATTGATTAATTACTTTTTAATTACTTTGGAACCCTTAAAGTATATTGAAACTTGAAATTTTCTGTAGAAATAAATACTTTTATAATCTTAAGTTGAGCTTATTTATTTAAGTTCATTGGGTGTATTAGTTAAGTTAAGGTGGTATATTCTGAGTTTCCAGGTTATAAATTTTGGTGATGTTGTGGAATATGAAAACGAATGTTAAATGTTGAGTTAAGCTTTGAAAATCTTTCTGCAACAACTTTAATGTGTTAAATGATTTGTGTAAAACTATTGAAATTTTAAAAATAATTAGACACTGAGATAAATTTTGATAAAATTATATTAAGGTCTAGATTGTAAATGGAAGAACATATACTTATTTACATATGAAATAGTACATACGAAAGGACTTAAGGTTTAGGGATGGTATATCAAAGTGGGATGTAATGGAAGAGCTACTTGTTTTATCTAAGATTAGTAACCGACAAATGTTTGTATATGTGTTGTGGATTAAAGTGCGGACTTAATTGGACTTAATTGAGAACGTAGCTTACTTTGCTATTTGAGGTGAGTTCTCGTGGCCCCATTTTTATTACCATTTTACCCTTGGGGGAAAAGTATGCTCACATGTTTTCAACAGTTTTCTTCTTTTTTTTTATGATGTGAATACACTTATTTCTTTTGGACAAATGCTTGAAGTGTGTGACGTTATATGTGAAATTATGCGATGCTATGAGAACTATGAGAACTTGAGAACTATGAGAACTATTGTGGTTATTCTATTTACAGTAATTTCATGTTATATGTAAAATTATGCGATGCTATGAGAACTTGAGAACTATGAGAACTATGAGAACTATAAGAACTATTGTGGTTATTCTATTTACAGTAATTTCATGTTATATGTGAAATTATGCGATGCTATGAGAACTATTGTGGTTATTCTATTTACAGTAATTTCATCTTATATGTACCATTTCATTGCATGGTCTTAACAATGCTTATTTATCACAGCAAACATTTATTTCGTGTCACATTTAAACCTACGAAACTCACCAACATACGTGTTGACGTTTTTGAGCATATCTTTTCAGGTAATCAGAATAAAAGCTTGAGACTTATTGGCTTTAGCGAAACTTCTAGGCTGCTTTGAGACTTGATTGATTGAATGTTTGACCATATACGGTTAATCTATATTTGCGAGGTGACAATTTTTTTCTTATAAAGTTATGACTATGTACTCGTTGAAATGATTGACCACGACACAAGTCGCCATTTGTGTCGGGCGATATCATGACACGTTGTTGAATTTCATTTAGTGTTTTCTATTATATCGATGTGTTATGATCTAGTCGTCCGTCGCACCTCGTGTTTCCGCCTTAGACGGGGTGTGACAAAATGGGTATTGTATATGAGTTGGAGAAGATACAAAGAAATGTGTGGTTGAAGTTTGCTTTACTCTTCCCTCAAATTTAGAATCCCCGTCTTGATCCTTCCTATATATATATATATATATATATATATATATAATATGGCGGGTTATATATGTGTAAATATACATATACACGTATGCATGAACGTACGTACTTAATTGGTGGATATGTTTGTCAAACTTTTGTTAATTATATCTTCCGTAAGTCGTTATCACTTATCATATCGATCGTATATCACATATTACTTGCTGCCAGCAAGGTCTAAATTGTCTAATTTCATTAAATGTTTCCAGTTGAATGTAACTATATATATATGGGCAGTGGGCGGAGTTAGAGGGGGACAGAGGCGGAGATTTCTCAAGCTTTTTGTTTAAAGCTTTTTCATTTAAGTATTTACACTTACATCTTCTAATTTGGTTTTAAAAAGTCATTGGAAAGCTTTTCTACAATGGAGGTAAAGTTTTTTTATAAAGATTTTTTAAAATTAAATGATGTGGCATGTTAAAAAGCTTTGGAAAGCTTTTGTTCATTGAGGATGCTCTTATAAGATATATAGCAACACGGAAAACTAAAAAATAGATTGTCATCTCAACTTCACAACGTCATAATTCAAGAAAGAACTGGTTAAAGATTGAACACCGTCTATTATTAAGAACTGAACAACTGAAAATTTTTGTACTCCACGTTTACCAATAATATCTTTAATATACACCCAAAAGAAGAAAAATGTTAACTTCGTTTTCAGTTTGCTTTGGCTCAAACTAGTACTACGTAATTTGATTATACAAAGAAAAAACAAACTTAAACTTGAAACACAAATTTCAACGTATTTAAAAAATTTCTGGTACCACCAATGCAAGAAAGTGCTCACATTAAGTGATCTTATAAAATAGGGAATTGATTGTCAATATGAAACTCAAAAATATATCTATGGGCTGTTATTATATATCAATTCTCTTATAAAATAATATAAAATAATATAAAATAATAAAACTTCTATGATTAGAAGTATCGGATAAAGTTTTTACATAGCTTTATGTTAGTCACGTTGTCCCTCTTTACTACATGGCTCATCGATCAATTGTAAAGTTGATAATAAGAAAAAAGATATGATTATGATATGATTATACACCATTATATCATTCTCTATCATTAATTCTTTTTTTTTATTTTATGTCTATATCATTCTTAAATAGCAATACACGTATTATGCCAGGTTGATGTAGCCCTATCATATCAATGTGACGGTTCGAATTGGATATCTTGACTCCCCGATCTGCCTATGCATATGACTTGAGTAAATGGGTTTTATCCGATCCATTAGAAGATGGATCTTGATGGGATTCGATCAATTTTCTCGAGATATATGAATCAATACGATCCACGTCGACTAATTTATTATTTATTTTTCTTTTTCCTGAATTAATATTCATATGCAACCATATTGTGCATATAATTAAATCGGTATTGATTTAAACGTTACTGGTTTTTAAGTGAAAAATTTAGGCACCTATATAATAAAACTTACAAAAATAAAATAACCCAAAGTCAACGTAACTATATCAATTTAGAACGCTCGATAAATTTTTATATACCGGTTTGATGACGAGATAAGTTTTGTTAAACATACATTCTAACTAGCTACTAAGACCACTTGTATTCGTGATAACATTTCATTCTACAACTGCTAGCCACAACTGTAGTGTATGTTATGACTGCTTACGACTACAATTTGAGTCCACTAATTTATTTAAGAAAAAATAAAGGAAGTAGGGAAAAAATATTTAAATATTTATGTGGTGCCGACTTCTTTACCGTCCTTTTTACATGCACTTCTTGACGACGACAAGTGAGCACGGGTTGCACTCCGTTCGTGCTTGCCCCGTGCTCACTCCATGAATGCAGCCCGGCCCCATATGGCCATATATGAGTTATTCAGAAAACCACATGAGGTAATTAAACACATGATCATCTTTAGATGATTATTATATGTAATTATTTTAGGTATATTTATTTACAACTATAAAGAGACCCAAAAGAATAATTGAACCAATCATAATAAAAGGCGTAACCCCTTCATTTGGACTTTTGCATGTGAGAAGTTGCCGTCAACCATTAACGCCGTATTTGTTTTTAGAGGCGACTTAATGCACCGTTATGTCGTCTCCAAACCTATAACTATTTGACTCATACTTTAATGAGTAATAAATAAAAGCATATGCCAAAAGTTTATTTTCGTAATAGGTAATTTATTTAATAACTGATGATTTTTAAGTTAATAATTTTTGGATAATTCCTCTTTATTTGTAGAAAAATGAAATTGCAAACTCAAGACTAAAAAAAACTAGTATAACTTAGTTTTTGTCGTTTGATTGCTATTATGCATTTATTTGTATATTTTATTGAAGATGGTACACTTGATTTGTATTATTTAAGTGTTTATTGCTTGTCAAAAATTCTACTTCTACAATTGGTAGGTCACCGGGTTATTCATATATTTTAGTGTATTGGCTCAATTAAAATTGCAGGATCTAAAGGGGTTATATCCCCTTGTAGCGTCCTAGGAGGAGAATCCTTAGACGTGGTCATGAAAATAATTCAAAAATATATTACTGGTATTTCATCAAACACATTTAGAGACACAAAAACATACGGATTCTGATTTTGATGACAAAACATAATTATTCTTTAAGTTTTATTTCGAAATGAATTTCATGAACTTGAAATGTTATTTTTTAAAAGTAATATTAACAAGACTTGTAAAGATTATCTAGATTGAAATCATGTACTCAGTTGATGAAAAAGCAAAAAGCAAGAAAAACATCATAAAGAGCATATAATATGACGATTCTTAGGTACGAAGATTCGTGTTTTTGCCATTTCAACATGTAATACATACATAATTTCTTACCATTAATTTATGCATCTGCTTTTTGTATAGATGGCAATCAATTTTAAGGTATGACCCATATCTCTCTTTTTATTTATTAAATAAATCAATTGAAAACATCTCATTCTGACAACCACTTAATTAATTTTGTGAATAACTTTATCGATGTATATCTTACAAAGACAAAAAAGTCGCGATTTCTGAAATAAATGGTTCAATAAATTCTAGTATCTAGAAACCGTTGTATTTTGTCTCCATTTTTCTTTTAGGACATCGACGCAAGCTAGCCTTATTGACCTGATAAATGACAATCAGTCAATTATCAATCAATATCGTTTTATTTTATTGTATTTGTATATTTTGTATATGAGTAGCTTACTTATGCAAAATCGTCCTGTATTAAGGTGATATTTTTGTATGTTATTGTTTTTCAACTGGTATTGAAGGTATTAGATTTAAGCCAACCTGCTATAGAAGTATCAAATTTTGAAATTTTTGTGATAGATTATAATCTTCGAATTTATACATATTGTATGTTTGCTTGAATTGCTTATTTGATATTTTAGTAACTATTGTAATTCGTGAATTTACTACTTGAATGTACATCAATATCGAATACATTTCATTAAAAGAATAATAATAATAAAAGTTTTTTATTACCCGATATAATTTTAAAATTAAACAAAAATCATATTTAAAATAACAATTTGGTAAAAGTTTCGTTTATGGTGAAATTGGAAATCATGAAACCTGAAAACTTTCTCCCCTTTTTTGCCGTTTTGCGTCAAAAGTACGATCGGACCTCTGCAAAACAACACACAATTTTATAATCATGGCGACTACGTTACCGTACGCCGATGCCGATTCAAGCCTGAGAGGTCTAGCCGGTCGTGCTGAGGGTTTCGGCCGTTTTGCAGTCGGCGGTGCTCACGGTCTCGTGCATCACGTCACCTCATTGGCCGGTAATTTCTACGACATCTTTTCTAATTTCCAGTTATTAAAATTGTATCAATATGTTGTTATCCCGCACTTGTCGGATGGATGTCCATATCATAAGTTTTTAACTTTTAATCGGATTTTTAGAGCACTTTCTAGCTGAAGTCAATTGCTTATAGATAACGCTTATTTGTACGTATCGCTTTTCAATGGGTTCGATGTTTTTTAATGTGTAGCTTAAAATGTATTCAATGTATCATACATTAAATGGTTAAGTGTCTAAATTTGTATTAATCTATCTATTGAACTTTCAAGTATTTGCTATTGTATGTATCCACAGACTTGTTCAACAGGTAACTGCATTTTTTGCTTAGATACTTAAGATCGAAATAATTGGAAGTGCGATACGTATAATAGCAAATTGTAATTTATAATACATACAATAGATTTTGGGTAAAGATATATAGTTTTAGGAACACTTGGCCCTCTTCAATATGATAGGTACTTAGATTGATCATGTGGTTTGTTTGATGATAGATTCCTGTAGACTAGAGAGGTTATAGTTTTTAGTGTTTATGGTGCAAAAAGTGTGTTTAAAATAAGCAATACTCCACGAGCTATAAGAACTGAGTTTTTTCTCAAAAGTAAGCTAAAAGGCAGTTGTATTGAAACACTTAAAAATATGCATTCCCAAACACTCCTTCGAATCAAATTTAATTACGACAATGACTGGTAAATTTTAAGTTTGGATTAATGTTTGTAATTTTAGAAGCAACAACGTAATTTTTGTATATGTATGTTTATATCTTAATATTTGTAAAGTATTTGTACTGCTTGTTATGGTATGAGTGAGATTTCGCATTTACAATTTACGTAAAAACTGCACGTTAGGTCCATTACGATCAGCAACAAGCTCACTAGCGCTATGATGTTATGAGTTATCGACTTATTGTATTGATGGGAGACTGGGAGTTGGAAAGAGTTTTAGTGGAAAATTCATTCCAATTTCTATATTGCAATATTTATATAACAATTTTGTCTCCTTCATGAACATGCTTTCAATTTCTTTATTAGTGAACAACGGATGTACCCAATTGTTTGTAGCTTCTGTAGAATATTATACTCAAGTTTTCGAGATGATATCATTGTATGTTGTATCGATGTCTTTGCAGATGATGGGCCAGGATCACTTCGTGAAGCATGCCGTAAGAAAGAACCATTGTGGATTGTCTTTGAAATATCAGGTACTATCCATCTGTCATCCTATTTGAGAGTATCATCACACAAGACCATTGACGGTCGCAGCCAACGCATAAAACTGACAGGAAAAGGTTTACAGTTGAAGGAGTGTGAGAATATAATAATTTGCAACCTGGAATTTGAAGGTGGGCGGGGACATGATGTTGATGGTATTCAAATTAAACCAAATTCAAAACACATTTGGATAGATCGTTGCAGTCTACGCGACTATGATGATGGACTTATAGATATAACTAGACAAAGCACAGACATTACAGTTTCTAGGTTGGTTTTGATAATTTTTAACACGCTCTGTGATAAAATATTGCTAATTGCTTTCTGTTCTGATGGTTGTAATGCGTGTTTGTAGATGTTACTTCACAGGGCATGACAAGACAATGCTTATTGGAGCTGATCCATCTCATATTGGTGATAGATGTATTAGAGTGACAATTCATCATTGCTTTTTTGATGGAACTCGACAAAGGCAACCTCGTCTTCGATTTGGGAAAGTTCATCTTTATAATAATTACACAAGAAACTGGGGGATATACGCTATTTGTGCTAGTGTTGAAGCACAGGTAAATGTTACTTTAGTATGGAGGTGGCAAAATTGTGTGGGGTGTGTAGTGCGTCGAAATGGGTTGTCTTTACTGTAATGTCAGGATTGACAAGTGCACATGCAATTTTAACTCAAAGGAAAAAGTTGATGTTTATAATTGCCTACATGCAATAATGCTTTTAGGATTTTATTATGTTTCGTGATTGTGGTACTAACGTAAATACTTTGAAGAACACAACTATTCAGTCAAAAGAAAACCAGTCGAGAGAAGGATACAGAAAATTGAATGTGTTAACTGTAGTAAATATCTTACAAAAAATGGTCTGCAAATTCATAGACTAATTGACGGTTCAAGTTAGACTCTATCTCCAACAAGTGATTGTTTAATTGAATAGTGAGATCTTATATTGAAGTTCAAGTTTCATTATGGAGTAACTCTTTCGTATTTATTTCTTTTTTGGTGATTTTACTTCAGATATACTCTCAATGCAACATCTATGAAGCAGGACAGAAGAAAAAAGCTTTTGAGTTTTATACTGAAAAGGTGACTTCGTCCAACTTTGGTTCCTAATTTTAATTGTTAAAATGATATTACTCCCCGAATATATAGAAGAGAGTATAAATTCACTCGGGAGTTTTAACCCGCGTTCTCCCATGTGATGCTAAGTACCAAAGTAGAGATGCAATTTTGACTCGTTTGGAATGGGTTGATTCTGGTTATATATTAATGTATTATCTCTAAATCTTAATGGTCAAACTGATTAAATAAAAGTATCTTACAACAAAACGGGTCAAATGGATTGAATGGGTCAAAAGTTTCTGAAGGTGTATTCTTATATCAATAAATAAATTAAAATAAAATAATTGTACAAAAAACTCTTTTCTGGGGTCAACCCATTTAACCCGTGCCAGTTTGCACTCATTACCCAACCTTCCGATTTTGTCTCCTCTAGTAGTTTATTGAAATTCGTTTATCTTTAACACAATTTGACCTTGCTTGACCTTTTTTAGGCAGCAGATAAGGAGGAAGCTAGATCAGGTTTGATAATATCAGAAGGTGACTTGCTCTTGAATGGAGCTCAACCGTGCCCTTTGAAAGAAGCAGCTGGAGAACACATATTCCATCCAAGTGAGTTTTACCCAGTATGGACAATGGAACCAGCTTCCGATTCATTGAAACACATTCTCCATACCTGCACTGGTTGGCAACCTGTTTCCAGACCAGCTGAACAATGATTTATGGTATAAACCAGTCCTAATATATAAATCGCTTTTGGGTATAGTTCAGATACTTGCATGGACTATGTCTTAAATGTTGTTCTAATTATAAATATTGACTTGATTTTGACACACTGACAGACAGAACAGTTGATATTTTGAAGCCATAGCCTGTCCTTTGATAAGTCGTGGACAATGGTGATGAAACCAGTGTTAAAAAAATAGGTTAATGTGTGGTCTTCCAATGATTTTGGAGACATACATTTATTATTTATGGTTATCCTACGAATGCCTCATCAACAGTTTAAATCTGGAAGAAAAATCTTTTACTTTTGTCCTTTCTATGGTTTATAAAAGAAAACACAAGCTGAGAATTAGATATAGAAAAAAAGATTTTGAATGAGTAATGAGTGAATGGCATGAGTTTCAGTTTAAATAAGGAGCTAAAATTGGAGGCTAGCGTTGAGGTAATTAACGTTAACAATTTATATTATTCAATATTATACTATTAATAATAATATTTTCGTCGAGTCAACTCTCAAGCTTGTAGTTTATTTAATTTTGAAGGATAAAATTTTGTAAGAAAATAGTACATTTTCTATTATGAACGTGTTCAAATTCGGATATAATCGAATTATCAAAATGCTATTCGGATTGAACTGTTCGGATTGGACAATTTGATTTTTTTTTATCGGATTGGACAAAAACCAAATTAATATTTTTGGTTTTTAGTTACTATTATCATAATCGGATAGTCCAAATAAACCGAATAGTAATAACACTATATGTAATACTCTTGTTTATCTATCAAAATAGATGTTAACTATTTGTTTGATTATTTGTTATATACAAAACTTTATTATATAAGACGTATTGTTTAATATATATCGTTGTTTATAACTTAAAATCCTAACTTTTGATATAAAAAATTAACTCCACATCTTTATAAACCTTCATTGCAACATGACAATACGTAACCGTTGATATCGCTCATGACATTGTCCTTTCACGAGTCAACATGATACCCTCATGCATTCAACGAAAAATCAAATGGTTACAATCGATCAATCCAAATAATAATATGTTCGGTGCGGTTCAGATTCGATATTTGTTTGGATGATTTTGAGAACCAAAATTCAAATGGATTCATGTTAATGGATCGAATTTGATCCGATTCATCCAAACGAAAAGAAGCCGTTAAGTCATTTTGAGCATGAGTGTCTACATAATGTCTTTAAAGCGAGAAGTGCCATAGATTAGTATTTCCCGTTAAAAAAATGTTTTACTTTAAAATTGACGTGGTTATGAACCGATTAATCTATGTAGTCTATAATTATAACAAGTTTTATTATGATAGAACCTCAAAAGAAGACCAATTTGGAAGGAAATATGTACAAATAAACTGGATGATAGTGGACAATTAGTGTGTGTTGGCGGGTTTGTAATTATGTATACAACGGGTCAAAGCCCTTACGATGTGGTCAAAATATCCACTTGATTTTGGGATATTGACGAAACATTCTGAATTTTTTACGACATAGTCTCTCCTTAGACAAGTTCTCAGGCATTGAAGTTAGGCTAGGCTTGCGTTACGGATGTTTTGGTAATTCAATTTTAACGGGGAAAGATTTAGGTGACTTGTTATCCAATGGATTCAATTTACCATTATAACGTTTAACATGTAAGTTAATTAGCCACTGAACGTACACTCAATGGAGTGAGTAGTGAGATTACATATTTCATTTAATGAAAAAAGGTAAACTGTTGAATTTTGTTTAATATGCATATAATGGACTACGGATTTTGAAGGGTTAAAACGTTAAAATGTGGATGCGACAATCAATCATGGAGTACACTATTCGTGGTTTGGTGCTACGGTCGAAATGATTAATCGAGATAATGATTCTATGAATAACGAGATATCTGTTTTTTTTTTTTTTTTTTTTTTAAAAACATATATTCAGGTCTTAAGTTTATAGATTACTCAAAAACCGATCGACACTTCATTCATATGCAACTCGATAATCTTCAAATTAAGTCCAGTTTCACGACACTATAGGAGTAACGGTTTATGAAAGCGGAGTCATTTTAATTAAACATCGTATAAAAGTTATAAGTGAAGTTAAGTGACTGTGATTAAAATATATATGAAAGTTTAAGTGACTAATGTACGAGTAAAATTTTAACCTAATATAATATTGTCTATGAATATGAATCTTTTAGTCGTTTTTTTGTAACAACTCACAAGTCACAAATATTTGTTTGATACAACGATGTCAACGCATTCAAACTAGTGTGAACTAATTATTGCATTTACACTTACTTTAGTTAATGTAAATTGTTTATTATTATTATTATTATTATTATTATTATTATATTATTAATGTAATTATTATTATTTTATTATTATTACAAAGACTTATGCAAGTGCAAATTCAAGTGGATTCATATAATCATACTACCACAATAACTTATGTAATGGCCAACTTGCCTCTCATTGTCAGCTACATATTGATCATAGAAACTACTTTGAATTGAAATTCATGAATTTTATGTCAAATATTTTCCCAAAACATACAACAAACTCATATACAAACTTCAAATTTTGGCCACAAAAATCACCCAAATTGTAACATGGTCCATTATGCCCAATTGAACCTCACTTTATCCACCCTATTGCCTAGCTAATCAGAATTCGACAACCAACGAAATACCCTCATTTCATAATCATGGTTTATACTTATGATGATGATTATGATTTATAATCAGGAGTGTCAAACTGTCATATAATTCTAAGATAAGATTAAAAGTCGGAACATTCGGATGGCCTTAAAGATCATTAAGTGTAGCTATGATCATCATTAATACTCGAACCACAAAGATTCATATGATATTGTCCTCATTCTCCCATATTGTAGTTTGATGTTGAGTTAATTTGTTCAATGGAGAGCTCCACGCTCTATCCTTTTTTTATGGGTTTGCGGGAAATAAGTCGTTGTTTAATTCACAGAAAGTTGTCACAATATACATGGTTTGTGGACCTGAGGGTCATTTTCAAACTTTTTACGAAGGAGGGATTGTCCTTAATGCGTTATTGACTAAAATGGTGGTAAAATTTGACACGAAATGTCTCTTAGGAATGACTTTCGAACCGAAATTTGTTGTCAGGGGCCAATTGGACAAAGTTTCAAACTGTAAGGGCCAAGAATCGATATATCCATTCTCTTCTGATTTTATTACGACATTGTCCAAAATATGAAAATTACGCTTCTATGAATACAAACCTTTAATACGTAACTAGTAAACCCCTGAAATTTAAATTAAATTAAATTAAATGATAACAAAGTCACAAAGAAAACAATAGTCAAACAAACGATGAAAACCAAATAAAGTCACACTAACAAAACATATTTGACCAATGTATACAAAGGTTTGTATATGGTGGTTTGCTTGATGAAGTTATATTTAACTTTAAAAAAAAATACTCCCTCCGTCCCTCCCCACGTGTCCCCAACAAAAAACACAAAGATTTAGGAGATGTAATTATTACTAATATTTTATCAGCTGCATGACCCTTTTACCCCTGATTTCTTTAAATTACAATTACATTTAAAAAAATCAAAAATGTTCTTTTATCTCTCATGTAAATGGACTACAACTTACTTTTCAGATTACTACCGATTGAATAAATTCAAGACTCTAGTTTTCATCATTATGGCTAAAATAAAGAATTGGAGGCAAAGTTTGCACCAAATTTTTTTACCTCAGTAGTCACGACAAGTTGAATTTCATTTAAATTTCAATCAAAATTTTTAAACATTTTTTAAATATTTGCCTCCCTATCCTTCTTTAAATTGATAGTGGATTTTAACAGAATATGCATGTAACTTCATTTGACAAAAGTGCTCTAAATTGCTTATTGAAAGTATACTTCTATCTTACTGAAAATGGAGCACCTCACAAGCTCACGTCATAAACCCAACTTGAGTAATGTTGAACGACAAACTATTTTTCAATATTTATTGCAACAAAGTGTTAACGGAGAATTAAAGAAAGGATCCTTAAGTAATGTAGCAACACTATTCTCCATATCTAAGCGAACAATAAGTCGCATTTGGCGACAAGGTAAACATCAAGTTCTCGACGGATCAATTGTTGATGTATCCACAAAGAAGACAAATCTTGGACGGAAACGGGTACAAATAAACTTGGCACAAGTTTTAGAGATTCCATTACGCCGTCGAACAACTGTTCGTTCTCTTGCAAAATCATTAAAAGTTTCGAAATCAACCATGCATAGACGAATCAAAGAAGGCACACTTAGGCGACACACAAATACCGTTAAGCCCGATCTTACTAATGCAAATAAAAATGCAAGGTTAGAGTTTTGTTTATCAATGGTTACTCCATCTTTATCAAATGCTTGCACAACATTTTGTGATATGTTTAACGTTGTACACATTTATGAAAAGTGGTTCTACATCTCGAAACCATCAAGAAGCTTCTACCTTGTTCCCGGTGAAGATGAGCCGTTAAGGACATGTAAGTCAAAAAAGTTAATCACAAAAGTGATGTTTCTTGCGGCGGTTGCACGCCCTAGATTTAATTCATCGGGCAATGAAATATTTTCGGGAAAGATTGGTATATTTCCGCTCACAACCTTAGAACCCGCAAAACGTTCAAGTAAGAATCGTGTGGCGGGAACAATGGAGACGAAACCCATTTTATCGGTGCCTAAAGAGATTACGAAGTCATGGTTGATTCAAAAGGTTTTACCTCTCATTAGAGATAAATGGCCACAGGGCCATATGGGTCCGATTTTCATTCAACAAGACAATGCGAAACCCCATATTGACGTTGATGATTACGAGTTTCTTCAAGAAGCATCTCGAGAAGGGTTTGATATCCGCCTTCGTTTTCAACCGCCAAATAGTCCCGATTTAAATGTGTTGGACCTCAGATTTTTTCGAGCTATTCAATCACTTCAAGAGCAAGAGGTTTTGGGAACAATTGATGAATTAGTTTCGGCGGTTCAAACATCGTTTGACAAAATGTCATCGCGTGACCTTAACAAAGTATTTTTAACTTTACAAACATGTATGAAAGAAATCATAAAAGTTCGTGGAGGCAACAACTATCAAACACCTCATATCGGTAAAGGTAAGCTAGAACGACAAGGGAATTTGCCATTACAAATTGAATGCGATGAAAGTTTAATAGATGACGCGGTTACATATTTGGCTAATTGTTAAACTGGTACATGAGTTCGTCACCTGGGTTATCATATCTTTAATTTCATCGTCTTAGAACACCCTTGTAATCATGTAAAGAGTTGTTGCTTTGTTTGTACTTAAGGTCATATCTATGTATGGGGTCATTATTTTGGTTTATGTATGACAATTTTACTCAGTAAGTTGAAGATATGTATTGGTAATTTTAGTTTTAATGTTAATTTGTGTGAATTTGACAAAATGTGCACTTTTCTGAATTTGTACTTTCACGTACGTAGCATGTGGAGAAAATGAGAACATGATAAAAGTAAAAAAAAAAAAAAAAAAAAATTGGCCTTTTCTTATGCTAATAATGTGCGTGGGAATTGGTGTATTATTTGTCTGTATTTTCTTATTCACCCAATGACATAATCCAACATAAAGTGCCTTTTAGACTTCTAAGGGTATAATTGGAATTTTAGTTGTATATTTTTGATGGTGGACAAATATTTTGGGACAAACTAAAATAGAAAGGAAGACACTTGAAATGAGACGGAGGGAGTAGTCATGAAGATGAATTTTTGGTAGAAATAATTAAGACATCATGAAAAGTTTACCCATAGGTTCAACATCAACTAGCACTTTATCATATCAAACGACGATGAAAACAGAGTACAACAAAAGTCACACTAATCTGGTCGTAAAATGATCAAGGCAATACAAAAATTTGATCAATAGTTATAACGTCGTCACTCTGCTATTTCAATTACCAGTTGGGTTGTTTATAAGAAAAGTTGTCACATCTCAAGAATCATTAGTTGTTGGGTAGATGCACAACTGAGTTACAACGAGGAGGAAGCAAAGAGCGAAAACGCTTTATTAGGTAAGATGACCAAAATGATCCCAAACCTTTGTATCTATTACTGTTAGTTAGAATTCTGCTAATTTGGCATCAATAGATAGTCAGATACACACGAAGCGATGAAGGTACTGGTTACAAGGCGTTTTCTCATGTGTCCGTATTTTTATAATAAAATACCTAGACTAGATGATCGATCATTGATGCTGTTTATGAAACCAATTTTGCTTATGGACTCTTTAACGAGAGATCAGATACTAGACAATAAACATTTATCTATTGTATATAACATTTGTAGCTTAAAGTCAGACTACAAACAAACCATAATGATAATTTGAAAATCTAAATTTACTGGTAACAGCTACGTTTGTTCACGCTTACAATAAGTTGAAAAAATATGGTTCTTTTAAAAAGATACAAGATGAACTTCTATTAACTAACTTGTCAATAAAAACTTCCGTTATGTAAATTGAAGATTTTGAACAAAAGAATGCCAGATCATTCTGTCAAAGATGATGAAAAAAACAGAAGTTTTGGAAAACAAACACCTGAAAACACATCACAAAATGCCTTGTCCAGATACATTATCCAGACAAACAGTAACTGGTACAAGACATTCAATCAAAACACCAAGATGGTATAAGACGGCCAACCGTTGTTCATTTTGACCAATGTAAAACCTGAACTCTGGATGTCAAGACAAATGCATTATGCACCCAACTTCACAAATGTAAACTGCCATCCAAAAAGACAAGTCATATAACTATTTAAAATCAAGAGCAAGCTCTAACGTCAACTGTCTTGTAACTCATTGCAGAAAAACTATCAAATACATAATTTCTGATCAACCGTACACAAATTTCAAAACTGAAAAGAGATTTACTCTCGTCCTTGATATCTTTCACCTTACGCCTTGATAGCATACTTCCTCAATGGGAAGTACTTCTCCTTCTTCTTTTCCCTTTCGGTCTTCAAAGAAGCCTACATCAAAAGAGAACAATCTGATCAATCTGTATTTAAAGAAACAAACATATTCCAACTACCAAATGGGGGGCTTGTATAGAAAGGATGTTACAGACTCATCTATTATTATTATGAAACATTCCCAACACATATAAAAGCATTCATAGTAAGTGCAAGTATTACATAAGATTGTTACTTAGAACAGATGGCAGAATGCTAGTAACGTATCATAGGCCATTGATTGGTACCTGATGCTTGGTAAGACGTCTACGGATAGCTCTAGTTTTCTTTGGCCGCAAATCAAGAGGCAAATACTTCTTCTTCTTGTATGCTTCCCTGAGGGCAGACTTCTGAGTTTGTGAAATCACAGTAAGTACCTGAGCAATTGATGTCCTCACCACTTTACTGCAAGCACAAAATAAATAAATAAATAAAGTAAATAAACATCAAACATTCTAGAAACACGTCCACAATAAAGCCCAAGAGCATCATAACATATCAAAGTACGAACTCAATAATACCAACTGGTAACAAAAGCTTCAATTGTAACCAAATTTCAACAGATTTACTTTTTTATCAAATAAGAAAAAAACTTGAAACATGATTGCGTTTATACATAATTTGTGATTAGCATACACAACTACACAAAATGCATGTCATCTAAACTCTAACTAAGCTCAAGGATAATAAACAATGTTGCAGGAAATTATACAGTTCCAACATCAAATATATATAAAACCAGCTTACATTGAAAAGTAATCCTAACTATAATTCATCCATAAAGATAAACAAAAATCTGTCATGCCTATACATATGCATATATAACAGGTTCATTAAATATAATTTATCGACAAAAATGGGCAGGCTTGTGTAATCATTTAATTCATTTCACGTAATACATCTACATAACATATACAATTAACGGGATAATCACTTGATTAACACTTTTTAGAAATATATTAATCAAAATAACATACAAAAGGTTTTTCTTATAACAATAAATTCGTAAATCATTTAGAGGAATGCCATTTTGTTTTCGAAATTGACCAATTTTTGTGAAGATCGATTTTTCAGCAAATTTATCCTTCCATTAATCGAAACTGCTGCGACATTATAAGATTTTTTGGCGAAATTTTAATTTTTGAGATATTTTGTTACTGAAATAATTTTCCGAAAATAAAATAAAATCTACACACACACACACACACATATATATATATATATATATATAGAGAGAGAGAGAGAGAGAGAGAGAGAGAAAGAGAGAATTACATCTTGGAGAGCTTGTTTGGGGCACCACCGGTAACCTTGGCGACACGAAGAAGAGCAAGTTCAGCCTTTAGATCCTTCAATTGAGCAAACAAATCGGCCTTCGATTTGCTCCTTAGCTCATGAACCTTGATTCGCGCTGTGTTTTACATTCAAATTTGGAGAAAAAATCAGGCAAACTAATCTATAAAAACTCGAGAACGATAAACCAAATAATCGGAACGTTCAAATAGAAAAACTTCATACCCATTGATTGAACCTGTAGATTGAACTGCAATGAAGTCTGGCTGCCTGCTGGAAAGTTTAAAACCCTAGCAACTAGAAATGAGCAAACGATTAGGGCTGTTATATACAAAAGGCCCAATCTAAACGTGCGGCCCAATCTAGAAGTCTAAAAAGCACTTGTTCTAAAAGTCCATATAAGTACAGATAAGCCCAATTAGTATTTGCTCACTTTTAATTCATTAATCCGATTCACTTTGGCCCAATCATTTTCGGCTTTTACTTGATAACATTGTTACATAAATGCAAAACTAGTTAATTAAGTACGGAGTATAACATATGTTTTTTTCTCCCGTTGAGATTTAATGAGCATTGAACAATACAATTACGAGCAAATTTGAAGGAAAATATAAAGAATACAGTAGACACATATTTTAAACACATTTAACATTACTTTAACAAAAACTATTTCACTGGTTTCTGTTTGTGTTTGTCACTTTGCCGCCAAATTTTGTTAAATAAATTTATAAAAATTATTTTTATGTGATGAATTCAATTGTGCAACCCAGTGAATGAGCCTTTATTTGGTTATATCAGAAACATGATATAGTCAATTTGATAGGACTAATTAATTAGAAAAAAAAATTCAAAAAGCACTTGCGTGCATTTCTACACATTTCATTTTCATAATTAAATCAAAACGATCAATAGCGCATAAAGTTTTGATGTAGAATTGTACTGCTTAGTCATAGTTGGCTAACTTTTCAATAACAATGGATGAGTTTTTAAAATAGTTTTGTGCATTAGGATAATTTTTAACATTAATACAAAGGTAAAATAAATGGTGTTGCCAATAATATGTGTTTAGAAATAGGGACTGAACTTGTAGTTTTTTAAAGTTAAAGGGTGTAAAATGTAAAATTAAAGAATTAATTTGTTTTGTAATTGGTTAACTGCACATTTTAATTGTAATGTCAATATTACAATTGATATTTATTTGAAATTGTTTTACCTTCTCTTTATTTCTTTGTTTTATTAGTGTCACTTAATTTTGTGATGTTGGTTCATACCAAAATGAAGAAACACAAAGGTTTATGACAGTGTGTGATATGATTACGTGGATAGGTATGGTGACCGGTGGCCCGTGTAGAAAACTTCAGAAGAAATAAACCAAAAAGGAAGGCAACATGATTTCGTCAGAAAAACGTATGCCAATGTTGTTTGTGAAACAAAACAAAACAAAAAGTCAACTTTAAAAAAAAATACTAATGGTAAATTTCATTCCGCAAACCAAATAGAATATGAAATAAAAATTAAATCATACTTTTACGAATTCTGAGAACCAGACGGGATCTTATAGTTTATGAAATTAAAACTTTTTATTAAATTTATTTATTTACAGACTTATACTTATGAAAAGATAATTTGGTATGCGTGTAACATCCACCCTAAGGGCCTAGTATTATTCGGGTAATTTCCTAACTTAAATTTATTATTTAATGTGTTAGGAATAATTTAGTATTATTATGATTATGTGATAATATTAGTCAAATGGATAAATGAATTATTGTGGCTAATAAATAATTCGTTGTTTTAAATTAATCTAGTAGACGGTAAAATAAAATAATTGTCTTTCGCAAAATGGTTTTAGGTTCCAGACAATAGGTTAAGAAGGGAACTAAAATTGTATTGGTATGGGTTAGATTATATATATATATATACATATCCATGTAAGTTCTGAAAGTTTCTACACATATACGTTCTCAAAGTTTCTACATTCTGCGAACTGAGAACCCAAAATTGAGAAAGAAACTCTCCGTGAAATTGAAATTTCATTTCATCATCATCATCATCTTGATTCAAAATCGAAATTCATATCATCATCATCTTGTTCTTATTGTAACAGGTGAGAATTTAGAGTTATAAACTCATTTTTATGAAATTAGCAAATTCATGAATTTGTTGTGTAATTGAAGCTTGAAAGATGTTATTTGATGTTATTTGATGCATATGAGTTGTTAGAAAGCTTGTTAGAATGATAGGAAGTCGAATTTGTGAGTTTTGGAAGATGAAAGTTCGGGTTTTGGGGTTACAGCAGGTTCGGTTCGCAAGATTGCAAGAGATGAACTCAGTTCGCAATGCTTGACTGCGAAGCGAACTGAGTTGACCTGCGAACTGAGTTTGCTGCGAAGCGAACTGAGATGTTGTGCTGCGAACTGAACCCTGCGAACCGAGTTGGGCTGCAAACTGAGTTTGCTGCGAAGCGAACTGAGTTGCCCTGCGAACCGAGTTGGGCTGCGAACTGAGTTTGCTGCGAACCAAGATTTGGTCTTGCGAACCGAGATTGTTGCGAACTGAGATTTTTAAAATTTTGTTTTGCAAATTTTGAAATTGCGCAAGTGTTTTCAGGGTAGCGACTGAGTGACAAATTTCACTAACTCGGATTGGGTTGAAATTCGCATGGTCACTTGAAAACGACCCAATAATCAAGGCTCTATGTTAAGAGTCTAGGCAGTTTTTGGCCTTTCGGGGTCATCTAAGGGTCAAAAATGGCATTTTTCGGTTTTTAAACATCGTTTCGGGACTTTCTGATGTCGCTTCGGATTGAACTTTTGTTTACTTAGACTTCAAGGGTTAACTGCTTGGATAAATATGCTATTATGAAGATTTGAAACTTGATAATTGTTTATCATTTTGATATTATGTGCTGAAATATGTTAAACGAATTATGAAATGAGTTACTAACTCATTATTTGTTGTATTCTCAGATCAGCGGAAGACTCAGTAACATTAGACTTCTGAGTTGTTGGACTGAGACTGGCAGGTGAGTGGATCTGTGATCCTCAGTGTGATTTAGTTGTAACATGTTTGGTTACAACGGGTAATGTAATATTACTGTTGATAGACTGTTTAGTCTGGGTTGTTTATATTATCCATGATGATTATGGATTATGTGATATTTGGCCTTTGGGCATATGTGATATGTATATTCAGAGGTCAACAATGGTTGGACTTAGTTACTATTGTTTGGCCAAACAGGGATTCCTTATACACATAGTTGATAGGAACTGTTGTTGGTGAAGATAGTAACAAGCTATCGGTTAATCACTGTATTGGCCTGCAGTTGATTTTAAGTGTTCCTTGGAGGATACCTCAGGAACCACCGGTCCTCTTTGACGTTGTGTGTTTACGATTATTCGCTGTAAACAGATTTGTTATTTCTGAGTTAGACTGTTGGTTACAGTTCTTCTCACTTAGCCGTGTGCTAATCCCACCACCCTACTTCTTGCAGGTTAATGTTTGATTAGGGGATGAGCAAGAAGCTTTTGGTTTAATGGGATGTTTGACGACCAGCTACTCTGATTTTATTTTGATACATAATGATGGGATTTGTATTGTATAACACCCAAACTGATGTATGTTTTATGTTTTTAAACGATATGACTTTAGCATATATTGTAAAAGTATGTTTTGACCAGACGCTTCCGATATTTCAAATATAAAATGATATTTAGAAAGTGGGGTGTTACGGTGTGTATGCAATTCAAACTTGAGTTTGTTATTTTCTAGTAGTGATGTCACAATGTGTGTTTATAAGAAAAATCTGCCAAAAAATATGGAGTTGATATGTACGAAGGTTTAAAAAAAAGACATACAACGATACAAGACTCAAATTTCACCAACATTACGTCACTACAAATAATTTGTCTGTATTCGGAATTAAATTTGGATGATAAAAGTACAAGAGTAAGTTACATTGCGTGTTTCAAAATATGGGATGTCATCATGAATCTTCAATAACTAGAATCGAGTCTAAAATGTATCTTAGGCACTACAGACGAGTGGATAAATAACCGAGTTACGACCTTAATTTTTTTCTGACTTTTTCAATTTCTATTTTTATCTTTTAGAATGCATGTGTTACGCTTAAGTTCATATAATAAATTTATGAGTTTAAGTCGGAATCATTTCTTAAATCAATATCAGAGTGGTACCCTAGTTGTGGATGTATTTTGTGTGGTTTTCTATGACATCTCCAAAGATTTCATCTATCTTTATATTTAGAGATAGAGAAGGAAAAAAGGACTCCAACGGTTCTTCTATACTTAAAGAAATTTTTAGAGGATATATAGATATATATAGAGGCACATTATTCGTCCTTTAAAAGTCATAATCTATATTTTTAGTGTTATTATCAATATGAATTAATTAAATTGCAATTTTGTTACATTCTTAATAATAATTAATATTGTTTATTAGGAACTTCGAGGGCCTATTAGCTGCAACTTCGAAGTCATCATTCAGGCACGTAGATGTTCTTCTATCGGGTTCCTCTGTTCAGAGTACGCGGACATTTCAAATAAATTAAATTGAAAGGTTGATCATATGCTTATTGTCGTTAGTAACTTAGTATTATAAATTGTAGGTAGCTAAACCAATTTTACATAAATTTGGGTGATTTATCGATCAGTTTAAGAAAACAATTTGAATTTTGATTTTTTTTTTATTTTATTATTTTTCTTATTTATATTTATATTTATTTATTATATGATATGATTTTAGCTAAAGGTTGAATAAATAATGTAGTTACATAATTCGGCCCTATTATACTATGGGAGATGTACTGTACAGTACTAAAATATATAATATACATATTATATTATTATAGTATTAGTAAAATTGCAAAAACTAAAATATTTAATGATATTCATACATGTATACATTGAATTATAACAAATACACACATATAGAAGTCCCTAAAATGAAATTTGTACAAATATATATTCATACGTATTCATGATCAACCATTAATGCCCTAACCATTTACAACATATGTACTATTTATACTTTCTTCAGATATTATTTCAACAACAATATTATAAGGGATTCGTGCATGAAAATGCATTTAATTTTAGCTCGATTTCTATTGTGTATAATCAAATTTATTTTGACCTATCCTTTGCAACAAAATTTCACTATTAATCTATTGTGTGTATCCGTTGACTTATTTGATGACGTGTCACGTGGGAACCGTATAATTTACCACGTCATTGACACATCATTAAAAATGAGTGTCACGTTAGTCAAATACGCATAATAGACCAAAATTGGAAGTTTAATACACACAATAGATCAAAATGAAGTTGGGTACACACTATAGATAAACAAGATGCAATAACTAGTACTATTTGTAGGCTTTTCCTTTTGAACATTATCGAATTCGCAAAAAATACTAGGCGATTAGATCAACTAAGAAGTAAAATTTTGTTTAAACATGGGAAGATCAAGTTAGTAACGAGTGTTGTAACTATTACACCATATAATAGTTTGTTGTCCAACTCGCATGCATTATTATTATGTACATATATCGATATATATAGATCAATCTTTTTGATATTTTTAGCATGAGTACGTTATGATTTATTAAGTACATTAATTAATTTCAAGTTTACTGTATCTATGTAGCTAGGTTTTTAGCTTAATTTTTGAAGTTTGATCTAGCGTCACTGTAATCATTTTCAACTTTGTTGAAGTGATATATATATATATATATATATATATATATATATATATATATATATATATATCCATTAATTTCAAAATAATAATAATAGGGGCTAGTGTATGAAAATGTATTTAACTTGTGTCTAATGTCTATTTTATGTACACTACTTATGTTTGTAATTTTTAATGTATTTAACTTTCAAAAGTGTGTTTTATGTATTTTGCTGATATGTCGTCCGTTTAAGGTGCCACGTGACATCTGTAGAGATTGACACCTCATCAAAACATCAACAAAATACATTAAAAGTAGCAAATCTAAATTGTGTACACACAATAAACATCAGACACAAGTTAGATACATTCCTACACACTAACCACATAATAATATTAATATTAATATTTAATATTTATAGTTATAAAAAAAAAACTAAAAAGTAAAATGTGATAGTCTATTATTCCTTCTCCATATAAGTAGGGATCAACTTCCCTACACTTTAAGCAATTCATCATCTCAGATTCTAAAATCTCTCTCTTTACAAACAAACAAACAATACATCACTCTGTTTTAGGATCCATCATACAGTAATTAATAAGCTTGTATTTTCATATACACACTCTGTTTCATGGTATGCTTAATTATGTTCTTCTATATATCATTTGTTTCTTCAAATTTTCACATGTTTCATTTGTTTTGTTGATCAAATTATGTTTCTTTTGTATCCCACAATCTTCAGGCGACGGAATCTTCGAATGTCAAATACGAAGAGGTACAATCTACCATTTTAATTTTTTTTTGTTGTTGTAATAAATAATCATGCATGAACTATCATATTCATGTTAACATTTTCAGGAATTCATTAAAAATTCAAAGGGAATTAAGCTTTTTACGTGTCAATGGATGCCGGTTGATATCGAACCGAAAGCTTTAGTTTTTCTTAATCATGGGTATGCCATGGAGTGTAGTGTTTCCATGAAAGGTGACTATGTAACTAAAACTATTATTATTGGTTGATAACCGGCAATGCCGACAGAATTATTAATTTAAGAGAATTATGTTATGATGAGAATTAATAATGATAATAAATTTGAAATAAAACAGGAGCTGCAATGAGGCTGGTAAAGGCAGGATTTGGAGTTTATGGAATAGATAATCAAGGTCATGGAAAATCTGATGGAATTCAGGGTTTCATTGCTTGTTTTGATGATCTTGTTGATGATTGTTCTCAATTTTTTACAAGCATTTGTGGTAAGTCTTTATTTCGTTTTTTAAAATTTTACATTGTTCTTGAGGTTTTCTTTTCTATTTTTAGTGAATAAATAACTTCAGCAAAGATAGGTTGACTTTTTATCTTTTGACCAATTCAATTCAAACTTGGAAGAATTGATTTTTGGATATTTACAAATTATCTTTAAGTTAAAATAATTGGATGTGATAAGAAAGATAGAATTAATAGATGATATGTATCATTATCATGGAATATAAGATTTTTTATTTTTATTTTTGAAATGAAGCAATATAAGAACTATTATCATTATCATGGAATATAAGATTTTTTTTCTTTTTTGAAATGTTGCAATATAAGAACTATTAGTAGTATAGTTTCTTAAGAGGATAAATCATCTTTTTTTAAAAAAAATTCAACTATCGACATTTATTTTATTATCTAAATAAATAAAATAAAGAATTTGAGAAAATAGCAAAAATAAACCAACAATTCACTCTAACTCCTCAAATTTTTCTCTTTAAGCATGTTTGTATAACAAAGAAAATATTCATTTAGAATAAAAGAAAAAATGATAAACTATTTGGTAAAAAAAATCAATATGTTAATTTCTAGCATTTTTCATGTATAATAAAAACTAATACCAAGAAATAGACATGCTAAACTTGAGTTGGAGATCAATTTTTATAAACTTATATTATTTGATTTGATTCTTATTTTTATTTTTATTTTGAATTTCAGAGAAGAAAGAAAATAAAAATAAATTGAGGATATTGCTAGGTGAATCCATGGGAGGAGCAATGGTTCTCCGGTTAGATCGGAAGAAGCCGGAGTTTTGGGATGGCGGAGTCTTGGTTGCACCCATGTGTAAGGTGTGTTCTTGTTAAAGTAATTTTACTACTATATATATGGAAGAAGATTGTTTTTAGTAAATTATAATGCATATAATATATAATATAATACAAATAATAAAAAACTTATACTTGCATATTATTTTTTGAGTTTTTCTAACATAATTATGTTTCAATTTGTAGCTTGCAGAGGGTATGAAGCCACCACAACTTGTGTTTAATGTTTTATTACAACTTACAAGATTCATACCAACTTGGAGAATTGTCCCTGGTCAAGATATTATTGAACTTGCCTTTAGAGATCCTAAAATTAGAGAGGAAGTAAACAATATCAACTCTCCTGTTTGATTTTGTTACATTTATACTGATTATTATGATTATAAGCATTCATATTTCCTTGTGGCAGATTCGTAACAACCCGTTATGCTATAAAGGTCGTTTGCGACTACAAACTGCTTTGGAATTGTTTAATGTCACTGTAGACCTTGAAAAGAGGCTCAAAGAGGTAAAAATACCGTTTTTAGTTGTGCACGGAGAGGATGACAAAGTGACGGATCCAAAGACGAGTAAACTCTTGTACGAGACTGCTTCTAGTACTGACAAGACTTTGAAGTTGTATCCAAAAATGTGGCATGCACTCACTTATGGAGAGTTTACAGAGAACACTGATACCGTGTTTGCTGATATTATTAGTTGGATCAATGAGAGAATTGCCCAAGGAAACTCGAGATTGGAGAGGGAACAAAAGAACAAGAACGATGAGCTTCATAAAAGGTGAAATAAACGATAGCTAGGCTTTCTACTTGTACTCTTGCAGTTTCTTTCATAAAAATCATAATTCCTCTGTTTTTGAGGATTGTATAAAGTATGCAGGTAAATGAGTTCTAAACGTGTCGTTATGTTTAAGTAGAGATCGGTCGTGTCAATTAGTCACACAATGGTTTGCAATATTAATCATTGCTTAATATGATATGATTAAGTGATAAGGACCATAAAACATGAAATGAGATGGAAAGCTTCACCTAATCTAGAAATATTAAAGACAATCATCTTCAAAAGGCAAACCTACCACAAATCTTGAACAAAACAAATCAGATCAAATATAGTGGTAGGTAAAATAACAACTTCAATGAATGAGGTTCCTTCCATTATTGACTATTCGTCTTTACCTTCAAAATTCTTGTTCTCAGTATAATCAAGTTTGCACATGAATGTAATGTGGAAATAAAAAAAGAAAAATATAATATTAATAAAAATAAAAAGGGGGGGGGTTTGGGAATACATGCCTGGATATATTTCATCACCCCATCACCAGATACAACAAAAATCAGATGCGGAACATATAAGGTTCAAGATTCTAACCAAATGTATTATATAAAGTGAAATGATCCAGATTCAAGACCACATATATGTGTCCGCAATTCCGGCTTGTTAAGTGTAACTGGTAAAATCTAGAAATAAATCTCTAACCTGTAGCATCTCAAAGTTCCAAATCTGCAAAATTTGAATCAGACTCAGGACGATAACCTTCATCTTTCATTAGCTTACTTAATCTATATACCTCCGTACGTATTTCTTTAATTTGTGGATGCAACTGGTCTCCAACAACAAACACATGAGTGTGGCTCTTAAGCTCGATCCAGCTACACCCCGGCTCCTTACTCACCCCACGACAACTCATCATTTCTCTGACCCGTTCAACATCTTTTGGTCTTCCCAATGCCTTATAAATACTCGATAATTGGACATAGGCAGAAGATTCTTGTGACCCCAATTCCATTAATTTCTCACCTGCATAGGCTCCTAACTCATAGTTATGATAATTCCTACAAGCACTTAATAATATACGCCATAGACAAAGACCATGATCAATGGGCGCTGATTCAATAAAATCTTTGGCTTCATTGAGCTTTCCACCACGACTCAAAAGATCGACCATACATGCATAATGGTCGATTCTAGGAATAATACCATATTCATCTGACATCATTTTAAAATAATCCCACCCTTTTTCTACCAATCCCATGTGGCTACAAGCAGTGAGAATGTTTACGAAAGTAACATAGTCCGGTTTTGTACCCTCAATCTGCATTTTCTTAAACAATTCAAGTGCTTCACTGCCTTGCCCATTTTGGGCCAGACCCGAAATCATTGAGTTCCAAGAAACTACATCCCTTGATGGCATTCTGGTAAATACAAGATCTCCATCTTTAAGGCTTCCACATTTAGTATACATGGTTGAGAGTGCACTTCCAATTGGAACCTCGAGCCCAAATCCATGTTTAATACTAGTAGCATGTATCTGTTTTCCTTGCTCTAACGCAGCAAGACTTGAACACGCTTTTAAGACACTTGCCATTGTTAGCTCGTTCGGTGATATGCCTTCTGTTTGCATTCTACAATACAAGTCCATCGCACTCTCGTTTTCACCATTTTGAACATATCCTCCAATCATCGAAGTCCACAACACGATATCTGGTTCTTGTAAATGATCAAACCCCTTTCGTGCATCATCTAAGTAACCACATTTAGCATACATATCAACTACAGCTGTCATTATATAAATTTGATATTGAAACCCTAACTTTATCGAATACGCATGTGTCTCCCTCCCCTCTTCAATAGCTGAACCATCGCTACAAGCATTAAGGACCCCAACAAGCGTAAACTCACTAGCAACCAACCCTTTATAATGCATTTTTGAAAACAACGTCAACGCTTTCTTACAATCCCCACCCTGTGCGTACCCAGTGATCATTGCAGACCACGTGATCGAATTCTTATTACTCGACAACTCAAACGCCTTAACAGCCTCATCCAAGCTTCCACATTTCGAATACATTGTGACCATCGCATTACCAACAGATACATGAGACAACAACCCATGTTTAAGTCCAAGACAATGAATTTGTGAACCAATGTTAACAAATTCTGGCAAAGTAAACGCACTTAAAACGCTCGTTACAACAAACTCATTCACATGCTCATTTTCGTTAGCTACCACTCTTTTAAAAAGCTTCAACGCATCACCACAAATCCTCTGCATCGCATACCCAGAAATCATCGTCGCCCAAGAAATCGAATTTCTCTCTGGCATTTCATCAAACACCTTACGTGCATCCTCAACCAACCCAGCTTTACAATACATATTCAACAAAGAACTACCCACAAACACATCCTCACATTCCCCCAACTTAACCGCAACCGTATGAACTTCTTTCCCGCCAACCGAATACATTAAAGCGGACGC
This sequence comes from Gnaphalium uliginosum, assembly GCA_963930675.1. NCBI lineage: Eukaryota > Viridiplantae > Streptophyta > Magnoliopsida > Asterales > Asteraceae > Gnaphalium > Gnaphalium uliginosum. The sequence goes on along the minus strand of OZ005682.1, from coordinate 3,885,608 downwards.
AGCAGTAAACACACCAGCAAAAGTACGCGCATCGGGTAACACCAAATGATCTTGACTCATTAACTTTTTGAACAATTGCATGACATGGACGGAATTGTGACGACCACCGAGTTGAGAGTAGCCATTGATTAATGAGTTCCATGAAACAATATCTTTGTTTTCGATAGCTTCAAAAGCGAGATGAGCTTCGGGTAAAAGATGGCATTTGGCGTAGAAGTTAACGAGAGAATTAGCGATGTACGAGCAACGGGTTGAACCAGTTTTGATTATGTGAGCATGGAGCGTTTTACCGTTCCGGATGTTTTTGTGTTGGGTGTATTCCAAGAATTGGGTGAAAATGGATCGATAATGCGGAGCTGCTGCTGTCATGAATTTTTTTAATTTTATTCAAAGGGTTTACTGTGTATTTACTCCACCGGAAAAACACCATGGCTCACAGGGGAAAATGGGAAATGGCTTTGCATCAGTAGGCCTGGGATTAATCGCTTTTATTTAATTTTTTAAGTTTTATGTTGAATGAATTTAACTGTAAGAGACTACATAAGTAAACTCGAGTTGATATGTCTTAACTAATAAAGTTAAACTACTAAATAAAAAATATAACAGGTAATGTTGTTTATTTTTTAATGTATAACTAAAGCATCATAATAACCAATTTAAGTAGACCATATATGCTAATAAACCAAACCTCTAAAGACAACAACTCCATACTCATCTCATCAGTTCCACTTCTCATCGCATATAGATATACACCCCCATATCACATCAAACACAAACACAAACACAAACACAAACACAAACACATCACAATCAACTCTCTGTTCAAACACTCAAATGGCTAATCATAAGCAATGTACCTCTATATTGTGCATCTTTATGCTAGCAATCTTTCTTGGATGTGCTACTGCAACGCGTATCCTCATCGATACAACTCCACTTCCAACGGGCCAACCCAACTCATTTGGTCCAATAAACGGGCCCGATACCCCTGATGTGGCACCTATAGAGGACCCCACCCCGGACGCACCAACCAATGACATCCTCACTCCTACCGCACCCGCACCAATTGTCAACCCGTTACCAACTGCAACGGGTCCTGTTGTTGCCCCGGGTGCCACAATTGCAACAACCAACGTGGCACCAGTGGCAACAGGCACAGAACACCCGACCATGAGCTTCTTTATGCACGATGTTCTCGGAGGGTCCCACGCTACAAGTAGAGTGGTGACCGGGATTGTTGCCACCTCTGACGCAAACGTTGTTCCATTTTCAAGACCCAACAGTCAAGTTTTTCCAGTCACCGGTGGGATCCCACTAAGCAACATCAACGGCATAGTCAACAATAACAACCTCCCATTTTTAGCCGGCTTTAACGGGAATAACCAAAACAACCCGAACGGCAACACCGTCCTACAAAACACCGGCAACAACCAAGTTGTCAACGGAGGAAACAATTTACCATTTGTATCTGCAGGTCAACTTCCAGCTGGCATAACCCTAGAACAACTTATGTTTGGGTCAATCACTGTTATTGACAACGAGTTGACTGAAGGACACGAGCTTGGAACCGGGGTGTTGGGCAGAGGACAAGGGTTCTATCTCTCGAGTTCATTAGATGGGAGTAGTCACACATTTGCACTAACCACATTGTTTCATGGTAGCGATCACGAGGTGGATGACACGATTAGTTTCTTTGGGGTTCACAGAACAGCATCAGAAGTCTCGCATATCGCTGTAATTGGTGGGACTGGAAAGTATGAAGATGCAAAAGGGTATGCTACAGTTGAAAGTCTACCTCAAGTGGATGAACACACTACTGATGGTGTTGAAACCATAGTTCGTGTCAATGTCTACCTTACTACACCATAAGTGATTCTTTTTATGTACTCAACATTGGTTTATGTTTCGTAATTTTGTGATTATTGTTTGAATTGAGTGCTTTCATATACAAACATTGTACCTCTGTAGGATCTGTAATATTAATTCTCACTTTACACTCAAAAACTATATACAACATCAATCATTATGCAGAAAAATAAAACATACACACGGGGTAGAGGCGATAAACTTGACCCATTTTTCATTAAAATCGGTCAATTATCTTTAACTACTCGAACCAAGAAAGTTATAAAACTTGGCTAAAATGGAAAATTGGGTCGTCAAGGTCGAATGACACCAAAAGTGTTTTCAAATGCTTCAAACTCTATTAATTATTTTAGCATTGCCTCTTACAGAAAATAAAAATAAAAAATTTGATCATTATTTTCCAATATAGGTTTTATAAATTATGTTTTTACTATTTATAGAAACTGAAAATTTGACAATAGGATTTTAATGGGTCAAGCCAACTCGGACAGACCCATTTTGACCAATATATAAAAGCACATGTTTCGACCGAACCCTATTGACCCTTAGAGCACGGGGTGTGGGGGGTTTTGTCACCGTTTTCCGACGAGAACGCCGTCGGACGGCGTTCTGCCGCACCGGGACGGCGTTCCCGACGACGTTCTCGTCGCGTTTTACGGCCGCCGTCCTTTTCCGAACGTTGTGAACGGCAACGTTTTCTTTTCTTTCTTTTTTTTTTACCGTTAGTTTTTTTTTTAAAAAAAAATTTACTTTTTAAATTTAAAAAAGTAGCCGTTGAACGGCAGAATTTTTTAAAAAAATATATTTTTTTTCCTATTTAAACACACCTCAAATACAATCTCAAATCACAATTCAAATACTATCTCAAACACTCTTTTACACACACAATCTAAACAATCAAAAATTCATCCAAAAATTCTATTTTCTTCATCTCATCTTCTTCATCATGTCGAACAACCCGAATAACCCGTACCATTTACAATCCACTTGGAACCCATTCACGAGCGAATGGCAAACCTCACAACCGCAACAAAATCAACCATCTTTCAACTCACAAATTCAAGGATTTGCCCAATACGCTTACAACCGACCGATGCAACCACCACCACAATTGTCACCCGATGAATACGCCCAATTTCAAATGTGGCGTCAAAGTCAACAACAACCTGACGTCCAATTCGTTGAAGACACCAACCCGACACCCGAATCATCCAAAAAAACCAAGGGCAAAAAACCCAAAAAGATTCACCGGCCAAAACCAAAAAAGTCGTTCCACACCGTAACGTTTGGGTACCGGAGGACGAGTTTCGTTTGGCCGAAAGTTGGATTTCGGTGTGCGAAAATTCACAACGTGGAACTGACCAAGAAGGGTCTTCGTTTTGGTATCTCGTTATGGATTCGTACAACGCACGGAATCCACCATTTCAACGAGGAAAAGACGCGTTGTCGTCAAAATGGACCAAACTCAACGCGGACTGCAACAGTGGCAAGGCATATGGAAAAGGCTTTCGGATCAACTACGGAGCGGTGAAGGGGGGGATGATTTGTTGATCCGTTGTGACACGCAATACAAGCTGGAAAACGAAAAAACTTTCACAAGTTTGTTGGCGTGGAACTTTTTGAAGGATAAACAGAAGTGGCTACATCCCGATCTGTTTGTCGTCGATAGACGAAATGTTCCAAAACGCCGCGAGACGGTCAATTTGGACTCGGACTTTGACGAACCACCGGAGCAAGAAATGCAAAACCCGAATGAGGGTTTATTTGGGGACGATCCGCATCAACGGCCGGCTGGAAAGTCAAGGAAACCGAAGTCTCAAAAAACCACTTCTTCTGGTTCGGCCGGTTCCTCCCGTGCTTCGTTTGATGAATCACTCGCAACAACATTCGAAGGCATCCGATCCGACAAGCAAGGCTACTACAAGACGAAGGATCTCGAGGCCAAACTTCGAATCTTGTCGATGCCGTATGAGCATTTACCGGAGCAAGCAAGGTTCATCTTGGAAATGGAGAAGAAGAAGATTTGCGAGACAATGGGATGGCCATACGGAACGGGAGCGGGAGGTGGTGCTTCGGGTTCGGGATCGGGAAACTGATTTGTCTTATTTTATTTACTTTTGTATTTTAAATTTGTAGGACTTTTTAAATTATGTATTTTAATTTTAGGACTTGTAATTTTTTTTTAATTAATTAAATCTTGTTTTATTTGATTTATTTATTTTTATATATTAAGTTATACAATTATCAGCATTAAAAAAACAAATAAAACAAATAATAAAAAACTCCAGAATACTGTCCAGAACACTGTCACCGCACCACAAAATTCTCAATTACAACATTCTCCAGAACACTGTCCAGAATACTGTGGTGACAGTGTCACCACACCCCGTGCTCTTACCTATCACGCCCATTTGGACAACTATAAATAAAACACTGGGAATTTTCAGGCAGAAAATAACTCCGCTGCTAGCTGATCAAACAAAAATATTTCAATCTCTCTCACAAGAGAATCCAGTTCTTCCACTGGGTCAAACCACAGTCCTCTTCCAACAGCCTTCACAGAAACTCCATCATTGACTCCCTTTTCTTGACCAAGTAAATAAGTCAAAAGTTCTTTCTCAATGACATCTCTCCTCAACATATTTGTCATCTTTCTTCTTAAAGGCTTAAAAAAAACATGAACGTCTACCTGTGGTCTGAGAATTTCCATCATCCCTGCATTTATACGATCAAAAAGGAGCCTCCTTTCAGCCTTATGCCATAACTCTTGTTTCCCGTATTTCTTTTCTAAAGTTTCAAAAACGGAGGGGCTAGCCATGATTTCTGAAGAATGCCATCTTTCAAAGTGTATCTCCACGTCACCATCTTGGAACCCTGATTCGTCTAGTATATCTACCAGGTATGAAAAATCGCGACTTTCTTTGGCTTCAAAGGGTAGCAGTGACTTTATGCTTTGATCAGAACAAGATCCTTCATCGTCACTTGATGTAACCATTTCTGGGTCGCAGTCATTTTCTTCCGATTCTGACTTGAGAAGCTGAAGTTGCATCCACAGACCTATCAAATAACGAATGAGCATTCATGAGACTGTTAATATATAAGGTTATAATCAAAGGTGTCAATATTGAACCATTTTTATACAAAATGGTCGATTTGTCATCTTTGTGATTTGTAAGTAGTAACTGGTCAAATGGGTCAAAATAAAAGATTTGGCTGTGGACATAAATCATTAAATGGGTTGAATGGCAAAAAACTGTATCCAATTGCATAAAACCATCTGAAACGTTTTAATGGAAAGGGTTTATAATTTGTTAATTACAATTTTCAAGTGAATAATATTGTCTAGTAATCATATTTAACAAACTGATTCTTCATAAAACTGTAAATATAAGATACAATAAAACTGTGTGCGGGTCAGCCCAACCCACTCATTTAGACCCATAACCCAATCTGCACAAAATTGCCACCACTGGTTATGAACTTATGATAAAGCAAATATTTCGTTTGCATAAACTAACCATTGAGATCAGTTTTCGCACTTTCACAATATTCATAGCTTGATGAATTATCTTCCATGAATTGGAACTCTAGAACTGAATTTGGACTACGCTGATACATTTCAACTTTACCATCTATGTGTTCCTCAGTTTGTACAGAACGTGCAGACGTTGAACCATCTTCATGTAATCTAGTCAGTGAATTCTGCAAATATAAGGAGAAACCATCAATCTCTAAATACTGAGTTACTACTTAGAATTTCGGGTTATAAGACACGCTGATTACTGGATAATACCTGTTCAGATGAAATATCCGATAAATGTTCAGAACAATCTTCTTTCGGAGAGTGCTTCCTTTCATCTTCTGTGTCACCATGAAACAATTCACCTTCCTCGGGTCCTGCATTATTCTTCTTAGCATTCATAGACACACCATTCACCAGCTTCCGAACACTTGGCTTCATCTTACTTCTGGTCATATTCACAGGTTTTGTGTTCGACTTAGAAAAAAAGTTCAAAACATCCAAGATTGGTAATTTTGTAACAGACTCATATTTTCGACCTCCATTGCTTTTAATACCAAACGAACTTCCATAATCCGGTACAAATCCTCGAGAACCTTTGTTCATTTTGATCCTCTCCAATAACTGTTTCTTGACTTCCCAACCCAAAACCGTTTGAGAATCAAGTATAGATTGAGGCCTAGAAGCATATTCATTTGATAAATTCGGTCTTATCTCGGTATACAATTTTCCCATTGGTCCACTGTTTACATAACTGTCAACAATAGGTGACTTCATACCCTGCATACCATCAGACCGCGAACTTTCCTCCTCAAAATCACTCGATACAGTATCTTTATTCGAATCATTTGTTCCTATACTCGCCCTTTTCTTGGATTTTAGCTGATAGTTTTGCGAATCTCTTCTCAATCTCTTCCCAATAGAATCTGATTTCTGTATATAATTCTCAGATAATACCTTTTGTTGCCCAAAAACAGTCTGATGACATTGTAACGTCTCATCAAAACCCATTAACTTGGCAATAACACTCGAACTGTTTTCGTCAGTGCTACCGGTTATTAACGTTTTACGCATACTATAATCCTTTTGCTCGTTTTCCATCACCTTCAAATCTATTCAGACAGCATAAATACAAAATCCCAATCAAACAAATAATAATAAAAGTAACAATCAATACACATTTCATGAAGTGAATTATCTCAATTTATGATTTCATACAGATGAATAATACATCAATTGAAAACAAACCTTAGATGTGAAGGACTCTGCTTCTAAAACTAAGATTAAACAATTTGATCTACAAGCAGTAGATGGTAATCGACAAATATAAGGTTAGATTTTGATCAATTAGCGGATCAATGAAGCCAATTAAGGGAATCTGCGAAGAAGCTGGAGTAATAAATGGAATTATTGAAAAATTATTGTAGACGGTTTTTTTTTAATTGGAATGAATACGAGAGAGAAGAATTAGGGTTCTGAGTGAGTTTGTGTTTGAATTTAGCATCGCTGTACGCGCCTACCAACATCGTCTGATACGGTAGTTGGTCAACTCTTAGGAGAATTGCGCGCCATAATAATACTAGTATAATTGCTATTTCCAGAATTTTCATTTTAGTCCCCTTGTGATTGTATTCTACCCAAGACCCAAAAAAGAAAATGTACTTACTTCATTTAAAACTAAACTTTGACTAAAATTCAGGAAAAAAAAAATCCAATTTTAACCTCAATGAATTTTTTTAATGTTTTTGCGATGTTTATGGTAAAATAATTTTTCTTTTAATAATAATCAACTAACGCCCATAATTTTTTTTAAGATTTAAGTTATTTTTACTTTCGTTACATACACCGTAAGGTGACAAGCCTCTACAAATATACAAAGAAATTCTAATGTTGATTTTTACTAGATGCAAATTATTTATTTGCCTTTCTTTTAAGGAAAATAAATAAATAAGCATTACTCGATATTTTCATATCTTTCGCTTTTGTGACTTATTGTTCTCCACCAAGAAAGTGTGGAAGAAATACTACATATACAACGAATATTTAATCATGAAGAAATTTAATATTTGGTCTTACAAATCATTAAAATGGTTATGTTGACTATTGGAAAAACAAATATAAGTTAGTTTCAAAATGACTATAAAAATTAATCTATGAGAGATATTGTAAAATATCGAAAGTACAGGGGCCAATAGTAAATTTCACAATTTTCTAGTTCACGATATCGTTTGCGTTTGCCAGTCATCTCTAGTCTTCAAGGAAATACTTTAAAATAAATTTATGGACGTGGACAAATTTAGGAGCGGAAATTAGCAATTTAATATCACACATTTTTTCAAATTATTAATTCATTTAAAATATTTTTAACACTCTTTCGATTTTACTTTATATCTTTCAAAATGACATTTAATTTTAAACTATTTACTTGTTCGCTATAAATACATGCTAAAAAAGGGTTGTCGGAGTATTAACAAAAAAAATATAGATAATGTAAATTTGAATTAAAAACTTGAACCTAATACTTATAGAAATTGGAATAATATTAAGAAGCCTGCTTGTAAAACTTATTTATGATTTTGTATATGGAGTAGTTGAATTATTATTATTTATTATTATAAATAACAATAATAATAATAATAATAATAATAAGAATAATCATAATCATAATAAAGGCGGTGATGAGGTTGGTGACAAATGACAATGGCGGTGAATTGGTGACGTAGCAGATCGACAATGGTTGCGATAGTGACGGTTTTAACGTTCGCGCGCTGATCATGGTTCTGTTTATTTGACTAATATATTTATTTAACGTGTATAGACCAGGTTACTATTTTATTATTCAAATTAACAGATAATATAAATATAAGTGACTTGAAAAATAAGTATCAATTTGTTTAAGTAATCAATTATTTATTTTAATTAGTATAGGCAATAATATTTGAATATGATTCATGCATGGCGATCAATATTATATTTCAATAAATTATTTTGTTATTTTTTAATTTTTGAGAAGGAAATGAGGACATAACCAAATACAAGAACGTGTCAACTTATAATACTCTGTATACTCTTAAAGGGAAGTTAATTAGTTTATATAACTAATTTAATTGTTAATATGAATATGAATTAGTTATACCTTAGACATAAAAGTTAGGAATCAAGAAAGTAAATGCATCATTTGTGTTGAAAATAGATTTTTTCCCTTTTCTTTTAACAACAACCTTTTATCGACGTTGAAATTTGAACACACAGTCTATTGGTGATTAGTCCTCTGGTTGCTTAGTTGCTCTGATACAGCTGGACTATGACCTACAAGCCTATTGGTTGTAGTCGAGATTTGATTAACGACCGATGATTCTAACCGTTAGTTAAATGAGTAGATCTAACCAATCCTAATCATTGATTATGTCATCGCGAACCAATCTAAGTATTACACGCATTTGGTGTACGAGTATTAAATATGACAACGAAAATACTACTCCTACTACAAAAGTACAACAATAGATTTAAATTAAACGTAAGTTGAAAACAACACGTGTAACTCGCGTTCCGGGAAAAACTGATTTGATAAGCTTTTAGAGAGATGGTCAGCCACACAAGTATTTTGAACCGTTGCTTCAGATTTACTAAAGCACATGAAATGGACAACTGATGGTCCCAACAACTTTAGCTTCATTTGTTTTTACATTACAAGAAAACAAAACACTACAAACCCATTTTCATACTTTAAACTGCATTAAGATTGTGACTTCTTTCCAACAAGGATTGATTCACTAAGATTCCAAGTGCACCCAACCCTCTGGTTGCATCCGTCACTAGCAGAAAAAAGGATAATTTGGTCATTCAACATAAAATGTACCGTGGGTGGGAACATGGTCCGTTGATTCCTCAATGGGCTTGTTAGCTAGAGGTATATATTTGAGCAACTAGCATGTTATATTAAAGATTAAGAGGTGGTAAAATGGGCGGATCAGACTGTTTGGGCAGCAGGTTTTAACTGAAATGTATTGCTTTTCGTACAGGTTGGGCCAGGTTGGATTAACCCATAAATATGTTGTTGTTCATTTCTTAAAAATAGCTAATGATATAAATAAACGATCACAAAAACTATGCTAGTACAATAATGATAATATATTTTTCTAAATATAGCTAAACAGAAGGCTATAAGCATTTCGCCCTGTTTGACCCGTTAGCAACAGACCTTAACCCAAATTGACCTACTCATAAGTACATGGATGAAATTCCAATCCTACTATTTTACTTGTCATCACTGTCTGAACTGTTTGCTTGATGGTTTGATATCATCTTCTTGATCAGTTGGCTGGTTTCTGCTTCGGACATTGGATCTGCTCCACTTGAGGACTGAGACCGTGTGTAGGACTCAAAGAACTCTCGGTTTTCTTTCTCTAACTCATTCCACACTGCATAAGATTGATATTCTAATTTTTAGTCATATGGTGGAAACGACTAAAGTGGAAGTTGTATTCCCAAAATGTGAAAACGACTAAGAAGATTATATCACCCCTGCTTTTAGAATGTGTGGTTGAGGGATAAAGTCTATAATAAACTGTCTTCATATTTATGTAAGAAAAACATGACTAGTCCTACAGCCCAAAAGAAAAAAATATACACTACATCTTACATGTGCATGCATTATCTGGACATGATCAAGATTGTGAATTTAAAAATAAAAAATAAAAAAAAATGATATGAGTGACCTGTGGAGGTGATGACTGGTTTGATGTTTGCATGTTTAGAAAGGGCTTCCATGCACTCGTCTTTGCTCATACGAAAGATCAAACACTTTTCAATAAGATGTTGCACCTATATGAAATCACCTTAAGTTAATAGTAGTATTTATTTGTTATCATCTATGGAACACTTATTATAAGAAGCCCAAAATATACTACCATGTGTATGTATGAAGCTGAAGTGTCACCCATCCAGACAAACTATTTCACCGGAAATAAAAAAAAAAAAACGAAATTTCAGAGATAATTATGGGATTCCAATGGGAATTGCTTGGGCTAAATATAGCAGAGGGATCAGGGCTGCATATGGTAAAGTAATCATGAAGCGAAAGAAGGGAGATATGATCAAATTATATAGACACTAGAAAGGAGATATGTTGATGTGGGCCAATTAGTCCCATGTGAAAGATAGATAATTATTGGTAGAGAGGGGTTTAGAAGAGATTTGTAAATGACTATTTATGACATGCAGGATTCCCATTTGGAAGCCCAGACACCACATGACCCGCGGGTCCTATATGGATATTCTCTACTGTTGAACCAATAGACAACTTAGTAACATCGATCCAATAGAAATATGCCATGTGGCGGCCTTTAATCAAACAACGGGTGCTGTCATGGATGTAAGATTGTCTATTTGGGGTTTTGGCAGTCTCTGATTGATTAAAAGGCATAATAGTAGCAAAAGTGAACAAGTATACATGTTGAGATCAAATTCTTTCTCTTGCTTTGAATAGCTGAACTTCTTCTGGTGGGTTGTGTGGCGGTGTGCAGGCGAATGAGTAGCCTTACCCATTGCACTAATGCCCGTGCCGCTTGATATAAGTTTCAAGTGGCACAAATGACCGATAATAACAAAGAGATGCATGCATCTACATAAATGCAGATGATTTGTTCTTCACATTTGTTTTGACTTTATTTCCGTCTTATTAGAGGGTTAGAGCCAAGATTTTTGTCATACCGTGACCCCACTCCTTCCCTATAGTCTTCCTTCTCAACATAAACTCAAGATTTTACTTATCAAACAGTTTAACAAGTATGTTAAAATATTAGTCATATACTTCTGGAATAACTCCTCAATAAGGAAAAGAAAAACAGAGGAATTGAACCTTACACACCAAAATCATTGTCACAATCTATTGTAACGTTGCCCATTCGACTTAAAGTTTAGTTTGGACTCAATCCCATTTATGTTGGGACATTAGTAAATAGTAATTGGTTATTCAAAATTTGAGCTTCTCAAACTTTACTTCTCTTTATTCAAATTTCAAACCCCTTCAACCCCATTAATTATCAAGAATAGACCTTAACCTTTGGAAGGAAGCCAAAAAACACTGTCAGCCAATTACATTTAGAAAAGTTTGAAGTTGTGGTCCTTGATATGTGCTTCCTGGATAATCCAATATTATAGTGTCCTATGCACCGTCCTGGTATGAGGTACAAAAGGTCACAATTATAGATTCCATACAGGCATGTATACTTCAATATCTGAAGAGAACTCAAGCACAAAACAGGGACCAATATTAATTTCTTCCTAGCCATGTCAATAAAGTGGGCTGCAGCTGCATAAAAATCTTGAGTCACGCATCGGAAAATTTAAGCAAATTATCAAATGACTGAAAGATATAATGAATCAATTATTGTATTCTGCTTTCATACTTTACGCTAAAATGAGTACATGGAGGGACTAAAAATCCATTAGCAACAGTACATAAGTCATTTATTAAGTTTCAAGTATTATACTCTTATACTCTTATGACTGAAGGTTAAGATTCAAAGATCTTTTTGTGCTGTTCTATCCAAGGAAACGGACAATGGGAGCTAAAAACATGGTTGAAATCTGAGGTGGTGATTTCAACTCATAAACAAGTCTATTTGGGTTAACTTTGTATTTTATCTTTTAACGGGTCAAATGGGTTGAGCGGGTCAAAAGTCGTCTAAGGGTATTAGTTAATGCACACAACCCCCTGAATATTTGAAGATTTTTTTTTTAATTTCTTATAATCAGAACACAACACACTTGTAACTTACATAACAAATTTTATTACCCATTTTGACTAGTTACTCAAGTAGCCTTTGCCACCTCTAGCTGAAACCATGACTTTAAGTATATCTCAAATGAGCCCAACATTGTGCTCAAACAAAAAAGATAAAAAATAAAAAAAATGAGCCCAACATCACCAACCACATATGAATCTTATGTCTATATAACTTGCATCCTTCTTAACAGTTAGCAATAACACCCATCTACAAGTGTGTAAATAATTAATGATAATGACACATGTACATAGCAAGAATTAGTGATAAAAATCACTATTGCTCGAATCAAGCAAACATATTTTTCTACAATGCAACATAGGATGTGTCAGATAAGTTTGAGAAAAAGCTAACACGCATGTCATCATTCATGACAGTTGCGTTGTTGATTTTACCAAGATGAAAGGGCTCATACCCACATGGGCTTTGGGTTATGGGAATTGACATATACCCCAAATCAACGAGTGTAAATCATTCCTCATCCAATAGTCATAATCTCTCTAAGTGCCTTTACGAAATACCTTTGCATATCCACTGTTTAGCAGATTATTGAAAGCTCAGACAGTGCAATTCATTCAGTATAAGTCTAAGTGTAAGTTTCATTTCTAATCATATCCTCAAAGCACTGATAGTAGACGAGAAAAAACCGAGTCACCACTTACCCCCACAAAAGAAAATGCAACAAACTACTAATTAGCTGCATAATACTCTATTAAGTTGCATTAAAAACATGATCACATTAACATTGTTACTAAATAGCAAAGCAAAAGGACTATTAAAAAGATGACTCAGACCTCATGTGCATAAGCTGACAAACCACAAAGTTCAATCAATGAACAAAAGGGCATGTATAAGACTTCAAATAGTTATCAGTTGAAAGACAAAGGTATCAGGACCACTAGCAATACAGTTACAAAGTGTACCTATGACCATTATAAAGTCAAACAAGCAGTGAAAACTCTTAGATACTAAGAAGGATATATGATTTTATCTTAAAAAGTACTAACCTACAACCACAATATCCTCACACTACCTTTTTGTGGGATAAGTGGCTTTTTTGAGGTATATTATTTCTTTTGAAAATAAATAAGTTTGTTATTGAATCATCGATTGTACGGTTGTAAAATTATATGTATCTATCATGACAGCTAAGTTAGAACTGAAAATGTAAAGATCTTTCAACAGTTCACAAATTCAATGCACCATTTCTTGAACAGTTGTCATGTAGTATGGCAAGGACATGGCACATTGTAAGAAGTAGGTTAAGTTAGTTTCTGCATTTGTGTTGTTTGTTTTGCAATGAATGAAGTGTCCATACCTAGTTGATTATATCTTCTCCAGTTTTCAACTTTTTTGTAGATGTTATTACCTCTACTCTAGCAAACACCCATGTCATCAAAAATAAATATCTTTTTACATCTTCATTATTTTTCTCTTAAAATTGATCTCTCGATCACTTTCCTTGAAAAGAATGTTGTTTACCTAGGAATATCGATATCATATACTCCATGTGAATAACAATCAAGTGAAGACATTATTAGTTCACCTTACCATCAAGATGATTAGAATCGATTAATTGAAGTGAATAACAATCATGTGAAGTGTTAGCATTTTACATTTACGCTTTAGGAAAATTCAAAGTTTAAGTACATAGAAACTATTTTACGATAGCGTTGAAAGTATAAATTATAAAGAAAGTTCGTTTATAGTTGTTGGGTTGTGCGTAGCAAAACCGTAAAAGTTTAGTGAAGTGTTAGCATTTTACATTTACGCTTTTGGAAAATTCAAAGTTTAAGTTCATAGAAACTATTTTACGATAGTGTTAGAAAATATAAATTATAGAGAAAGTTCGTTTATAGTTGTTGGGTTGCCCATAGCAAAACCTTAGAAGTTTACTAGTTTTATACATGAAGAAACATACCAAGTATCATCTTTTTATTAACATGTTTTTATTTTCATAAAAACAATCAAGGTGAAAAATCAAATAAAAAATCAACTATGGGTCTATATTTCCTGTGTTTTATAATACAAACTTCAATAGGGTCATTAAATTTCAACATGAACTTTTCCCCTTTCCTTTATTAGTCCTATTTCACATGACTTCACTCTTCCGATTCAATACACACAGGGTCAAAATTCAACCATCATAGTCAATCGTTTCAATAAAATTAGGAATTCAAGATTCAATTTCCACAATTGTTCTTCGTTTTCTGTACGTCGTTAACTCCGTCAGCTAACTACTAAGTCGGTAATCTCTCCCCCTTTTTATAATTTCAAATTGATTGATGTGTATATATATGATTCCTATACCAAACCCTAGAAATCAATCAATTTTAGCTTGAATTGAAGTGTACGTATTTCTATGGAGTCTCAGATCCAGTATCCGTATAATTTTTTTCATTTGATTTATGTGTGAGATTTAAAGTTAAAAGCTTTTTGCTTTGATTAATTTTCTATTGTCGTTTTTGGTTAGGTTTTGGATTTTGGCGTTTATGTAAAGTTTTAGGGTTTATAGGTTACAGAAGGGTAGATTTTGCCTATAGGTTAGATACTATTTATATTAGGGGAATGTTAGGGAAGGAAGATGGCAATGATGATGGTAATGATGGCGTCGGTGGCGCTGGTGGTAACAGGAAAATGTATTGGCGGTCGGCCTCATGGTCTTCATCACGGATGTCTTTGCCGCCGCTTATTCCCGATAATGAGAAAGATTGTTTAGATCCAAATGGAGGTAATGGTGGGAATAATAGAAGGATTGCTGCCCCGTTAACGCCTAGATCAAATAGCAGAAATCGCTCACTTCTGCCACCACTTTCGATTGCCAGAAGGAGCTTAGATGAATGGCCAAAAGCAGGTTCAGATGATGTTGGCGAATGGCCGCTTCCTAGTACACCTAGTGGTGAAAGGTTAAAGCTTGATTTGTCGACAATACAGAGAATTCCAGATAAAAATGCAACCCTTTGTAAACGAGAAAGAATTGCATTATTTGATAAGAAATGCTCAAAAGTTGCCGACCATATTTTTCTTGGCGGTGATGCAGTGGCAAAAGATAAAAACATACTTAAACAACATGGGATCACACATATTCTCAACTGTGTAGGTTTTGTCTGCCCTGAGTATTTTAAAGAAAACTTTGTCTATCGAACTTTGTGGTTACAAGATAGCCTTTCGGAAGATATCACAAGCATATTATATGATGTTTTTGATTACTTTGAAGATGTTAGAGAACAAAACGGTATGGTTTATGTCCATTGTTGTCAAGGGGTTTCTCGTTCCACTTCTCTAGTAATTGCTTACCGTATGTGGAGAGAAGGCCAGAGTTTTGATGACGCCTTTCAATATGTCAAGAAAGCTCGTGGAATCGCTGACCCAAATATGGGTTTTGCGTGCCAGTTATTACAATGTCAAAAAAGAGTACATGCATTTCCCTTAAGTCCAAGTTCTTTAATTAGATTATTCCGAATTGCCCCTCACTCTCCTTACGATCCCTTACATCTTGTTCCAAAAATGTTAAGCTCACCTTCTCCAACTGCTTTGGATTCTAGAGGTGCGTTTATTATCCATGTACCTTCTGCGATTTATTTATGGGTAGGTCAGAAATGTGAATCTATAATGGAACGAGATGCAAGAGGGGCTGTTTGTCAGATTGTGCGATATGAAAAAGTTCAGGGACCTATAGTCATTGTTAAAGAAGGAGAAGAACCATCTTATTTTTGGGATTCTTTTTCGAATTTTTTACCTATGATGGATGTTTTTGAGTCGTCTAAAGCTTCCCCGGGTAAAAGAATGGTTGATTCATATAATGTCGACTTTGAGATTTTTCAAAAAGCAATTGTGGGTGGATTTGTACCGCCATTTGCATCATCTGAAACTGAGCAGGAAACACATCTTCCTGCTAGAGAAAATACTTGGAGTGTGTTGAAGCGAAAGTTTGCATTTGGAAATATGAAGGAATTTGTTTTGGCTTCTAAGTTGTCAAATTTATCACTTGCTTCGTCCAAATTTTCTCCTCATTCGATATCTAAAAGTTCAGAGTTTATTGATGTTAATTTTACTTCCAACCCATGTTCTCGGTCGATCTTTTCGGCATCAAAGCCGTCTTCAGTTTCTATTGCTGAACGTAGAGGGGGTATTCCTAAATCTCATAATCTGCCAAAAATGAGCGATGATTCTCAGGTCTATGAACTAGGAAATGCTGAGATACAAGACACTCAAAAGGTCCCAAGTCCTGAGCCGTCGTCTCAAGGTTCTTCATGTTCAGAAGGCTTAGCTGGTCAAAGTCATTAAAGATACTCTTGCCCAAATGGGAGGGTCAGGGGACACTCATGTCAAGGTACTGGTGTTTTTAAAACTATTTGCTTATTGTTACATGGTTCATAGTGAAACTGGTATAAAAGGGTCTTTTTTCCTTCGTTTTTATGATTTTTCTGTGTTTCACATTAACATAATGTTTCCATACATGCATCATAACAAGATGTAGTATATCCAAGTGAAATTGGTATAAACAAAAATACACCAAAATACTAGAAGGGTCACTTGTTTTCTAATATTTTTATGTATTTGATGAGTTATTAACACAATTTTTTACATACATGTGTGGCAAGATATGTTATATCCAAAATGTGCTCTTCAAGATTTCTTACAATTTTAGTCTTCGATGAACTGATTGACCCAGGTGTTTTTGATTGTGCATTTTTTAATGTGATTATTGCGAAATGAAGTATTATAGCCATCTTTGTAGAAGTTGGGAGTAGTTACGTAATTTTACATTAACCCTAGTTCAAATCTGATAATTTGACCTGAAAAAATGCGTATCAATTATACGTTGAAAAATGACAGGTTGGTTAGCAGATGACAGCGGATGATTTTGGTACGGGTCAAAATGAGTCGGGTTGGGTTGACCTAAAAAGAGTTAAAAAGAAGTTTATTAACACTTGTGTCAGATCTGATTAAAAAAATCATATTAGTAACAACCTAATATTTAAACCACTTAGGAGATTTTATGCATCAAAAGTATGCTTTGAGCTTTTTTTTTTATCTATTTAATGCATCCCCTTCATAATTTTTGAACTGTTACCCATTTGTCCGGTTTGAAATAGAAGTTTTAATATCCCCAATTACTCAAAAACTAAAGTCTCAATAATCCGTCTAGATGCACATGTGAACAAACCTTTTTAGTCTTTGAACAATTTTGATAGTTTTCTAGTCTTTATGCAGGATAATATATGTGTTTCTAGTTTTGTACAGTTTTATTTATTGTATGGGAATGTTTTCGATGTCTAAGAACGTAACGCCATTTTGACCTTGCAGATTGTGAAGCAAGACCAAGAATCTCCAGAATTCTTCACAGTGCTGAGCTCTTTTTAGCAAAAAGTTAATTAGAGGTGCCACAAGAACTTTATACATTTGAATGCACTGATAGATGCCAAATAAAATACGGTGGTCTCCGCCATGTCTTCTTTCAACAGTTGATTGCAACAATTTTCTGCTTCGAATGTTTGAAGAATATGGTGATGGTTAGCAGAATTTTCTTCAAGCCGAAATTGCTCATTTACCCGTTGCATCATCACAACTTATTTAATTTTAATGCACTAGATTCATCTGTTTTATGTTGTTAATGAAGGGTATTTTTAGACATTAGATTCATAAGCAGATTTTTTTTCTTCATTCTTCTGCAAAATGATGGATTGCAGGGTTTCGGTAGGCTTTTGTCTCTTAATCTTAGTGCATTGGTCCTACTCATAACTCGTTGTATATTGATTTGTTAGAATATATTCAAAATCCAAGTTAAGCAACAGATTTAAGCAACACATTATGATTGATAAGCAGAAGTGACAAAGTGGTTGCTCTCCTCAGGTAATATCGGGTTATCAATAATGAGTAATAGCTATGGGAGCTGATAGATACAACACATAAAATGATTCATACACCAATATTATGCTAATATGTACTTGTACTGCGAGCTTCAAATGTTGTACAGTTTGGTGTATGCAACAATTTCTTTGTTGTATTTATCAACTCCCAATAGCTATCAGTGTCAAAATGGGTAATAAGTCAAAACATGTACAGTTTATAATGAGTAATAGCTATCGGTGTCAAAATGGGTTACAAGTCAAAACATGTACAGTTTTGAAACGTGTTAAAACCAGTTGGAATGACCATCAATGTTTTATAACTTATTTTAGAGTTTTTTTTTTCTTTTTTTTTTAATAATAATATGTTCAACATAATTAAAAATTCATCTTTTGGAATAACGTGTCAAATAAATTTATTTATTTTTTTCATTGTAACAATTTCACAGATTCTAAACAATCAAATATATTTTGGGTAAATTTATAATTACTGGGTTATCAACTAAAATAGAATAGTGATTCCTAAAGTACAGGATCCTAACAATACACTCGACTTTAAACAGTCCTATAATTCAACGTTACTGGAATTCCAAAAGATCCCAGAAATTAAGAGTGTAATGGTACCAATAAATTTTGACATCAAAAGACTGCTTTTCATATTCCATAGTCCTAACCCATATCATTCGCCAGGTCTATAAATAAAGATCCAATCTTTACACTTTGTTTAAAAAAATATATAAAAAAATGGCAGCCTCATCTTCAGAATCAGCAAAAGTAACTTTAAAGCTTTTGATCGATACCAAATCCAAGAAAGTTCTATTCGCCGAAGCAAACAAAGAATTTGTGGATTTTCTATTTTACATCCTTTCTCTACCTATTGGAACCGTGATCAGGCTTCTCAAAAAGAACTCGATGGTGGGTTCACTAGGAAACCTCTATGAAAGCATCGAAAATTTAAGCAACACGTATATGCAACCCAATCAAAGCAAAGATGCTGTGTTGAATCCCGAGGTCCCAAACTGTGGGGCTCAAGCCCCACTCTTGCTGTCTGATAATGATGTTTCTACGACTAAAGAGTTTTACAGATGCCGTAGTAATCATTCGTATGTTGCTGATTATCCTAGTGCATTGTGTCCTCAGTGTTACGCAGTCATGAGCACTAAATTGACCTATGTGGCTGGTCAAGGTTCGGTTGAAGAGTCTGAGGAGGTTTTGTGAAGGGGGTTGTGACTTATATGGTTATGGATGATCTGGTGGTCAAGCCCATGTCCACCATATCTAGCATTGCTATGTTGAACAAGTTTAATGTGAAAGAAGTTGGTGATCTTGAGGAAAAAGTGGTTTCTTTAGAAATGAGTGAGGTATGCTATTGTATTCTCTTATAAAAGTATGCAACTTTTTCTACTGATTCAATTTACAAGGTTGTTATGCAGATAAATTTATATTTTGCGCAACTTCACCCATTTGATGTGTTAGTGATGAAGGATAACTGCATAACTCAATCTACCAATTTATAGTATACAATACCTCTTTTAATTAATTTATTAAAGTAAATTGTTTTATATTATTTGTGATGTGATGTTTGTAGGGTCTGAAGTTGCTGAAGGCTTCATTGCAGTGCAAGAATGTGCTTACCAGTGTGTTCCTCGTGTCTTAAGGGTGCATTATATTGCTGCCTGAATAAACATCAAGAAACTTGTAATTCAATTATTGCTTGTTTATAGTTTCAGTATGTTTGTGTTTGATAATGTAATGTTTTTCTTCTTCTCCGTTTTATGTCCATCGAGTTTAACGTTATTGGGTGGTATTTACATAGAAGAATATTAAGAAAAATACTCTACGATTTCAGAGTACACTTTTGAGGAGCTTTTTCCGATCCATATAACCCACTGCCTATATAATCTTTGATATTATACTAATTTGACTAGTTTAAGATAAAACTTTAACTTTCACCAATTACTCAAAAACTAAAGTCACATTAATCCCTTCAGACACACAATTGAAGAACTTATCTCTAGTTTGGATGCAGGATTATAAAAGAAAAGTCTAAACTTAAATCGAATAAAACAAATTGACTTAAGTAATAAATAAAGAATTTTAATTAGGTGATTACATCATCAACCCGATTTTTTTAATATTTAAGATAAGAAAAAAAAATCAAGATTTCTAAGTTCCAAAACACCGATTCTTAATAACCCAAGATTATATAACTAGCTATGTTCATCGACTGTAAGCACGTGAATGTAAATTCTGTTGATACTGAGAAAATAACTTGGTTAACACCTCAACTTAAACGTTTAACACCTCTACGATCATTTTACCACCTAATTTCTTAATTTCGTACCACGGACCTCATGGATAATTTCGCAAAAATGTCATATTCTATAAATTTTGATTTTGATTTTATGCTAAAATTTTATGTTTTATTAGACTGATGCCAACGGACGTCGGTCCGTGGCGTCGGTTTTAGCCGACGGGACGGACGTCATTGATACGACCTCGTCGGTTGTCAGCGTCGGTTTTTGACGTCACTTTTTCGATGCGAACGGACGGGAGAAGGGTGGGACCCACGAGCTTTTTTTGTTTCTTTTATTTTATTAGTTTTTAGAATTTAAAAAAATCAAAAAAAATAAAAAAAGTTTAAAAACTATCCGTTGGCACCAGAACGGTTAAAAAAAATTTAATTTTTTTTTAAAACTCAAAACACTTATCTTTTTACATTATAAATAAACCTCTTTCCCAAACATCTTTTTTCACAACAACCAACTATAACTTATCTACTTTCTTTCCCGCACAAGTTTCATCTTCTTTCTACAATTTTTATATATTTTCAACACTTTTACTACTACATTCACATGTCGTCCGATTTCGATAAGGAAGATTTTTATGCTATCACTCAAATTTTCGATCCGATCGCTAGACTCAATAAACTTGACGCTGAAGACACAGATTCAGACGATGATGCCGAACCATCAATCCGTATACCTCAAGCACCAAGACGATATATACCTAGAGATCGAGAAGGTGCCGGTCAACGTTTGTTTCAAGACTACTTTGTCGAGCGCCCAACATTCCCTCTACATTACTTTCGTCAACGTTTTCGGATGAGCCGACCCTTATTTATCCGTCAAAGACTTAATTAGTCGTATTTTATTTTCATTAAATGTACTTTTCTTTTTAGTTATTGTAATGTTTTATTTTGAATTAATGTAATGTTTTTAATTTTAATAAAAGTATTTTATTTAATTTTATTTTTAAATAATTAAAGTAAATAATGTGTGAGGTCCAGAAAAAACTGAAATAATATTACTATTGAAAGTGTAGTGTCAGTTTTGAGAAGTGCCGACTAGGGGTGTTCAAATTCGGATATCCGAACTCGGATATCCGAATATCCGAAAATGGATATCTTCTATATTTTTCATAAAATTAGAAAAAATATATTTTTTTTTTTGTTTTTTCGGATATCGGATATCCGAAATATCCGAAATTTATGAAAATTGATATCCGAATCCTAATTCGAAAATTCGGATATCCGAAGTTCGGGTATCCGAAATTTTGGATATCCGGATTTTCAGATATTTTTGGATCGGATTTTTGAATATTCGGGTAACGGATTCGGATACGGATATTGAGCGGTCTTAGAAACCAAATATGGCCCAAATTACCGGGTCGCTAGTCTTGTTGGGTCGGATAATTATACGATTAGGCCCAACTTTGCCATTTCTTCTATCACATCTGCGCCCTTTTTACACTCATGACTCACCAAATACTCCGATTCCACCTTTTGCTATACAAACGCTTTTGCAGCCGCTGCTGCTTCCATTTTCTCCGTCCAGCTCCTCGCAATTGTTCAAACCCTAATTCACAATCAGTTGTAATCAGTAAGTCACTATCTACTCCACGTGTATTCAATTTGTCTCTAATTACCAATGTAATTCACTAATTACGTATATATGTAAATACATATATCGATATGGGTTAGGTTTTATGTGAATTCAACCTATTTCGTTGTACAATTGTTTCAATTTTCTCACCTTGATTACCGATGGGTTGTTAATTTACTGAACGCCGAGTTTATTTAATTAATTAGTTGATTAATTATGTAGTTTTATTAATGACAAGGTTTAGTTAGGGTTTTGTAGGGTTTGTTGCTGCAATGGTGGTACCTGCGCAACTGACAGCTGAGGCTGTTAATCAGCTCAGAGAAGGAATTGATCTGCTATTAGGTAGATGGAGTGCACTTCAGATGGCTATTCAGAATGAATGGGGTGGCCGTGATACTCGCCAGAAAGCTCAACATCTTGCTGTTGATATCTATCATTGGCTAATTAGACCTGCTGGTATATTTTATATAATAATGTTTCATCATCTGTTTGGAATATAAAGTTTATATGTTTGTATACAATTAATGGCAATTTGATTAGGAATAGTTGGTTATTATGATTAATATGATGCAAATGATTCTGATTATGATTCCAAAAGTAGCAATTATGTTTTCAAAACTTGTATTTGAACTACACTACTATTTAGTTTTGATTACCGGAATTATAAACATGATATTGTAATGTTTTTCAGTTTTTTGAAAAAACCATGATGGTGTAATGGGTAACAAATATATGTTGGCAATCAAAGTTTGGTAGTCAGATTGCATTCATCTAATATTGAAATGTTTACCTGTATTGTTTAATAGGTGAAATATATTTGTTATGTGCGTTAGTGCCTTGTAAACGTATTTAGTTTGTCAAAGGAATATCGGGATTCAGTTATTTCCAGCTCTTGTGTAGTTGTGTCATGCAAACCTTTTGATCTCCGTATATGTATTTGTTAAAAATCTCAGAGGAACCTTTACAGTTACTAATCATGAAGTTTTGCTTGTTTTTTGTTTGTAAGGTTTTGAGTTCATGAAAGATTAATCCCTGCATCCTTTTCTGGCTCTATCTTCTGTTATTCTTAATATATCTGTCTGTTTCCCAGAGGAATTATATGTGGACGAGTTGGAGAATTTGCTTGATGATTTTATGCTCTCTCTTAATACTGAGATTGATGATGGTAGCATCGAGGAGGTAAGCCTTTTCTGCATATTTCATTTTTGTTGTTGTTGTGTACGGGTAATGGATTTAATATCATTTGGGGTTGTCTCGTTTGCTAGTTTTCACTCATTCAGAGGGCTTTTCTGTTTGTGTGTTTTGGTTTAATTCCGACTCTAGTTTTTTCATTGTCATTGTTCTAAACTTATCTAAAGCTTATACGTGTATAAAGTATTGCACTCTTATATGTTTTCTCTTTTAATGTTTTTCTTTTCATTGTGTATCCATTTGAGTGTTTTATATGCTGTTTTTTTTATCAGTTATTTGTTTTAGCTTTTAGCTGTTTCGTCTATCACATTGCGTTCTTTTTTTGTAATCAGATATCAGATAATCTGATGATCATGCATGAAGAATGTTTGGAAGGTAACTTTGCCTCAATTGAACGACTCAGGCAATCGATTCCTACCACTAATCATCGGATGCAGGTACTATGTCAATTTCAACTTATCATCTTTGGTTTTCCCCCCATATGCAGCCGTGTAGTTCGATTTGATGATTAAGCTAATAATTTTCATCATCTTAGCCAACCTTCATTTCAACTAAAACACAACTCCTATTCATTGGGTTACTTTTTATGAATGAATAACATGTTTTGCTCGGCACACTGTCTTAGTTGTGTTGACATGAAATGTTATTGTTCCATTTCTTAAAAGTTTTCATCAGTAAAATGTGATTTTACACTGATGGATAACTTTGTTTTGTATGGTCTATGTGATAGCATATGTAATGATATCTCAATGTAGTATTTTTTCTAAGAAGTACTTATGGATAAATCTGACCTTGTTTCCCCCGTACCTGAATTACCCTTTTCGACCCATTACCATTCTGCTATGTTACCCAACCTACCTGCCGCACCCAACTAGAAAATTGAGTACGGTGATTTCATCATGCTAGGAGGCTCGTAACTGATTATTTAAGTTGAATTTTTTGCTTGTCCAACTTGTTAGGTTGTGAATGGTGGTGATGATGATGATGATGATTCAGAATCAAGTTCAGGGGACGAGTCAATGGAAATGGCTGATGACCTTGACCCATCTATAAATATTTCAGACATGACTCTTAGTGAGCCAACACGGCCACCTGCACGGGCACCCACACCAACAGTGGATGCAGATGGCTGGACAACAGTTTCTTCTAGGAGAAACAGAGGTGGCAGACCTTGAGTTTGTGCTGGTTTATATATATATTTATAGTACTCATTTTTGGAAAGGTAGTACTTTATATACAAGCATGTCGTGTTCTTAAGTTTGTTCTTTGTGTGAGTTCGATTTTGCTATGTTACCCAGACAACAAGACTTGATGCGTCCGACAGTGATATGCTATGCAATTAATTTATGTCGTTTGATGTAGTTCTGGATGTGTGGTATGTAAATCATTATGGTTGTAGTGACTACTATTATCAGTGGGGGTACAACCTGCTAATAAACCTGCTAATGCATATTTGTGGTGGATTTATCAATTTGGACGGTGGAAATATCACCAAGTTTTGATGAACAAGATAATTTTTGTTCCTTTTTTCTTTATTGAGACGATGCAACTCACTGAAGTGTCCTTTTATTGTTGTAAAACATGTATCTTCTTTTAACACCGGAAGTTTGAGACGCCAAGTTGGATGTCTGCTTGTGCTTCGCATGTGAAATTATGAACTTGTTTTCATTTCTTTTACATTAAAATTGTATCTGGCCTATTAGGCTATTGGCTATAAAAGAATGGAATATCTCAATGACATATGTTACTACGTATAGCTAGTAGGCCTCGAATCGAGCCGAGCTCCCGGTTCGACTCACTTAAAGTTTATTCCATATTAATATAATAATAATAATAATAATAATAATAATAATAAAAAGGGGGAAAAAAGTAAGACAATAGAGGGGATAGTGGCAAGTATTGCAAACTAAATCCAACGGACCTTGAATCCGCTAATTTAACTCCTTTCTTGTAATGTATCTTGTATCTTGTATCTTGTTAAGATCTCTTGTATGAATAAAAGAATTTGCCGTTTAAAAAAAGAAGAAGACATGCTAAAAACAGGAAAGGAAACAGAAACACAACCAAGCAACAACATAAAGCAAACAACAACAGACTTTGTGTGGTGACTTGAGCAACCCAGCAATCACCGCAATCACAGTGTACAATGGCATTAACAGCAGCCCATTACCCAATTCACTTTCTGGACCATGACAGTACCAGCAATTTGGTGCAATCTTTCTTGACATTGTGATAGTACCAGCAACTTAGATTCAACTCAACAACTATGTATAATGATGAATGATCAAGAGCCTTTTCATTTTGTGATAGTCAGACGGAAAAAATCGCGAATTATAATATATTTTCTTGGTACTTTTTATTATATTGTCAGATAAAATATTTGACCATCGAACTTTAAGTTTACGTCCATATATAACTCGTTAAACCATTCAAATATCTGAATTTGACTGTATACGAAATACTAAATTTTAAGTTGCATATATACTAAATTATTTAATAAATTAATATAAGTATTATTGTTCAGCTGTAACTTTGCTTGTTAATATTATATCCTAACTATGTACTACACTAGTACACTACTACCACTTTTCAACTTTTCAACTTTTCATGTGTAAAAATCTCATCTCACGGTGAGTAGGCTATTAGGCTTAGTAGTTGGGCCCTAATCCAAATAAACACCCTTACCAAAACCCTGTGGCCCATTAAAACTATTTGTTTTGCCTACTATAAATGTCATCTCACCAAACGCCGAAACCCTAGCTGCCGCGCCAACTCTTCCTCATCACCGTTTTGCAGGGTATGCATTCGCACTCTCTGTTAATAGTTTCAATTTGTATGTACATGTTTATAGATTTAAATGTATCTCCTAATTTGTTTGCTTTTCATTTTTATTAATTTCAGTTAATCTTTTGTTGGAGTAGCAATGGCACCTAAAGGTTCGCATTTTTTACATTTAAACAAATCATCATGTATATATGTATTTCTATCACTGTTCAATTTATATATGTGGAGGTAATTTTAGCTGTTGAGCAATTAACATCTGAACTAGGGATTAAAAGGGGGAAAAAGCATTTCCCTTGCTTCTGTGATGTTCTGATGTTCGATAAAGTTATTTGTCTCGTGAACTGAAAATGATTAGTAAGTGGTGAATTAGTAGATTTAGTAATTTAATTTGATTAACTCATGTGAACTTCGTAAATTAGGTCATGAAGTGAATTATGTTATGCATTGTAACAGTTTGGGTTGAAGAAACTTGATACATTACTGCACGTTAGGTGTTATTTCAAAGATATAATGATGTGAGTGGAGTCATTTATTAGAAATTGTTGAACAATTTATTAGAAATTGTTGAACAATTGTAGTTTTGTATATCTATGTTGTTGATTATAATATGTTTTAATCTTTTCTTTTGAGAATAACGGGCTCAACGGATATTTAGCATTTCTAGAAAACCTGTAATGCATCTAATTTTCTTAACCATTTGCCCTACCAATACAACTATTTTATGATCTTATAAGCTTACTACTAGAATTGTGGTTGCGCTTGTATGTGTGACTCTTATTTGTTCATTGATGCTGTTGTGGTTATTATCATTTAGTTATTTGTATTGTAAGAGCATCACTTGTGTCCTCTACTAGTTATGCTAATACTTGTTTTTTTTACTGCAGACACCACAAAGAAAGGTGATGCTAAGTCACAAGCTTTGAAGACAGCCAAGGCTGTGAAGACCGGTTCAACCTTCAAAAAGAAGGCCAAGAAGATCCGAACCAAGGTTACCTTTCACCGCCCAAAGACATTGAAGACAGACAGGAACCCAAAGTATCCTCGAATCAGTGCAACTCCCAGAAACAAATTGGACCACTATCAGATTCTTAAGTACCCGTTGACCACCGAATCAGCAATGAAAAAGATTGAAGACAACAACACTCTTGTTTTCATTGTTGACATCCGTGCTGACAAGAAAAAGATTAAAGCGGCGGTGAAAAAAATGTACGACATCCAAACCAAGAAAGTGAACACTTTAATCAGGTATATTTCTAAATCTTAAACATTTCAATTCTGTAAATATGATTACTGAAACTATATCATTATTATAACAACCTGCCAGTGTGAATGTGTTTGACCCATTTGAGTTGTTCTCTTTTTAGCACTTTATTTCCTGCTTACCTGTTTGAGATAAGCCACAACTCAAATCGACCATTATTAATAAGTAAATGGGTAAAAGATTTTTTTTAGAAAAAGACCTATTTTTTGTAACTAGATTCGTCTTTTATCTATCATGAAAACTTTTTTGCTTTTGAACTTTTGCATTTATCCGTATTTAAACCATGTTTCAATGTCTTTGTTTGTACTTTATTTTGGTGAATATGCATTAATTAATGTGAACTTTGCTTACGTTTTGTTTGAATGGTAATGTAGACCCGATGGAACAAAGAAAGCATATGTTCGTTTAACTCCAGATTATGATGCTTTGGATGTTGCAAACAAGATTGGAATCATCTAAGCTTATGCAAGTACTACAGCTGAAGGAGTATTGTCATTTTGACATTGTTTTAGTTTTGTTGTCTTGAATAGAGTTCGAAAACTTGTTATGTTTGCTTTGAGTTGCGGATTCAGAAATGCTAATGGATTATACTTCAATAGTTGGAGTTCTTTTGTTATGATATGCTTTTTTTGACCGGTTCTTGTTCATTGTTAGCAATTGTAGCATAAAACTTTCCATGCTTCGGTCTTTGCTTAGCAACCACTTGTGCTTTTAGTCTATAGTTGAAGATCAAAGAAAAGTTTATAATGGCTTTGTAGCAAACATTTATGATTTTATGTTTTAATCTTTTTAGCTATTTTTAGTAAAGTTACTTGGCAAAAAGTAAAGGTAGATTACCAACTCATATCGTTTACTAAAAATAGTCGTTTTCTTTACTCGGATTCTAGTGGTCGCTTTTCTTGCGGGATTGTTTAGGTAGTATGCGAAAATTATTTTGTGAATCAATAATTGTTTTATAAAAATGATATTATATATATTATAAAAATTTTATTTTATTGTAAAGAGGATAGTTTATCATGTTTTCTTGGAAATAATCTATAACGTATCACAAGTAACTTCATTTGATCTTGCTCTTTTTTTGTTTGATTCATTTTTGTATATAAAGTCTTCAAAACATGTAAATTAAAACAAAGCATCTACTTTAGTATGAAATAAAATATTCAATCTTTTGACAAATATCAAGTCCCTTTTAGAAACGTCTCGTGAGACGATAAATATAAATATTGTATATTATAAGTAACATGTAAATAGTATTTTAAAATAAAAATAGAAACTCGTGGGTATTTAATAGGATATGACTCTCATGATGTATCATGGACTCATGGACCATTGTCCATAAAAGGGCAACCGTAACAGATAATATGGACTGGCGCCATCAATCAAACCCTCACTTTTTTATATTTTATTATAATAATACTCGTAATTTATCTATTTATTTATTTATTTATAATTTATAATTTATACCACGTATTCTCGTGTTAGTTTTAACGATTAAAGAAGTTGTAAAACCATATTTTATAACTTCCCTACAATTGCTCTTTTTGCTAATTCCTCCGCACCCACTATTTATTGGACAGCTATCCTCAATGATGACTGAAATTACATACCTGTATGACTGTATCTATCCCTTTCGAGAATCAATTAATAGTTGTAGCATACACCCCTTTACTTTAACTCATTTACCATTCAGACCTCAAGTTTTTTTGTTCAAGTGTCATTTTCGTTTCATGATACGCTTACTGAGTTACTGTTAACTATCTGTAAATAGGTTAACTAAAACATTGCATGATTTTTTTTATAGTCCATTTCTTATTGTGTTTTTGTTAACGCTTTATGTTAATTAATTATTAATATCATGGGTGAAGCTAAGTTAGGATAAAATCACCGAGAGGATATAAGTCATAAAATATCATTAATACGTTAAAAAAAATCATTTTACGTAATTTGACATTTTTGAGACGCATATATAATATGTCCATTTATTTATGTTAGATAACATCAACATTACATTTGCTAAATGATCAATTTCTTGTTTCAATCCAACAAAAATTAGGACTAACTTGAAAGAAATCACAAAGCTTAAGGTCGTACTTTAGAAAAAAATAATAATTTCTCAAACCAAGACAAACGACGACGTACGATGATGTACACAACTCATAAAAGTACAATAGAATAAAAAAAAATATTTGAGCAAATTTTTTTTTATATAATATCAAAAATAGAATATGACGTACCAAAAAGAAACTTCGGTTTCCGAGTCAACTCTCTCTCCTTTCACGCCTTATTTGACTGAGTCACCAACTCGGACATCACCGGTTCTTCTCTTTTATGCTTTCTGTCACACACAACCAAAAATTGTGTGCGAGAGAAACAAACATTAAATTAGAAAATTCAATACAACGGAGCTGAAATTATTCAACACACCGAATAACAATTGCATCAATTTCATCTCAATTGTGCAATTGATGGTCCAATTTAGGGTTTTAACACTGTTTTAATTCAAAGGTTTTTGCACCTAGGGTTTGTAAATTTTATATCAAAAATGATGATACAAAGAGGCTTGTTTGGGTGGTCACCACCACATATACAACCATTAACGCCGGTATCGGAGGTATCTGAGCCGCCCGAATCACCGTCGCCGTATATGGATACAAGTAATGATGCTTTACCTGTTGAAGTTGATGATGAAATGGATGAAACTGAAGAGATCGAACCACCGCCAGCTGCCGTACCATTTTCGAAACTGTTTGTGTGCGCTGATAAGCTTGATTGGGTACTTATGGTGGTTGGATCGGTGGCTGCGGCGGCGCATGGAACAGCGCTGGTGATTTACCTGCATTATTTTGCTAAAATTGTTCAGTTGCTGGCTCATGGTGATGAGAATGCTGATGTGCTTTTTGATAAATTTAAAGATGTAAGTGTATTTTGATTTCTAAACTTGTTTTTTTTTAGTTAGTTGCTTGCTTGATTTAGTCAGGTTAATATATGCATATATGTATGAGTTACAGTATATAAGTACCGTTTCTGTTAAGTTCTTGAAATTTTAACTGGGGTGTTATATTGTCATGTGTAAGGTTCATCTAAGAATTGTGAAATGGTAATGGAAAATTAGCGTGATCTCATTTTAGTGTTTGATACTAGAGTTGTATCTAAAGTTCGAATGGCGGCGTGATTTATCTATGATACTATTATGGGACATGGATGATGTACATGTGGTTAGCATAGTCATGTGAAACTTTATGTTTATCGGGATTGGAAACAATGTGGATAGTTATTTGAATCAGATGGGATGTTATTTGCTAATATCATGTGTATATAACGTAGGATTAGGTAGTCAGTGATGCATTTAATATTCAGGATCTTAATGTTTTTAGAGGTCAGCAAATGGTGGTTAATAGCATGTTATGATGATGGCATAGAGTCGGCATCTGGTACTGGTAGAAGGGAATTTAAGCTGCATCTGTGTTTGTTATAAGAAGAATGGAACATCCTATAGCGAGATCCCTACATGATATAGGACATCTGTCTTATCAATCAATTAAGAAAACTGTAATATGTTAGCATACTGCCATCATATTCATTGTTCCTTGGAAGTATTTAAGCACTCTGCTGCTTCTTGTTATTCAGGCTACTCATATATATACAGAGTAGGTCATATGCATAGGCTTTCATACATATCTTTTGCTAACAGAGGTACTTATGTAAACCAATTAAGAATGAGTTATTGTAGGATTGTCGATTATGAAAGCAGCACAGTCCTTATAATAAATATTTGCTGATTTCATTAATTGCATTTCAGTTTATCTATTATTATTTGCCATGCAAGGAATAGTTGTAACTCTTCTTTGTTGTCGTTTCAATCAAAGCTTCGCCATTCCTATTTTATCATGCTAGGCTCTTAGATATTATCTTGTATCCAGTGTCTTTTGCTGATCAAGGTTATCTTGTTCTCTAATTTATGTATAGTATACAGAAAGAGTTCTTGTTCTGTAACGTTAGGCAACACAAATTGAAAAGAATGAAGATTCACCACCATACTCAGACATAAGTACTTCATGAATGTAAAATTTGTAGTCCACACCTTGTCTAGATATTCTTCATCTCATAATATGGATTAGCTAGTTTGAATCTTAAGTGATACATTAGCTGTTAAGACCTACTAAAAAATTAAATTTTAAAGAGCACTGAATGTTATTTCTGTAAAACATCAAGTGACCCAATTTTACGATTTTTTGCAGCTTGCTCTCATCCTTATCTATATTGCAGGTGGTGTTTTTGCTGCTGGTTGGATAGGTAAATCCTCTAATTAAATTTTTCTGTTTCTCTTTCACGTTTGCTTGGATGATGCTCTCTATCAGCTACAATTTCCAATTTATTTTGCATTCAGAGGTTTCATGTTGGATTCTTACTGGAGAAAGGCAGACCGCTGTTATCAGGTCAAAATATGTGCAAGTACTACTTAATCAAGATATGAGTTTCTTTGACACTTATGGGAACAATGGAGACATTGTGAGCCAAGTTTTGAGTGATGTACTGCTTATCCAGTCTGCCCTTAGTGAAAAAGTAGGTTCACCCCATAGCAGTTTATCATTTTCTTCTACTATCTTTTCCGAAGGGAATTAGCTTCTGATTATTTTTATTGCTGCAGGTTGGAAATTATATTCATAACATGGCTACATTCTTCAGCGGCCTTGCAATTGGATTCATCAACTGTTGGCAAATCTCCCTCATCACTTTAGCAACTGGTCCCTTCATTGTTGCTGCAGGAGGGATATCGAATATATTTCTCCATAGGCTTGCTGAGAATATTCAAGATGCATATGCTGAAGCAGCAAGTGTTGCTGAACAGGTTACTTTGTTTCTCCTTTTACTTTCTTGCTCTTTGGTCAAGTAAATATTACCACAATGGTGGTAGGAGCTACATGGAATTCCTACTATTCAATATGGAGATACTACAAGTACCAACATTAAACATAATAATCAGACAACTAATATATTTAACAGTTTTTAGGAATGTAGGTGCTAAAATATTGCTAATATAATATTATTTTTCATTTTGTAGGCTGTTTCATATGTAGGGACCTTATATGCTTTTACAAATGAAACATTAGCAAAATATTCTTATGCAGCTTCGCTGCAAGCTACATTGAGATATGGTATATTGATAAGTCTTGTGCAAGGACTTGGTCTTGGATTCACATATGGGCTTGCAATTTGCTCTTGTGCATTGCAACTTTATGTTGGAAGGTTTTTGGTTACACATAGAAAAGCTCACGGCGGAGAAATTGTTACTGCCCTGTTTGCTATTATATTAAGTGGCCTGTAAGTATTTTCTTTTCCTTTCTTTTGTTTTTTCATACATAATGTTAGACTTGACGAGAAAGGGGGTTGGTAATGGGTCAGTTTTAGTACTGTCACAAAATGGGTTGGGCAGGGCTATATTTAATTCGCAAACACTTTTCTGTGCACTTCTAAATGTTTGACTCGCTTGAGATAAACATAACCCAAATCCACCCAATCACAAGCTTATGGTTCGAAATTGCCACCTCTACATAGTACTTTCAAATTGATACTTCTGTCCATGCCATTTGGTTTTTACAGTGGACTCAATCAAGCTGCAACCAACTTCTATTCATTTGAGCAAGGAAGAATTGCTGCATATCGACTTTTTGAGATGATTAGTCGTTCATCCTCTACCGTGAATCATGACGGAAATACTCTTGCTTCCGTACAAGGAACCATCGAATTTCGAAATGTGTATTTCAGTTACTTGTCTCGTCCCGAAATTCCTATTTTAAGTGGATTTTACTTGACTGTTCCGGCCAAAAAAACAGTGGCACTCGTGGGAAGAAATGGCTCCGGTAAAAGTAGTATTATACCACTTATGGAACGATTCTATGATCCTACCTTAGGTAACTGCTTCGTGTTTTCGTAATTGCTTTTGCTCTGCATATTCCATGAAACTATACATGGTCGTAATCTTTATTTGAAGGGCTATTTGCGTAAAAAGGTAACCCTACTCATTGTCTTATTTTTAGGTAATTACCTAAATCCAAAATTCTAGAAACTTTGATGCCTCTGGTCTAAAAGAAGTTGGTTACACAACACCAAAATCAGACGAAAGTTACTCACCTTTTACGCACTTAGTCTTTTTTGTAAATGTCATTACTTCACAAGCTTTGCTTATTTTATTTACTGTCGATTAGGCGAAGTTCTTTTGGATGGGGAGAACATAAAGAACCTGAAATTGGAATGGCTAAGAAGCCAAATTGGCTTAGTCACTCAGGAACCTGCTTTACTAAGCTTGAGTATTAGGGACAATATTGCTTACGGCAGAGATGCCACTCCACTTCAAATTGAAGATGCTGCTAAAATCGCTCATGCGCATACGTATATAACCTCACTTGAGAAAGGATATGATACACAGGTAGAAAAATAACGACTCTTGTGGGGGCTTTCTTTTTGGTTTTTGATTATTGCTATTAATATATATCGTTATTGTTATTATTTTAAAGGAACATTTGTGTATTTTCAGGTTGGCAGGGCTGGTTTATCATTGTCAGAAGAACAGAAAATAAGGCTTTCTGTTGCCAGGGCAGTGCTTTCGAACCCGTCTATTCTTCTTCTTGACGAGGTCACTGGTGGACTAGATTTTGAAGCTGAGAGATCTGTTCAGGAAGCCCTGGATCTCTTAATGTTAGGCCGATCAACGATTATAATTGCTCGTCGGCTTTCTCTAATAAAGAATGCTGATTTTATTGCTGTTATGGAGGATGGTCAGTTAATGGAGATTGGGACACACGATGAATTAATAGCCTCTGATGGGCTATATGCGGAACTTTTAAGATGTGAAGAAGCAGCTAAACTTCCGAGAAGGTATACTCCAGCTGGTGCACTTTTGTTATTGTTGATATCCTGTATAGATGCCCGAAAGACTGGGTCAGGCGGATTGGGTATCTGGTTATAATGCATAATTACGGATAGAGGTGGGTTTGGGTTCGCCCAAACAATTTTTGTTTATTTTTTAAATATTTTTTTAAATAATGAATGTGTATATATGATTGCAAAACAGTTTTTATACAGTTATTTTGAATAAAGCGATGTAGGAGGATGTATGCATTTAAGTTATACTATGAGCAACTTTTAACCTGTTCAACCCATTTGCCCTTTTTCATTTGATTTCTTTTTTTGTAATGTTATTCATTTGACCTTATAGAGATAAGACATAATCCAAACCAGATGATTATTACATCGTGTTTTATGATGGTCTAAATATTTGTTTGTTGTTCTAGGATGCCATTGAGTACTTACAATGATATCGGAACTTTTCAAATTGAAAACGATTTGTCAGAAAGTCGCAGCTTCCAAGAACCATCATCTCCAAAGTTTGCCAAATCACCATCACTTCAACGAGCTCCAAATTTCCATTCAATGAGGCCTCAAGATTCTGCTTACGGGTCACATGAATCGCCAAGAAATCCAACCCCTACTGAAAAAGAAAATGGAGCATCATTAGATGGAACAAACAAAGAACCGTCAATAAAAAGGCAAGATAGTTTTGAAAAAAGATTGCCCGAGTTACCAAAGCTTGACGTTCATGCTATTCGACGGCAAACATCTAACGGCTCTAATCCCGAGTCACCAATTTCACCACTTTTGACATCTGATCCCCAAAGTGAACGTTCACATTCACAAACTTATAGTCGACCTAATTCTCAACTTACAGAAATGCCGATTAGAGTTCAAGAAATAAAGGATAAACCATATAAGAAAGAACCATCAATTTGGAGACTTATAGAGTTGAGTTTGGCGGAATGGCTTTATGCTGTTCTAGGAAGCACTGGTGCTGCAATATTCGGTTCCTTTAACCCTCTTCTTGCTTATGTGATTGCGTTAATAGTAACAGCATATTATAGAAATGAAATTGACAGACGCAACAATATACGCGATGAAGTGGACAAGTGGTGCTTAATCATTGCCTGCATGGGTTTTGTGACTGTAATCGCAAACTTTTTGCAGCATTTTTACTTCGGTATAATGGGGGAGAAAATGACTGAACGGGTTAGGAGAATGATGTTTTCTGGTTAGTAATTCCTTTTTAGTAAGTGTCTGTTCTTCTCAACACATGGCAGTTTCGACCCATTAAACTTATGAATGGGTTGCTTTGTGTTATTGATAATGTCTAACGAGCCAAAATGTCAAGAAAACAAAATTACTTAAAAGGGAAATGCGTCAATGGAGTTGACGGTCCTTATGTGTATTACAAGGATTATACAACCTTCTTAAACATTTTATTTTTAAAAACTAACATGTTATTGTAAATAGCTTGGTTTTGGTAATCATATTTAGTGCATCAACTACTTTGAAAAATGTGGACAAAAAAAGTGTGGGTACTGGTTTGACCCAATCCTGTCTGACACGTACTAAAAAAATCCTGTTTTGAACCTTTTTACAACCTGCTGATATTCCCACCTTTTCCTATATGGATCAATTCATAAGATTTCCACAGCTGTAATCTAATTTGTTCGTTTACAGCAATGCTTAGGAATGAAGTGGGATGGTTTGATGATGAAGAGAATAATGCTGATACATTGTCCATGCGATTGGCAAATGATGCTACATTTGTGAGAGCAGCTTTTAGCAATCGACTTTCTATATTGATACAAGATAGTGCAGCTGTTATTGTGGCAATTTTAATAGGAATGCTTCTACATTGGCGTTTGGCACTCGTAGCTTTAGCCACGTTGCCAGTTCTTACTCTTTCTGCCATTGCTCAGGTATTCTATTATATTTTTTTGATAAATTAAAATTTCATTGCATGCAATTAAAAATCTTTAAAGATTAAGAATTCTCGTCTCATATCCCACAAGCTAAATATAATTTAGTAATTTACAGAAATTGTGGTTAGCGGGTTTCTCAAAGGGGATACAGGAAATGCACAGGAAAGCATCATTGGTCCTTGAGGATGCAGTTAGAAATATATACACCGTTGTGGCATTTTGTGCTGGTAACAAAGTTATGGAGCTATACAGATTGCAATTAACCAAGATATTTTATAAGAGTTCCTTCCATGGCATGGCTATAGGTTTTGCATTCGGATTTTCACAGTTTCTTCTTTTTGCCTGCAATGCTATTTTATTATGGTACACTGCACTTTGTGTTAAAAACAATTATATGGATCTCCCAACCGCTCTCAAAGAATACATGGTTTTCTCTTTTGCCACTTTTGCCCTTGTGGAGCCTTTTGGTTTGGCTCCCTATATTCTCAAAAGAAGGAAATCTTTGATATCGGTATTCGAAATAATAGATAGAGTACCCAAGATTGAGCCTGATGATACCTCTGCTTTGAAACCTCCAAATGTGTATGGAAGCATCGAGTTGAAAAATGTTGACTTTTCATACCCAACTCGTCCCGAGATTCTGGTACTCAGCAATTTCAGTCTCAAAGTCAATGGTGGTCAAACAGTGGCGGTTGTTGGGGTCTCCGGGTCCGGTAAGAGTACGATAATCTCGCTGATAGAGAGATTTTATGATCCGGTTGCGGGTCAGGTGATGCTAGATGGGCGTGATTTAAAGCAATTTAATTTGAGATGGCTGAGAAATCACCTTGGTCTTGTTCAACAAGAACCGATCATATTTTCGACCACGATTCGGGAAAATATTATATATGCAAGACATAATGCCAGCGAGGCTGAGGTTAAGGAAGCTGCAAGAATTGCAAACGCGCATCATTTTATTAGCAACCTACCTCACGGGTATGATACCCATGTGGGAATGAGGGGTGTGGATTTGACCCCGGGCCAGAAGCAGAGGATTGCAATAGCTCGGGTTGTGTTGAAGAACGCACCCATATTATTATTGGACGAGGCGAGCTCATCGATTGAGTCCGAGTCGAGTCGAGTGGTTCAAGAGGCTCTCGATACATTAGTCATGGGAAACAAAACGACTATTCTTATAGCTCATAGAGCAGCTATGATGAGGCATGTTGACAACATTGTTGTTCTTAATGGGGGTCGGATCGTTGAGGAAGGGTCTCATGATTCATTAATGGGAAAGAACAGTTTGTATGTCCGGTTAATGCAACCTCACTTTGGAAAGGGTATTCGTCAGCATAGACTTGTGTAAGTGTAAGCGTTTGGTTACTTGGACTCATAATGTCTGTCGTATGAAGCTCTGAAAGTGCTAATTGATGATGGCAAGTGGTGGTGGTGAATGTAGCCTTTTACACTTGGGCAGTTCAGGCTTAGGGTTGTAAAGTTGGGTTTGCAGGTCAGATTGCATATTCTTTTGGAGGCACAGCATTTGCAGGTTAGAAGGTTGCTGAGTTTCCATGACATATTGATTTGTTGATCATAGAATTTAATGTGTTTTTTCTCTTATTTTTTTTTTCATTATCATCATGTGTTTTTCGCTATTATGTTTTTGTACGTTTGTATATTCTTTGAAATTTTGTTGATGTTTACGAGGCTTAAAGAGGATTGAGTAAACATATTTATTGTAATCCTTCTGTATATAAAGAGGTTTAGATCGATTCAAGACTTTTTTTTTGCATCATTTACTTATTACGCTTAGGCTGATACCACCTTAAAAAGGCATGCGAACGTACTGCTTTGTGTGTACTTTATGCTTTGTACATTGTATTTATGAAAACCAAATATACAGATGATCCTATTAAATGTCAAGCACCTTGAACGAGTCTGCTACCACTTTAAGCTGATTTCTGAATCTTCTCCATCTTCGATCATTTGCTCCTACAATTAGAGTGTAGTATCTCCCTGTTGCAAGAGTTATAATTTGCATGAGTTTAACTTTACTATTCTTTTGGATTATTAAAGTTAGCTAGCTCTATGATACGTGTCTTACCATTTCCAACTGCTATGGTCGCAAAAGCTGATCGGGCGAAGTTTGGAGATGTTAGCGTGTACTCAAATGTGTAGTAGTTTTTGCCATCTGTAGTCCTCTGCGATTTTAGGTTAGCCATTGAAACTCTTAGTTTGTCAATATTCAAGAAACATTTAAAACCTGTGAAATTGAGAGGTGGCAAGATAGGCAAGCTGGGTAATGAGTCAAATGGATTTGGGTTGAAAAAAGTCATTTTCTAGTGCAGGTTGAAAAGTTGGAATAGTGATGCAACTCTTTAAATATTGTTGATGAATACATTAAAATAAACTTTGTATGACTGAATCTACTTGACCTGTTTGAGAAAAAAAACCCTAGATTGGCCCATTTTAGAAGAATTGCCACATAAAGTATGATAGCAAAGTATTCGAATGTAGACCTCCTGCATATCGAACACATCTGGGACTTGATTTGGTGTCGAGTACACATGTTTCACCAAATGGGCTACAACCTACAAAACATAATTGGGTGCTTTTATCCCTTGAATGAGATGTAGGAAAAGTGGAAGAAATTGGCAATGCATCACACAAATTATGTATATTCACCTTCTCTATTGAACCCATATCATGGATGTCTTTTTTATCGGTTGGTATGAAGCTAAGTCTCACATTGTGTAACTGCAAATATCGATCCTTGAATGCAGAATCATGCCCTCTGAAATCAAATTCCTGGAAAAGGAATCATACTTGTGAGCTAAAAATTAAATATTGTCAACTGGAAACATAAACTTTGCAGGATTTTGCAGTCACTCACCCTCCAATCTGAGGGATAATAATATGAATAACCATCTTGCAAGTCTACAAATTCATCAAAGTTCGGTGGCTTTTCTGTGTGCATCAACAATGCAAGAGCCTTAGACTATTATCAATTTCATTCTTGTTTCGCGGGCACGTCTAAACAGAGGGGGATAAATGATGAATTATATACCTTGAGCCAATAGTATCTTAGTAGGAAATAAGCTTGCAGCTCCAACTCCTATGAGAAGTGATCTCCTCTTGCAGTTTTCAATTCCTATTTAACACAACGATTTCATGTTTAAATCACTAAACACAAAGTTTTGGGTTCGAGTGTCATCAACTAATAATAAGTATGAATAAGGAGTACTAATAACTCGGAGAAATCCCATAGCAACTTCATCTTTAAATTTGTAAACAGATAATTACAAAGTAAATAAAGCAGCTTACTTTGTTCATCAAGAGATGAATCTTTTGTGGTTGCAATGATGGTTGGCCAAGAACATGAAGGCTTCAGTGGCACATTTAACTGCAAAATATTCTCATACAAAATCAGGTGACCATATTTCTATCAGAAGCAATAATTTAAGTGACGCACGTCTTTTTGATAGAACTTGCAACTTAAAAGTTAAAAGATGTAAATGTGGCTAACCCTTTTGGATAAGGTTGCATATGAGAATGAAAGTGATGAAACTGCCATTTTTGTGCTCTTTACAAAGCTTGAATTGGTTACGATGTCTCCATGGTAAGTGCTTTAGTTTATATTTTATTATTTGATTTAAAATAATTTAATGAAGGGATATAACATGTGTGGATAGTGAGTGCAGTTTGTGTCTGGTTGGATTGGACTTGTCTTCTTTCGATGGTCTTCACTCTCGGCTAGCTCCCTTTTTTTTTTCTTTTTTTTTTTATGCGGTAAATTGTGAAGGTGGTTAGGGGTATTCTTTCGGACAGATTTTGGATAAAGTAGGATGTTTGGTTTTCCGTCGGGTAAACATCCACCGATTTAAAAACCGGTTTGGTATCACATGGTATGCCTCTTAAATAGGGCGAGAGGGCAGACAATTTCAACTCTTGATTTTCTGATTTACGGCTCAAATTCACTGTATTTTAATATCACTGCATCTTAAAAGGGTTGCATTTTAACATCACATCTTATTCTTACAAATTTGCCTTAATATGCAATTTGAATTGTCTGTCTCTCCTTTCAGACATACCCTCTCAACTGTATCCTTTGAAGGTTACAAAAACTGAATTAAGTTTCTTTTTTTTACTTGTAAATGTGGTATTTTTTTTTAAAGGCAAAATATATTAACACTAAATGATAACAAGATACAAAGAGAATCCAAACAATGAATTAGGACATTCCCTAACCAAACCAGCAACAAACACCAAATACACAAATCCATACACTCAACAAACTCTATCTAGTGCATATCATACTAGAGATTCTGCACATACTAACAATTCAAAGCAAATTTTGACAGCTACAACCCATTTGTCCCATCTTTCATGACTCACTAATTCAAAAATCAAACTCCATAACCAAAAGTAATACCTAAATGGAAAGTAGTCTCATCTTTCATGACTCACTGACGATAAAGAGTACAATTTCCTTTGAATCATCAAATACCTTGCAAAGCCATATTTTTCCATTTTAAACCCCATAAGTTTGCAGCTCTTTGAACTGCCTTGGAGTTTCTGATCCTTAAACTCATAAGTTTGAGCTTGATATTTTCCTGAATAGTCATGACCAATTCATCTGGATTTCTCGCACTCTGTTTAAACAATCGTTGGTTCCTTTCGAGCCAAACAAAATAGACAACTGCAGAAATTAGCAGCCTATTTATAATACTCCATATATTGCTCCTGAAGGGATAGTTAGCAAGACTCCTTATAATCTGCATCAAATCATTTTGCAAACCTTGAAATAAAATCTTTTTCTTCATTTTGATCCAAACCTCCCTGGAATAGTCACATTGAAAGAATAGGTGAGAGTGGGATTCAACACAATTCTTACAAAAAGCACACTTGAAATCTCCTGTTGGATTCCATAATTGCATCCTGTCTTGGATTGACAATCTCCCTTGAATGGCTAGCCATAACACAAATGCATGCTTTGAATTAAGTTGTGGAAACCAAACCACAATACCAATTAACAGTAGGGCATTCTTCTCTCAAATTCATCCATACTTGTTTGGTAGAAAAAGGCATTTGTTTGTTACTTCTAGTGACCCAAACCAATGTGTCTTCTTTATTTTCAACTAAAATTGGGACCTCTAAATTCTGGATAAACTGAAACCTCGATCTCCACTCATCGGGCCATTTCCATTGGTTATTATGAACCATATCAGCTACAGTTCGCTCCTTTGTTAATCTTGCACCATACAATACTCTCTGAGTTATGAAATTGGCCAATGGATCCAAGACACTCCATTTATCATACCACATAGATGTGGTTTTACCATTTCCAGGTCTATGAAACACATGAATTTTCAATTTATCTCTTAATTCAAGAAGTTGCTTTCATCCTCAACTATCAGTAGAGCTTTCACTGATATCCCAAATATTTCTTCCTTTTAATTTAACTAGATTTACCCATTTCACCCATAAAGAATCCTTCTCGTCAATTATTTTCCACTAACTGTTTTATGAGTAACACTTCATTCTAATGTTTTAAGGATTTGATCTTTTGAATTTAAAGTTAGTTTATGGCTAAAGTTCTCAAACGCACGCGAGTTGGATAACATGAAAAAATATATATTATCCGTAACAGTGGTTGAAAATCGCCAATTAGACGATAGTTCATTTTCGTTTTACGTCATTTTCTCTAAATTTAAACTTTTTTTTCTTCTTCTTGTAAACTTGGACATGTTTATCATCATCATCATCATCATCAATGATCAAGTGACTTTCCTTTGTTAAACCAATTTTTTCTTTTTTAATACGTCGGTATTGGTCTAAAGGAAGTAACATTCCCGCGTTATTCAGAAAATAATTGAGAAAATAAATGGAGGATGCACGTGCCTCGACGCAATCTCGGATCTACCCAACAAACCACAACACAGTTGAAAAGGGCATTAAACGTAAGCTATCATTGACGTTAAAAATTAAAATACGTTAAAGAAAACGGTTTCACTTTTTATTATTTTTAGATTTTGTTAATATCTAAATTCGGCAGTGTCTGATAAACATCAAGATAAATCAAATTACATAATCTTAAATTATATATAGAAAATCTACCGATGATGTCATTAATTAATAATTTTTAATTACGTCCCTCAATTTTGAAAAAATTTAAAAATAAAACCCCTTAAAATTTTCATTTTTAATTTAAATAACAATAGTTGTTATTATTATATTAAAAAAGATTAAAACTAACAAAAAGTAAACATAAAACAAAAAGTGGTTAACAGAAATTCAACAAGCATACTAAGTTAACGTTTTGAATTGTTTTATTTCTTCTTTTCGTTACTATAATAATAAGATATAACTATTACTTTCCCATATAATTTCAAAAACGTCGCTTACTTACAATTTGAATATAATCATATCACAATAAGATTTAAACGAACACAAATAACATTAAATAAATTAAACTACAACTAGAAAATTTGATTTATGAAAACTTATACTACTAGAAATGTTCTAATTTATCACATATTATGCAAGGATTCTGTCACTTTTTATATAAAGTAAATACAAATCCATTGAGCCGTATGTATACACGGGTTTTATGATTAGTTGAGATATAAAATATACAAATGATCACCGCTTCATATATAATTATATATATATATGTGTGTGTGTATAATATATATATATGTATATATATATATATATATGTGTGTGTGTATATATATATGTGTATATATATATATCTGTGTATATATATATATATATATCTATATATGTATATATATATGTATATGTATATGTATATATATATATATATGTATATATATATGTATATATAGGGTGGGGATCAAGAGGGAAGTAAAAATGGGGGAAGGAGGGAAGCTATTCGTAGCCATACATTCTGGTCAACTCAAAAGTCAACGCGGTTGCAAAATTGTAAATAACTCAAATTTTTTCAGAATATTAATATTTATTTGGAAAGAATGTTAATCAAAATTACAACTTAATATTTTTAAACATTCTTTTACGATGAATGTTAATATTTTTAAAATTTATAATGTTTTGATTGATTTATATGCTTTAATTTTGAATTTTAAATAAAAATTGATGAAATGGGTATTGTATATGAGATGGAGAAGATACAAGAAAATGTGTGGTTGAGATTTGCTTCCCTCATTCCCTCAAATTTAAAACTTCCCTCCTGATCCTTCCCATATATATATACATATATATACATATATATATATATATCTTTATCTTTTATATATAATTAAACGAAGATAAATAGAGAAATCTTTGACCATTTATTCTTTTCATTGCCTTACGATCCAACGGTAAAGATTTAGTTCTGATAATTACATTTTAGACCAACTAAACATTTGTTTGACTTCTTAATTGAATA
Organism: Gnaphalium uliginosum; assembly: GCA_963930675.1. Classification (NCBI taxonomy): domain Eukaryota; kingdom Viridiplantae; phylum Streptophyta; class Magnoliopsida; order Asterales; family Asteraceae; genus Gnaphalium; species Gnaphalium uliginosum. The sequence continues at coordinate 3,842,289 of OZ005682.1, read as the reverse complement.
ATGGCTTTAACTAACAAGAAAAAAAAAATTCAACCAAGTCTCACGATATCTTCTTAATATATACTTCCCTAATCTTTTTCACCCACCATGTCAAAAACCCCACGCCTCAAAATTCTCAAAAATTTTGAAAGCTCACGCAATGTCTTTTTCAACCCTAAAATTCTCAAAAATCCCACACCTCCACTTCTTCGGCTACCGTCGTCTCCGGTGACGTCACGTTATATGGAAGAAAAGCTGATCAGGCCGAGAACGGTGCTGGATTTGATTTTCGATAGAAGTGCGGTTGCGACAGAGACGGTGACGATTTCGCGTCCGAAGTTGACGAAGTTGTTGCTTAACGTAACGGTTCAGAGAAGCTTAGGTGTTGTACCCGTTTTGATATCGCCGGAATTGACATTCGGTGATTTGATCGTTGTGATTTTACGACAGTAAGTGAAAGAAGGCCGCCGACCGGTGTTTCCGTCTCTAGATGCTTCCCGATTTGATCTTTCATTACTCGCAATTTAGTTTAGAAAGTAAGTTCTCTTTGAATACACGCACTAAAACACGTACTTGAAATCGATTATATGTTTAGTTAGTGAGATGATTTCTTTTAAGAAATAACTGTGTTATGCTTACGTTTAAGAGCATGAGGTGAGTTACTAATTAAATCCTATTTTGATATCGATTTTTGCAGGTTTTGTAGGTATTTCGATTGGATACGGATTATCATTATTTGATCAACTTCTGAAGAAAAAAATGGTGATAAATCTCTTTTTTGGTATATAGGCTTAAACATTCTGGTTATACTTCTTATCTTATACTTATATTTAGTTAGAATTTATTACGATTAATAATTTTGTTTAAGTGAATGTATAGTATATTTGGGTTGATTTGAAGTAGTTGAGGTAAAAATTTGGTGCGTTTGGTATTTTACTGCATACAATTGCAATTTAAAATTAGTTTATTATAATAAATTAGTTTATTTTACTCAAAGATTAGACTGTTTTAATTTTCATTTATACATCTACTTTAGTTTAATATCAAATTTTGGTGATTTCATTATGTACTTATTATTATCTCAAAGAACGTTGGTAACGAAACAATTGCTTGAACCTCTTAATTTAGTTGTCTATAACATTGTACCTGTTCTCTGGATCCTTTTTAACTTTTTGCCTCAGATCATACATTGAATAGGTGCTTGTGAGGAGCTCTCCAAGATACTATGTCAGAAACGAAAAGGTTCTCGTGAGGCAGTAACTTAAGATGATTGCTTGCGGGCAATTAGTATACTGAAGGTAATGTGTTTGTGCTATATACAATTGTCGTTATAACGGAGTTGATAAATGTTCTCAACTTTGTCATTTATGTTACCTGAAGCCACTTTATTTAGCAGATATGTCGTAAGATTTTATGTTCTAAATATGTTCCATATTGTATGATCTCACACTACAATTAGCAATGGATCTGGCACTAACGGTGGCCATGGTATTGGCCATTTCGACCAACATTGTGAATGGATTAATTGAGGTCGTGTTTTATCTAAAGCAGTTCCAATAGAAAAAGGGAAATAGCTAAAAGGAGAACGGGTTGAAGATCCACTCAAAATTAATTTATAGTTCAAACAACCTCTTAATCATTATATTCATAGATTTTATTATTATTGCTATAATGTGGTGTTTCTTACTTCCAGCCACTATCTTGGCGTCTACGCGTGAATGTTGCTCATGGGGCTGCAAAGGGTCTTGCGTTTCTTTATAATGCTGAATTAATGGTCATATACAGGGTCTTCAAGACTTCAAATATTCTACTCAATTCGGTATGATTTTACTTTTGTGAAGCTTTTGGTATGATTCTTTTTAATCCTAACATTTATAAGTTTGTCAAGAGAAATGAGGATTGCGAAAATTTGAAGAGTAAAATCCAAGCTTCACAATTTTGCTTTATGATTCTTGATTCTCGATTCAATTAAGTTTATATGGTATAACCATCTAATGGCAGATTCTTTTGCAAGGTATATCAATTACCCTTTATGGCATGTTCGACGTGTATGTTTCTTTTATATTTTATGCATTAGCGTTCGTGTTTTTTTTTTTTGTTTAATAAAATAAAGGTGTCTAAATACATTCAGTAGATTATTTTTCTGTAAATTTTCGAAGTGTTTAAATATACAGGCTTCTCATGAGTTTAAGGGGATAAGAAGTTTCTTAAAACATTAAGTAGGATGTTGTTTAATTTTTTATTATTTTACCATAGTTTTAGCTTGAAGTAAAAGTGACAATTTTGACACATTGTGATTGTGTCGATTTGTTCCATGTCTGCTCTATATCTGACCAAACTTCAACTATATTGGCAACGTGAACATTTCTTTTGACCTATTCATTTTTCATCAATGAACAAATTATATGAATTCCAAGTATTTTTTTCATTTATTTAGAATGAACACATCTTATATGATTGTATTTGATATTTACATTTTCACCCCTAATTACACTTAGACCCCTAATTTGATTTATTAATTTAATTTATTATAATTCTTTTAAAAAAATCTGATGACATATCCTACAAAATCTCCCCTGTATTTTGATAATAATTTTTTGTCCATTTAATAAAATTGCCGCCACGGATTAGGGTTAGGGCTTTTATCCAAATCTTGCATATTCTTATCATGCATATTATTGCTAGGTCAACTTCTTTAATCTTAATAGGGATAGTGTTTTATTTGAAATTGAATTGCATTATTTTAAGCATCATCGTGTTAAAGTACTTGGAACAGAATATTTGAGAATAACGAAGAAGATAAAGGTTGCTTTTGACCCTAACAACATCAGGAACCCAGAAAAGCTTATTCCTCCTCATATTTGCGTGTGAAGTTTAGTGTCCCTCTCTTTTAACATGTTATATTTCTATGTTGTTGTAACAAAGATACTAATACTAAAGTGGACTTGGCCAATGTACTCTATGATTACTTGAATAAAGTGTTACATTTGTTTTGACATATCAAAAAAGGAAATCGCTACACATTCATTTCTGGATGGATGGACTAAAGAATGCTAATTAACTTATCTTTTTTTAGCAGTTTCAACTTCAAATTTACTTTCACTTTGCAAATCAGTTTCTGCATGCTGGTGATTGTGTGAATCATTGTAATGGACGAGTGGTATATATATGAAGGTTGTACATGGGCTAATTGAAGTTTTCAAGTGAAGGCTGCTTAATATTATATTTATTTGTGCATGAGAAAAGTAGTATAGATTGGAATATAAGTATGGAGTGATTAAGTTGGGTGAGTCTGTATATATGTAATAATCGTATCTTTGATTGTAATTTTGGTCGGGTAATAATGAAATTTCCTTTCTCAAAAAAAACATACTGAATCTATACTTTTTTGAGTCCACCTGGCGCTCACACTATTATGAATTTCTCGATCTCCGTTTAGATCCTACTGCTATGTATAAGAAATAATACCGATCATCTTATATTCAAATTTTAATGGATGAGTGCATTTGAGTTTATGGCTGAAAGAATTCGTACACATGTTTATGGACACTTTCAACGGATGATATCGTTTGTAATTACATAAGGATAATGATAATGTTTATACTAAAGAACTGCTATGTCTATGTATCGCTTCCTTTATTGACGCTCAAAGGGTTTTTGTATATTGAAAACATTCTCTAAACAACACAATTCAGTTTGGTGTGTTTAGAAGATATATTTATATTCATTTATAAATGTAAATATATTCAGTTTAATATTTCTCTTCAGTAGTATATCTTAGAAGATCACTCCCAACAGTTTCTTAAATCATCGTCACGTCAGCAATTAACAAAACTAATACTACCCTGTCAACAATAACAAGTAACATCACTCCAGTTTTTTCTGGACCCCACAAATTATTTACTTTAATTATTTAAATATAATTTTCATTAAAATTAAAAACATTAAATGAATTAAAAAAAACATTAAAATAATTAAAAAAATTAAAACAAAAACCAATTAATTATAAAAAAGCCTCCATTTGAAGCCCATTTTTCTAGCCCATTTATCAAACACGTTTTAAGCCCATTTTCTAAGATAACTCTAAAATTTCATTCATCATCATCTTCCTCATTGTACACACCTGCAAATCTGCAAGTAAAAAACGAGTCAAACACATTTTCTTAAAAAAACAAAAGAAAACGAAAAAAAAGCCACTGGGCCCGCTCCCCTTCACCGACGCTTATCTCTTCCGTCGAAAAAGTGACGAGAAAAACTGACGGCCCCCACCGACGCCACCATGCCAACTTGTCGGTTCCGTCGCTAAAAACCGACGGCCCATTGGCAGCGGTCTAATTAACAAAACAAATAAATACGTCATTTTACTTAAAACCAAAATTTTACACACTAAAATATCAAAGCCCAAAAATTTTACATACCAAAATATCAAATCCCGCGTTGTTGCGGGTCCTTCACCTAGTATATATATATATATATATATATATATAATATACTAGTTTCGGAGCCCGTACGATGCACGGTCATTTAAAAAATGTAGTTATACGTTTATTTGTAAGTAGACCAATAAAGTAGTGTTGATAACTTTAAATGTAAAATTATCATTTAAAATGAAATTAATTAATAACATAAACCAAACTACATAGAAATGAATGATTTTTTAAGTTTTGAACAAACTAATAATTAAATAGTATAAGCGAGAGTATGAAAACCACAATTGTTGCAAAACTTCTTTGTAAACTACGTTGGTTGTGGGGCTACCTTAATGATAATTTTATAAGTAAACACGATTTGGTAAGGATGTGAAAAATAGATGGACTTGTACTTATTTTCAGCAACTAATAAATCAAGTATGATGTAGTCCACTTCTCCAAAAAATCGTGGTATTTTCGCTTAACTTACTTTTCATAGTAGCAACCATAAGTATGAATACATGTTTTTAATAAGGATTTAAAAATCGATGTCCAAACCTCCTCATCCATGACCATTAGTTTCATATTTTGGAACTTTCTCCCTTCCATATCTTTTTGGTTGCCATAATTGAATGACCTTAACTTTGATTGAAAACATGACTTTGGCAAGTGTTATATTAGTAATATGTACAATCTATGTATCCATTATATGTAAGCAAATAAATATAAAAATTTGAGTGCAATAATATATAATACTAAAGGTTGAAGATGACGTAATGTAAATTATTTGTTTTATTATTTTTATCATTATAGTGTATTGTGTATTTCGATTAGTGATTTTTTCTATACGATTAAATGACAAGATGATTAAATTACTTTGAAATTGCATCTGCTACCATTTGTAACTATTAGACACAACTAATTTAGGATATCAAATTTTTACTAAAAAAAAAGAATGATCTTTCTTTTCTAAATGTTACTATACGTAACATAAAAAGAGATAAGACATGTTTTATTTTACTTTTTATTTTACATAATTGTTTCTAATCATGCCACATAAGCAATAATTATTTTTAAACATGACATATAAGCAATGGTTGTTTCTTGACATGCCACGTAAGCAATTTAAAACTTTATTTTATAAGTGTGTGTGTGTATATATATATATATATATATATAAATATATATATATAGTAACAGGATAAAAAGGAAGGAAATTTAGGAAGAAAAAAGGGAGAACGATTTTTTGTTACTATGATTCAATACTTCATTGATATGATTCAAAATTTTATTAATATAATTTTATATTTTATTACTTTGGTTCATTATTTTATTAATGAGAGTATTGTTGCTGTGATTCAAAAGTTTATAGTAATAAAAAATTGAATCTTAGAATAAAAATACTGAAATCATAGTAACAAAATATTATTCTCCCTCTCCTCTCCTTAATAATCCTTCTCCCTTTATCCCACTCATATATATATATATATATATATATATATATATATATATATATATATAGAGTAAGGGAATAAAAAAAGAAACAAATTTTGAGAGAGAAGAGGGAGAAGTAATAAATTCAAGGTCAAAAGGTATTCTAGTAAATTGTAATTTAATTAATAAAATAAATATAAATATTAATAATCAATTAAAAATGGGAGAACACTTTTACTAATTCAATATAGTTCCCTCATCAGTTTTTGTCAATCACTAAAATCTCTCTCTAAAAAAGAACTGCTATAACTTTCTCCAAATTCATGATAATCATCGAGATCTATTAATTTTGATATATGAGACAATTTTTGTATAAGATGATGAATTTAACCGTTTAGGTTTTGTAGCTAAATTAATTACTTTAAATCAAAATTGAAAATCATATGTCCATCAAGATGATCCAGAGTTAACATAAAATAATATATTACGGGTCATGCATAGATCGCATTGCAAGTCATCAAAAAGTATGTGAATGGTGGTTATTACTGAAGAAAGCGATTTGTTCATTTGATTTTAATACGTTGATAGAAAAACTTGTTTTCCTACATTTATATCTATATTAATATTATTATTGATAGATTATATAAATAACAAATTTGTATTTTGTTCTTGAGATAATATTTCATGATAGTGTGTCGCTTGTATTGATATGGTTCAAAATTATATATATTTTGATTCACAAAATTTATCCCATTGATTCATAAATTTTATAATATCATTTGATATATTTTATAACTTTGATTCATAAACTTTATAACCCCAATTCACAAAATTTATAACATTGACTCATAACTATTATAATGTTGATTCACAAACTTTATCACTTTGATTCATAAAATTTATAACACTGATTCACATAATTTTATCACATTAATTTATAAATTATAAAACATTGATTCACAAATCTAGTCCCACTGATTCATTTTTTTTATAAATTTGACAATAATGGTTGGGATTTAAAACCTGATTCAACGATGGCAAGAAAGAAAAAAATAATGATTAGATAACCAACAAGATTTACATTCATGGAAACAAAAAGGAGTTGATAGTGGACCTCCTCTCAAAGTCAAAATCCAGTAACTTTTTTTAAAAACTTTTTTCGATATTGAACCCAAATATTATACTTATTACTCAATTACTCAATTAAAGAATTGTTGATTCATTCCTTTCTTTTACAACCGACTTTGAAGATCTTCGTATACGAAATTCGAATGTAATGTGCGATGGGACTTTTTTTTGAAGATATTGAGAAAATCTTGTAAATCTTCAATGAATCAAACTTTCCTATTGACCATCCCAGTTTGAATGTGTCGGTTTTTCTCAAAGATTTAATTTGGAAATTTTTATTTTATTTTTTGAATTAACCGAATATACAATTTTTCCCTTCCAGAGTTTAAATCATTATTTAGAAACTAATCAATATTACATTTATGCCATCAATTAATTTTACCCATTGATTTTAAGATCTAGTGGTTATAAACTCTTCTCCTTCTTCTCTAATCTACTTTCTTCTCTCTAGATCCTACTCCTGCAGGAAGATCAAAAAAGAAGAGAAATTTTAGAGAGAAAAAAGAGAAGGAATTACAGCCGATCATTTATCCACATCATCTAAGGGCAATAATGAAATTTCATGTTAATCAATATTTATAAAAATAAATAATAAATAATAATCATGACGGTTACAAAACTTACGTGGAGTCTTTGACTCTTTCATTTTTTCTAACTCCTATTTTTGTAACTGACAACTTGTTTTGAGTTCTAGAAAATTTGCGATCAAAACAATAATTCTTATTCAACGGAAATCAAAGCATATAATAACTTGATTTGTTAAAACATTAATTCTTATTCTAGCTTACTGATTCAGTAATTTTATAACACAAATTTAGAAATTGAAATACAGATTCAGTAATTTTATCACATGGATTCATAAATTGAAACATAGATTCTGTAATTTTATAACATCAATTCAGAAAATTAAAACATGCATTCAATAATATTATAACATTAATATTATACATACATATACATACAAGGTAGGGATCAAGAGGGAATCACTTTATTGGGGGAAGTATGAAAGTTTCGCATTCATTCACGATAAATGATTATCAAACATAAAAAAATATATTTTTACCAATAAATATTAATCATAACTGATTTTATAACTATTAACATTCATCGAAAAACTAATTTCTATAACTTATAACATCATATGATGAATATTAAGTGAATTTTTTAACATTCATTATTGATGAATGTTAACGAAAGTGGATATTATCAGTTCATAATTATTTCCTTGAAAAATTATTCGTTAACATTTATTTACGATGAATGATAATCAAAACCTAAAAAAATATAGTTTTACCAATAAATATTAACTAAAACCGATATTATAACTACTAATGTTCATAAATAAACTATTTTTTATAACTTATAATATCATATGATGAATATTAATAGAATTCACTAACATTCATCATTGATAAATATGAAGGTTCCCTATTTCCTCCAAAAACAATGCTTCCTTCTGAATCCGGACATACTATATATATATATATATATATATATATATATATATATATATATATATATATATATATATATATATATAGGGTTAAGTTCAAACGAGAACCACAAAAAGGTACAAAACTGCCAGAACTGCGAAAACTTTTAAATTACATTATTTTTATACATGTAAATATAACAAATTACATATAAATGTAATTTAATGTTCATATTATTAACAAACAAAAGTTAAAAACCACAAAATGCACGTTAAATTATGAAACATATGAAATGTTCACATGTGCACAGATCATATGCGCACATGTGAACGGAAAAAATAAATTTGATTTTAAAGCCCATTTTGAGGTTTTTCAAACTATTTTACTTTGAACCTTAATCTATATCAATATTTACATGTGATTGAATCATTAAACATGTGAAAATCCCTAAAATATAAAAGTTCTCGCAGTTCTGTATCTTTTTTTATTCTCATTTGAACCTTTGGCTATATATATATATATATATATATATATATATATATATATATATATATTGGTGCGGATCCGCTGAGAACTAAACCCGCATGAGAACTGTGAGAACCAGTTAACTTAAAATTGTCTCTTTTTAATTCACGCGCGCCTCTTATAACTTGTAAAAAATATACTTCGGATCTTTAAATACAAATAACTATAGTTTAACTAACATTTCCATTAACAAATTATATCATTAATTTCAATTGTTAATTCTCTTTGACTTGGTGGTTGTTCTAATTTCAAATACAGGTGGAGAACCTCATTCTGTATCAACTAAATCAAGATAATTTCATTTTGCATCTAATTAAAAAAGAGGAAGAAGAATTAGATGCAACTTGATGTAATTATATACATAAATGAAATAGCGGCAATTGGAGCAATTATACAAAATTGCATTTTATTCGTTTTGCACCTGATTTTTGTTGATTTTCGTTCTGCACCTGATTTCGTTTTGCACCTGATTTTCGTTCTGCACCTGATTTTCGTTCTGCACCTATCTCCAATCAGGTGCAAAACAGTATAACCATGTATCCCCAAATCAATCGATCATAAATGTGTACGCGACATTCAGTTTTGGTTGCGTGTGACGGTCAACGTTGTTAATTGTGCAAGAACGAGATGAAATCACTCTCTTGTGTACCTATTCGTGAAGATCGACAATTTCATCTAAAGTCGAGGTCGTACGAAGAGCGGAGTAGATAAATTGCACATGCCCTACAACTTCTTTACCGATCGATTCTCAAAAAGTTGTTGTTGTCGTTCAGTTTCGATGATTGCAAATTCAATTTTGTAAGTAATATGAAATGGGGAGAGCAAGATTTAATGATCTTGACTAGAGTGAACTGAGCGATTGTTTTTAGGGCTCAAAATGCTAAAAAAAGAGGGGCGTGTAATATTTAGGAGTTATCACGGTTCTCACATGTTGAGGAGTTCTCAGCAGATCCTTTGTATATATATATATATATATATATATATATATATATATATATATATATATATATATATATATGTGTGTTATATTTAATTGAAACAGTTCAAAACCCAAGGTTTTTTTGTTTTTTAATTTTATTATTTTATGCCACTTTTTTGTCGGTCAATTAAAGTATGATTGAAACAGTGAAGTTGAAGTTAGATTTTCACAGATAGATCTGCAAGCAAACAGATAACTGTCACCTTTAGTCTTTACTATCAAAAGTCCACTTTTATATATCATCATACTTCATCATTATTAGTAGCAATATACTATGCATATGACGTTCGTATATATACGATTTGTACACAATTAAATATTTGTGATATACCACTTGATAACTATGTATAACACAATAAATTATATGTAAACTCTACTTAAGAATGTGTGGTGTATAATAAATTTTTGAAGGTGTCAAATTACAATTGCACTAGAAACGGTTTATTTATTTTTATCTCAACGTGAAAGAGTTTTAATGTTTTGATAGTAATAGCTCGAATGTCTTAAGTTCTCATTATAACGATGAGTTTGCTAAGCAACATATTAATACACTACATTTTCATTATCCGTTAGTTTTGTTGTTTTTATTTCTAGTGATTACTATTTTCTCATAATAATCCCATCTACTAGTCATAAATAGAATATTTTGTTAACATCAACTTAACTAATTTCAACAAAATGTTGCATATAAAATTGAATGTTTTACATTATTAATGAACACCCTCCTTATTATAAGATTGTACTACTGTTAATTTTTACATACCTTCTCCGGTTTACAGCTATCAACATCTTGCAAATTGATATTATCCTAAACCAGAATATAAATATTTTGAACCCATTTTTGTAGGTAACCAATATGCAATTTGGAGGAACAGCTATTGAAAGACTGTGAAGAGTATTCCCAGCTGCCACCCATAAACCCCCCCCTTTAATCCATATCTTCATGTGGCTGGGTTTACTACCCCCAACCCCACCTGCAAATTGTAACCAGGTATCTGTCTTCTGCCACCTAAACTTCCCTTTAATGTCCTTTTCTTTGTTTCCTCTGCAATGTCCAAAAGGTATGCTCAAAACATAGCTTCCAATTTTATTAAAATTCAAATCTTTACTACTTAAGAACCTCACAGGCAATGAGTCATTCAAAAAGATTCAATCTTTATACCTTATTGTGTTGTCTTTATATCCAAAATGTAATTTGTGCTTCAAATACTCATCATATTGACAGTTTCTTGATTTCTTGTGGGGAAGATAACCCAGTTGAATTAGAAGATGGTAGGGTTTTTGAATCTGATTTAGGTAATACCCATGTCATTGTTTCACCTATTTCTAACACAACTGTTACTAATTCTCAAAAGGGTGTCCCCAAAATTCTATCTTCAGCTAGGGTTTTCACTAGTAGTTCAATCTATACTTTTAGTACCAAGAAAATTGGTAGGCATTGGGTTCGATTACATTTTTACCCTTTGAAGAATACTAAGTTTGACCTAAGTTCTGCTGTTTTTTCTGTTGAAGCAAATGGGATTACTTTGATTCATGAGTTTTCATTCTTTAGGGGTAATCAAAGTTACCATCTTTTGAAAGAATATGTTATTGAAGTTACTGGTTCAAATTCAGGAAAATTGGTTTTGGGATTGTTGCCTTGGGATAACTCGGTTGCTTTCGTTAACGGAATCGAAATCCTTTCTGTTCCTGATGAACAGTTTAGCTCGAAAGTGATTCCGATTCCACTAGCGCTGCCTCACGAGCTTCCGACTCATGTTGGTTTTGAGATAGTTTATAGGATTAACATGGGTGGTTATAGTTTACCACCCAACAATGATTCTTTATGGAGAAAATGGGAATCAGATGAATCTTTTTTAGTTAATCCGGCTGCGGTTCGCAACGTTTCTGTGAGCCGTGATTCTATTCGGTATCATGATGGGGTTACGAGTGAAATTGCTCCGAATTGGGTTTATGCCACTGCTGATGAAATGGCCGATGCAAATGTTAATAACCAAAGGTTTAATATTTCGTGGAGGTTTGAAGTCGAAGAAGGATTTGGTTACTTTATAAGATTGCATTTTTGTGATATCGTTGGGACAAGGTTACATGATTTGGTGTTTAATGTTTATATAAACAATCAATCAGCTATTGAATCGTTTGATGTTTCATACAGGGCGAAAGGGTTATCTTCTGCTTATTTTGTTGATTTTTTCACCAATGTGTCAATGGGTTCGGATAGAATTTTGGTTCAAGTTGGCCCAAATCATTTGACTGGTTATTTACCGACTGCACTTTTGAACGGTTTGGAGATCATGAAAATGAGCAATCCTAGTGATAGTCTTGATGGGAAACTGGCTATGAATTTTGATTCAAATGTCGTAAAGAAGAGCAAGAAAATGAGATTGATGATTGTGATCTTTTCGTGTTTGGGTGGCGGTTTTGTACTCGTTGTAGTGTTGCTAATAGCCTTCACGTTTTTCTTGTGTTGTCGTCACAAAAAGAAACCAAAAAGGGATGAAAATGCACGGTGGTCGCCTCTTCCAACATATGTAGGTAATTCAGGAACCAAATTTTCGTCAAACACCTATGGTTCCACGACAGCTTCACCTAGTTTAGGTCAAATGATATCATTTTCAGAGGTTCGTGAAGCAACAAAAAACTTTGACAAGAGCTTGCTAATAGGGGCAGGCGGGTTCGGTAAAGTGTACAAAGGGGTACTCGAAAACGGGCTTGTGGTAGCCGTTAAACGAGGAAACCCAAGTTCTCAACAAGGTTTAGTGGAGTTCAGGACCGAAATCGAGATGCTGTCAAAACTTCGTCACCGACACTTAGTCTCCCTAATCGGTTACTGTGAAGAACTAAACGAAATGATTCTTGTTTACGAGTTCATGGCGGAAGGGCCCCTCAGACGACACTTATACGGGTCAAACCGTCCGCCTTTGACTTGGAATCAACGGCTTGAAATATTAGTTGGTGCTGCAAAAGGGTTGCATTATCTTCACACAGGTGTTTCGGAAACCATCATACACCGTGATGTAAAAACAACCAACATCTTGTTAGATGAGAATCTTGAAGCTAAAGTTGCTGACTTTGGATTGTCAAAATTCGGCCCAACTTTGAATCAAACACATGTCAGCACTGCTGTGAAGGGTAGTTTTGGGTATCTTGATCCTGAATACTTTCGTAGACAACAATTAACTGAAAAATCGGACGTGTATTCATTTGGGGTGGTAATGTTAGAGGTTTTATGTGCAAGACCAGCTATAAATCCTACATTACCAAGGGAACAAGTGAATATAGCAGAATGGGCTATGAATTGGCAAAAGAAAGGTGATTTAGAGAAGATTATGGATCAAAATTTAATGGGTCATGTGAATCTTGAATCTTTAAGAAAGTTTGGTGAAACTGCAGAGAAATGTTTAGGTGAAAATGGGAATGAAAGGCCATCAATGGGTGATGTTCTTTGGAATTTGGAGTATGCTCTTCAGTTGCAGGAGGCTTGTATTGGAAATGGTGGTGAAGGCGATAGTATGAGGGGTATTTCGGACATTCCTGACCGAATTCCCGATGTCGAGAGTGTTGATTTCGAGTCCATTAGCGATCTGGAGTCGAATGGTACCGCGAGAGATTGATAGTGTAAGTATAGGCTTGATTGGTTATTTTATATACTTGATTTGTTTTGCAACAGTTTTGTATGTTCAGTTGTTATTTATATAGTTGAAAGTTGAAACCGATTCAATTTGTTTTATCTTTGTGATAGAATATAGGTAGTGCAGTATATTTATATATCGTTTCTTGTTGCACATAATCATCCGTGCACGGAATATTTCTCTCGAGTAAAATTATCCTTAACACTATAGCCATTTTATGAAGCTAATCATTGGATTTGATCAATAAACATAGTAATGTTGAACTTATTATTTGATTATGTAAAGTACTAATAATAATTAAAAAAAAAAATGATAATTTGTATAGCATAGTTGATTCGATCATCATATCATTCAATCATATCATCTCGAAAGGTAAGTGATCGATGGATATTTGAAGCAAAATAGGTACAGTTAAGAATACACTTGCATGTTAATAATTTATTTAAATGCATTGCATGTTAATAATTTATTTAAATGCATATATTTTTTTTATGAAAAATACAAATTCAGTAACATACTTCATAATACTTGATTACTTGTAAAAATATCTTTGTTGGGTATTAATTATTATTTATATCATATTTGAAACTAAAATGTTAGTCTTCGCGTTTCAGATTTACGTTCCTTTATTGATAAAGAATATACTCCTTATCATTGACAAGATCGATATGGATCCACATAATGTTTTTTTGTTAATGCTTTATGTTTTGTGATTATAAAATAAAATTTATATAATTCTTCGATGGGGAACATTGACCTAGCGATATCGTGATGACCGTTTTAACTGTGAAGTGAAGTTGGGGTTCAAGTCTTGTAGTTGACAATTATATATATTCGTAAAAAATGCTTTTATAAAGTTACATATCTAGTCAAACATTTGTTTTTTCATAAATCCAATTGCATTTATCACTCAAGTTGTGCATATACATTTATTTATTATAATTTTTATACAAATGTAATATGATTATTTTTACTAATAATATAAGGTTATTTATTGTATACTATATTGCACACCGCACAAATACAAAAAAGTTAGCTGGTTCATAAATTTAGTGAAACCGTTACCTAAGAAGAAGTAAAGCAATATGGTCAACTATTGGATTTTAATATTTTTGTAAAATCCTATATCCATTATTTGACCATTCTCAATATTACTCATCTTTTTAGGAAAAGTATAATTTTTATACAAATAATTTATACTAGTATTTTTTATTAATCAACTATCCATAAATGAAAACTAAAGATATGAAACATTAATAGGCAAAAGCTTATCAAAATAAATTTTAGCTTCAAAACAAACATAATGACTCGTCTAATTAAATGTACAAATTTTACCAACAAAAACACAATTTCATCGTGTGCACGATACACCATTTCTAAAATATACGCACAAGAGAATGGATCGCTCATAATCTAATTACGTTGTCACACGTAACATTCGTACACTTTAACTAATTGATTATTTCCTCTTGAAAAGACTCAAAATATATATTAAAATAATATAAATTAATAATCACTCGTCTAATTAATACTAATGTTTTACTCCTACTAATAAATAAATGCTCTATCAAATATGGGTATAAAATTTCTCAATATATGTTATATGGTATGTAATGTAATGTAATAATATTGAGAATATCATTGTTTTTACACCTCCAAACTAGTACTATATAAATCAAATGTTGTAATTTCAAGTTTTTATTTTATCACAACAACAACAAAAAAAAAAAAAAAAAAGAAGAAGAAGCATCATTGCATGCTCTCTCCAAATTCATTAACCATAACCCCGTTGTTCTTCTTCGATTCGTTTTCACAGAACATCATTTGACTTTATTCTTAAAGAAATCAACTTTTGTTGTTGATAGTATACTGGTAAATTATTAATGGGACCTTTAAAAAAAACCAAATCAAAAAAGAAGCCTTTGTCTTTAACCACCACCACCACCACTAGCAGCAGTTCAACTCCGCCGCTTTCTTCACTTCAACCTTCCGATTGGTGGCGCCACTTCTCTCAAAGATTTCATGGTATGTCTCTTTTTCAACATATCTATGTGTGTTGTTAATGTTTTTTGAGGTATTTTTGTTGTGAAGAAGTTTGATTTGAATATATACATGTTGATGTTTGTGGATATGAATAAATGTGTCATATTTATGTCTTTTTGGTTGTTTTGTAACTGTTAATTTGTGCAGAATGTGATTATGTGGACGATTTATAATGTTTGGTATTACGCGATTTTGGTGTTTCATGGTATATATGTTTGTGGGTATGATTTAATGTTTCTTGTTTATTTGTTTTTCTTGTTATTTTTATAGAAAGAATGTAGTAGTGGGGATGATTCTTGATGCTTTTTTAGGGGATTTTTATGTTTTGTTGTGTTGATTTGAAATAACTTTTAAAGTTTTTAAATTAAATTAACATATCTTTGAATCATGGTGTTGAATATTTGCTTCATAGCATACACTTATGTTTGTTGTTAACCATTAACTTGTATGTCGTTTGATAAAAAAAATTTACGATAAAGTGTTTGACAGTTTTTGAAAGTTCTAACCTAGTGAAATTTTGGAACTAAAGTTCACCCGATACATTCCCTTTAACCCGAAAAATGGTTTTAATTTAATACAGTTTCATAAAGTTTAACGGCCGTTTTCCATCGACTGTGACTTCAAAAGCAACACATTCGATAGTAAAAAGTCAAACTTCGAATCTTTTACATAGATGTTGGTGAATTTATGATGCTATATGGACTAGATATGTGTTCTTTTTGGGATTGCTATGGACCTAAAAGGTTGATCCTGGCACACCAAGCTTGATGCTTGGGTACCACTTTTTCACATAGATGCTCTGCTTGACTTGAACACATCAGGCCATCATCCATGACTTATCAGATGATCCAACAATAGGCCTGCAATTCAATGTTTTCTGAAAGAGTTGTTTCCGGGTTTGTTTCGTAATATACAGTGTCTTTTCTTGAAATCAACAAGAAATTTTTTGAATCCAGTAAATGGATCTTTGTGCACCTTATCCTTAGATTACGAGTTCAAGTTTCTTTACAAACGTAGTAAATTTCTTAACTAATACCAGCACGAAGAGCATGATTTGCATCAACAGGGAACAATTTCAGCCCTGTGTGATTGCTGTTTACAGGGAAAAGTCAAACATAATGATTTAACTTAACAATGCAGTACATTTCAAGGTTTATGATATTTTGGCGAAATATTAGGGACCTCTCTTCCTCAATGTGAACCACAAGAACTCATTAATAACTTTCTTCAACATTAGTACGATGCTGATATAGGGTCCTTCTTGAGCACATATTTTCAAAAGGTTCAATGCCTTATGCTTGTTGCCGTTGACTACATTCGTTTGGATTGGCTTGAACCTAGCCAGTACTTGTGCTACTGATGATATCTAGTACTGGGTTTGACTTTTGAAGTCAATACTCAACTATCTCTAACATACAGATACCACTGTTGTATTAAGTCTCTATATAGTAAGATGTTCTTAATTCTATAAAAATACCGATTAATTTTGTTTATATCATTCTGTAACTAGTTGGCTATCTGTACCATTAGAAAGTTCACCTTTTTCTTAATTTGTCAAAATCAAAGTAAAAGTCAAAACTCACTAGATCTTTTCATTTCTTAGTGTAGATAAAGATTTCTGCACACCCTAATCAGAATATTCGTATGTTGAATTTTGTGTTATTTCTCAGGGAGTTTAAAAGAATCACCAGATTCACAAACATTTGAGTCCATGTTCAAGATGTCAATGAAAACGTTTGACTATATATGTTCACTTGTTGGAGAAGAAATGGTGGCCAAAAGTTCAAGCTTCATTGACCTGAATGGCAACCCATTGAGCCTACATGATATGGTTGCCATAGTTCTAACAAGGTTAGGTTCGGGTGAATCGTTAAAATTGGTTGGAAGTTCACTTGGCCTAAACCAAACCACAGTTGCTCAGCTAACCAAACGGTTCGTGGACATCCTGATATCAAAAGGACTTGCCCATATCCAATGGCCTTCAACTGAACCTGAGATGGAGGACGTAAAATGTAAATTTGAAAAGATTGGGGGCCTCCCAAATTGTTGCGGTGCAATTGACACCACTCATGTTTTAATGTCACTCCCAACTGCTGACCGGTTAACCAATCATTGGTGTGACAGAAAGAATAACCAAAGCATGACTTTACAAGCGATTGTGGATGCCGATTTAAGGTTTCTTGACATACATGGCGGCTGCCCTGGACGTATGACTGACGAACAGATCCATAAAAGTTCAGCATTTTTTGAAAGATGCAAAGAAGGAGAGAGATTAAACGGGCAAAAAAGAGAACTGGCAGAAGGAAATGAAATACAAGAGTATATAGTTGGTAATTCGGGCTTTCCATTGTTAAAATGGTTGCTAACTCCATATCGCGGAGACAATCTTTCTAATTCTGAATCGAAATTTAATGAAATGGTACTTAAAACACACATGGTAGCGAATGAAGCGTTTGTGAAGCTGAAAGAGAATTGGAAGATCCTTAAAGGAGTGTTGTGGAGGCCTGATAAACACAGATTACCGTTGATTATTTTGGCTTGTTGCATTCTTCATAATATACTAATTGATATGGAAGATGAAGTTCAAGAGACTCTTGTGTTTTCGGACTGCACTGACTTGGATTATCACCCAGTGTTTTGTAACGCGAATCATGATCAGAATGGTGTAGTGCTGAGGGAGAAGGTTGCTATTTATCTATCTGGAATATCGATGCCGTAACTGTTTCAGTTGATATGAGTTGCTGGTTAATTGTTTAGGTTGATGAGTTTTTTTCTTTCTTTTTGATTTTTATATCTTTTCTTTTTCATATATAAACTACAAATGAGATGTACCTGTGAGGTTACCAAAGAGTTGTTTCAACGGATTTTGGTTAAAAATTTAGTATTATGGAGGGATTTGGTTTTATGTTTAAAGTAGTTTCGTATGCACTTTGATTCTCGCTGAAGTTTATATCTTTTGCTTGCAGAAGTTTATATGTTACTAACTTGTCACCTTGCTGCAAAACAACTATTACACTGAAGTTAACCTAACTAGTCCATTTCTTGCAGATAGCTGGAGTTACAATAGGTTTTTCGGTAATTTATATGCAGTAATTGTTTCTCAGTGACGTAACGAGTATAATGGTTGGATAATTCAGTTCCTTTTTTTACATAAACTTTACATGATACATGAAATTACTCATTAAAGAAGATAGGCGATCAGTAATCAAGCCTCAACGGGTCGTGAAAGGTTGTCTATACTCGACTTTCTGTATCTGTTACGTTAATTAAATAATTAAATCAATATCTAAAAATAAAATATATGCTATATACTGAATCATATTGTTATAATGAAGATTATATAGTTCCTTTTTTATTGGTTTCTTAATGATGTATTTGTTGGTCCAGACTACATTTTGTTAGACATTTGCGGGAAAAAATAGAACTTTTGAGGCTTAAAATGAAAATTAGGAAAAATTTAGGGGTTATTGTGCAACTTTACGCTAACATAAAATTTAGTAAAATTCTTGGATGGAAATTAGGGTTTAGGGTTTATAGAAATTGGGGGAAATGGGAACACGTGATTTTGATGTGAAGAAGCTGTTGAACGACAAGAAATTTTGGATCGCTTCCTTTTTAGTCGCTTGGGCTGCTGCGTTACAGGTAATGATTTCAATTAACACTTTTCGATCGTTAACATGCCAAGAATCAATTTTTATCCTTTATGAATGAAAGTGGTGTATATATATAAGTGTAATTGTGGATATATATGCGTATATATAGGGGCATATGATGTGGTTACAGAGACAAGATACATTCAAGCAGAAATTTGGAACCCTAGATGATCAAAACACTGATGATCAACATGATTCAACTGAAGCATTGTAGCTCTAATTGGTTCTCCACTACGCGTGAGATCGATTCGAATACTTTTTGGTACATTGCTTTGTGGTATTAAATTTGTAGTGTGACTTAACATGAATTTGTTAGACATCAACTGATTTTTTCTGTTTGTTGTATTTGGATGTCTCTTAATGTTGTGAATTGTGAGTACTAAATGCTGTCAGGGTTTCAATTGATTACACTGTAATAAATATCGTTGATGATTCAGATGCTAAATGAATGACTTATCGATGATTGAATCATTCTACTTTACTATTTTTTGCAAGCCAGCTATTGTTCTTGGGGAAATTTTAGGGAAACATTTTGCATGAATGAATGGTCATGGATGAATCGTGCTAATTACGATGTTCAGCATTTACATTTTCTTAGTGCTGAATTTGAAATCTCTCGGAATCTCTTGTTCATTAATACTTGTACTAGCTTACCTGAGAAAACCACAAGAATCGGTTAGTAGCTTCCCTGGGCTGTGTTTCTCCAGAAGTTCTGATGGTTAAGTCAGAATTAGAAAGTAGGACAAGTTATATGAAGTGTTAAATCTGTTACCCAAGCTAATTATATATAGTTTTCCTTGTGGGCCTCAGCTTTCATCGCGTCATGTTCATACCGTTACTCAATCTGTTGTTTAGTTAACAAAAATCCAAGAACCACTACCTAATCCCACCTAGTTTTCCTTGCTAGAATGATGATTCATTTGCAACGATATATAGGATGGCTATATAAGTTGATACCTTCTAAAGAAGTTGGTGGAACTTTGGAAATTGAAGGGGGTTTAAGAGAACTGCATGACGAAAGGCAAAAGTGTATTTAAATGTACATGGTGAAATTGGTGCGTAGATTTTCTGTGTAAGTTGCAACAGAATTTTGACGATGATTTTTTTCCTTTGGGGTAATGTTTTCATTCGACGGTAGACCTGGTTTACTAAAAACTACACCCAAGTACAGCCTAGGAAATGAAGTAAAAAACAGATGCAAGGGGAGTCCAGGAAACGAAGTAAAAAACAGATGCAAGGGGAGATGTAATAGGGAGAAACACACATAAACTGCCCCGATCATGAAGAATTTCGCCTAAAGAAAGAAAAGGCACGATTAGTGACAGGATCCAAATGGTTGCATGTAGGAATGCACAATTCCGTTTGCGATCTTTCCTTATTCGCTATCATATATATGGAGAAGAGTCTATAAACATTACGGCCATCTTCTTGTGGTAGTATACGTATGGCCTAGGGATGAATCTTTTTTTGCATACATATGTACTAGATTTGCTCAATGTTCAGATTGCTTTTATTACCTTACAGCGCATAAACATGTTTTCTTTTGTGTGCTCCTCTTTTACAACGCTGACTACTATTTTTGATACATAACCTATATATTACCAGTTACGTAATTTTTTGGATAAATACAGTCTTGTGATCTTGAAGCGATTCTCTTGATAGTTAACTATAGTTTAGTAATGATACTGTTTCACTTTCAAGAGACATTGGTTAATCTTATTGCAATAATTGCAAGATATGCATGAGAATTTGATTATTGGTCAACTTTTACTAAATTACAAGTCGAGTTACGTTAGTATACATGCTAGTGCACTGAAACAAAGAATATGAGTACGACTAGCAACATGACTGATTAGTTTCTTGTTTCAGGACTTGGTTAACTGAAAAGCTGGAAGCTGGCAAAAGTTATTCTTCTTTGCGTGGTTTTAGTTTGTATCTTTCACCATGAGAGCAGGTCATAGATCGAACATGGTCAAATGAAATTTGCACTGTCCTCCTTCCACATCACTTCTTTTATGTTACAGTTTGAGTCTCGTTTATTTCTTTGAAATAAATGTTCAGGTGTTTTCCAGTCTTCTTTATAGATGGGTCAAAATGGTTTTACATTTGAACCTGTTAATCCATGAACCGCAAATTAGTCTTGATTAATCGTTATTTGAACAGGAGAAAGAAGATAGGAGTTAGGCAAGTGAGGTAAGGGTGGAACATGTGCAGTCCAAGGTTTCCCACCTTGATTGGGTTTTTTCAAGAAATTTGATTCACGTCTCATGTCTGCTTCTTTTCCCACCCTGAAATGTAATGTCTTTGTGTATAACTTAAAGAAAAAAGTAGGTTGTCTTTTCTGCTGTTTGACACCTAGTTAATCCCAAAACCCAAATGGACACAGTTGGGTCCTGGGTCGTTCCCATGGTTTATCTGCGGGCCATGACCGCACACAAGCTGGGATTGATAATTGTTAAAAAAATGTCCTTTCGAGTTTAAAGTCCGGTTTAGAGTGGCGCTTGATTTGGGTCTGTTGAGATGGGTTAGTCAGTCCTTACCTAATACCTGCACCCAGGGGCAGAGCTAGAATGGGGCAGTGCCCCCTCAAAAAATCTAAAAATACGAAAAGAATAATATTTTTTAAGGTTATTAGTGACGGTTAAGGAATTTTGCCCCTTTAAAATGAGAGAAACGAAAAAAATAATTGCCCCCTCATATATAAAATCCTAGCTCCGCCCCTCCCTTCCCTGCACCACATCCCTCATTGTTTATTCCTGCAAATCATTGGATGCTTCCCAATTTGAATAGGAGTTATACATTAATTAATAGTCTATAGTAAGAATAAGTTGTTAACAATATCAGAATTATTATTTAAGTAACTTTCTTGAGAGATCTCATCTTATTATGTTCACATTAGTCACCATAAAAATATTTTAGAAAATTCTTCCAAGCTTTCACCGTGTTATTAACGTGTAATATGCAAAGTATGTGATATCTCAAGTTATTAACAATTTTGTAGAAGTAATCTCATAAAATTTAGACAAATATCATTGAAAATGTATGTAATCGGAACAAATTTACCTTATAATCTCTCATAAACCTATCAAAGTTTCAAGTTCTGGTAACTCAACAATCGAATCTATCGCTACATATCAACAATGAACAATGTACAATGACAAATCTTACAATAAAGTTGAATAAATGTTGGATAATATTTGTACGTCTTGATACCTGTAGACTTGTTCCGTACAACGTCGTTATGCAAGTTGTATTTATTTTTATGTCGACTCATTTATGACTCAGCAAGGGTTTAAAAAGACTTCTAAATATATATTTTTTTCTACAATTAAATAAAAGAAATTTGATGGTAATGAAAAGGAGAGGGGTGGTGGCTCTTGAAGGGGATCATACAATAATTTCAAAATTAATTAATAATTTAACTATCAAGTCAACGCTAATTAACTCTCTATTGACTAACTTAATTTGAATCATGTTATGTGTCACCTCATCCGATCCCCTCTAGGAAACTATCACTTCCTTATTGTTCACCATCCGACGGCTGCTAATTTAGTGGCTAGGAGTTATTAATATTTTTGGATTTTGATCGTATATTTGTGGATAAACGTGATAATATTTAGGTTTATTCTTTTAAAATAAAAAGTGTTAATATAATTGATTGCGTATACGAAAACTGGATAACTAAAATCATATCGCATAAAAGTCTAGATTTTAATGCTATCTAGAAACATGTCATTAAAACTGGATAGCGATGAATCGCATAAAAGTCTATATATTAGAAAGTAATCGAAAACTTCTTTTCGATCCAAGGGAAATTACATTTCAGCGGTACATTTCACGTTAAATATATTGTATATATTAGTGCATTGTTGCACGAGTTAGATAATGTTAAGTGCATACCCGACTAATTTGCTATACGGGCTCAACCAAAATTATGCCCTCTTGTGGGGTTCTAGAGACAACATCTCTGACGAGGTTCAATGTATATGAAAAATAGTTTCGGACATGAAAATTTTTATACACATGTAAATACATTCGGATTCTGATTATAGTGCCAAAAACATAATCATTCTCTCAGTTTTACCCCCGAAATGAATTTCGACATTAATTAGGGTTGAGATCTTGTTTTTGGAAAGTGATATCTACACAACTTAAAATTATACACCCCGTAATATGCTCATACTTTACAACAAATCATATAACACCATTTCTATTTGCATTGAAATGGTTAGTGTTAGAAAATGTATTTGCATACAATTTATGAATGTGCAATACTATAGTTACAAAAAGTTTACAAATTAACGTGGCAATAAAAATTAACTAATTATATCATGAGTTTCTTTCTCTTTTATTCTTCTTTGTCTTTATCACATCAACCCACATCATTTTCCATAAGATTATTAACATATAAATTGTTTATATTGTTGATCAAGGATTCTAATACTCTCGTGTGTTCCATCATAAATGTCTACTTTAAATTTACACAAAGTTTTAGAAATCCCACTAACTTCACTCTCCACCAATAAAATAACATATTTATCAACTAAAGTCTCTTTTAATTGTTTGAAATACAAAATGAACACTTATAATGGGACAATCCAAAATAAAAATGTGGACATTTGTTATGGGAGAGAGGTAGTAATTAATTTGAAAAGATCAATATTATGTAAACGAGTCATACAACTACATTTTTGATATAGTTTGGTTATGGGATGATTTAGGTCCATATCGGCCTCTACCCGTCTCACGTTCACCCTAATAAATAATGCAACGATCATTAACTAAAAATTTTGTATTTGATCAAACATTTAACTAACTATATGTGGGGTCTTTGTAACCATATGTACCTTTTACATTAATGTACATCTAAGTCGCAAATATAGACTGCGTGTGTAGATCATATTTTTGTTTATATTTGTAACCGATTACACACTCAACTACTTGCTACTTTACTAGTTGGTAGTAGCTAACTTCAAGTCATTACAAAACTTCAAACTCCTATCCTTTCTATTGTATTTTTTTATAATATTTTGGCACGTTTTGGAATATTGTACTTTCACTAAAGCTATTATTGATCTCTTATTAGGACTTTAAAAACTGTTTAATTAAGTCTAGTTAATATTTTTCTTAATTTGTTTATTTACCTATTCTTTTATCTTTATCTAAAAACATTGAAACTTATTATACTTTAATTTATTTGTTCATACCTATACCTACTATTTTAAAATTATAGTATAGCCCTACACACAACTACTTATATTATATCTAGCAGTACGTATTAATTAACTTGCTAACTTAAAGTCGTCTTTAGAGTGCCAACTTCTACTCCCTTGATTGTGATTTTCTTTTGGTTAAGTTTGTGGGAGTACGTCTTGCTACTATGAAATAACTAAGTCAATTGAAACTTGTATTTATAATTATATTATAAATAAATAAGCCAATACACACACAACTAATGCTCTTTCATGTTGTATTTTCTAGTAAGTTTATTATTTTTTGTCGCATTACAAATAAATTTAATTAATTAAACTATATATATAGTATTAAGTAAAAGTCGTATGAAACAACATATGCATTGATTCTGAATTTTCATAATAAAACAAAATCAAACATAAGTATATTTTTTAATTATTAAGAAGTACGTACCCCTTATAGTAACTAAAGAGTTAGGCTCCATCAAACCTTAGGGGTTAGTCAAAGTATTTGTGGCCGTCTTTTTATTGATCGATCGACTACAACTTAAATTCCATTTCCATGAACTGATAATTAATAATAAGAAGCCAAGTGAGATAACTATATATGTTGATACAACAATTAATTTAAGTATGTAACAATTAAGTACTAACAACATACACTTTCTTCTATTCGATCAAGCTTAATTACTTTAGAAATTGTAATTCGTAAATTAATTAATTGGACTAGCTAGAAATATGTGTTTTTTATACAGTAGTAAATTTCAACTATCTTTTGAAAATGTTTATTTTCTAGATTATATTATTAGCGTTTAAAAAGTTGGTGAAGTTTATATATTGTGGATTTGTGGTTTCCACAAAGATAATTTTTTTTTCTTGATTCGAACGAAGTCGTTTCATGAATGGGCACAGTTTAGTTTATAACGTCACTCTTAATCCACTTGTGGACTACAAATTGATGTTTGTTTCTGACCTTGTTAATTTGATTACATGGATCTCATTAGTAATTAACTAATACCGTCAATATATTAAATATAGAATAACTTTCTATTTAGTAATTTCACATATAAATTTCACTTTAGTATTTTGTCATTTTCAATATTCTGATCGTTAGTTAGATCTTTTAAGATGGATGTTAGTTGAAAGATTTTAAAGATGTCACTACAACAAATATGTTAATTGTTCACACTAATAGTAATCAGATCATTTTTTAATGAAATTGTACATGTTCGATCATTAGAATATAGAATGAAAAAAAACTTATGTTACCGGTCACTTTAAGTTCTGAATCCGTCACTATCGTAACATCATTCACACGAGAAAAACACCCTCAAATTATAGCCACGACTGAGATTGTGCTTTTTTTTTTCCTTTTTCTTTTTGAAACGGTGTAGATTTTCTTCCTCTAACGAGAAGTTAGAGGCAAAAAGTTACACATAATTTGAGACAGATTCTGCTCAATGATATAACTGAGGAATATTACACTTTGCTCAAAAAATACTACGTACCATTAATCAAAAACTCGCTTAGCATCTATGCATACTTTGCTACTTAATTAATTGGTCCGATGAACTAACAAATATTAATATTAATTTATTTAACCATATAAGTCTATCCTGTTCAATTAAAAGAACAAAAAATATTAGTTGTCATGCGGTGCAAATGTGCAACGACGCAAATGTCCATTAAAGTCAACAGATGGTTATGAATTGTGATCTCAATCTTTTATTTTATTTTTTTTAACATTATCAATCAATTTAACAGTGTGATAATTAATGGTTGAAGTAGTGGTAATCAAAACCCCCTCGTAAGCATAAAGGCTATGTGTTTCTATAATTTGTATACAAAATAAATCAGTTAATAAAAATAAAAAATGACACCCACCATATGACATTGAGATATTTTCAACTAATTAAGTAAAATGATAGAAATTAATGCATTAAAGCCATCATTAAATACAGTAAATATTGCTATAATATATTAATTAAAAATATTAGTGAGAAATAAAGGCAACCACGTACTTTCCATGCAGTTGTTTGCATGAGTGTGACCAGCAAATAACGTGTCCAATTCCAAATCAATTTCCGGCGTCCGCCTCTTTTTTTCTTCGTTTTTCATGCCTTTTGTTTAATTTTCCACCTTAATTTACATTTCTTACAAAATCTTTCAATCCCACAAAATTACAAAAACGAGTGTGTTTTATTTTAATTTTTTCAGTTTTCCAATTGTTATAAGTTACGTTGATTGGAATGTGAGTAACTGAAAAACAAAAAAAATAATAATAATAGTCATAACTAAAGTCATACTTAATTAACATTAGCAAATATTGTATATATATATATATATATATATATATATATATATATATATATATATATATGTATGTATATATAATATATTCAAATTCAAATATAAGAAATAAGAAATTAAAAAGTTATAATAGGCATGAGACCTAATTAAAAACTACAGTATAATTTTGAGCTTAGATATGGGCCACACGTTACCGTCCGTAGCCTCAGGGTGGAAAGCGTAAATTAAGCATGAGTCGACACTAATTGCGCCATACATAATTAAGTAGTGTACTCGTTAATCTGAATTTAATGCGAACGTAATCAATGCGTGTCGTTATATAGTTCTAGATAATTACGTCACCTTATTTCCTTTTCTTCTTCATTTAAAATTACAGATAACACTAAAGTATTTTTCTTCTTAATTATATATATTTTCCTAACTTTTTAATCAACTTTTCTGTCTTAACTCTATAATAAATTGAATAAATATAATACCAGCCCGATTGAATAGAAAAAATAACTTTCCACTTAATTAGTTTCCTATAAACTTTACATAAGATTTAAAAATGTTCACACAAACCAAGTACGTGTTCGATATGTTACAGAATAATTCTTAAGCCTTTTTAATGGTTTTTAAATATCATTTTAGACATAATTAAACCATAAATTAACCATAATATATAAATAATAAAATAATCCAGAACTATGAATGTGAACATGCTACTAAAATAATTCAAATTATCTGTATAAAAAGAAAAAAGAAAAAAAGGAATTATAAACGAACACTTATCTCTTATCAGAAAAAGAATTTAGCGTAGCAGCTAGCCGTTATATAAGAAATTTTATTAAGCTACCTATTTTTAATTCTAGAAGTTGCATTGTTTTTACTTTTGGATGTATATAATCTAGACCTATGTACTTAAAATATCAGAAGTATCTAATAACATTTATCAAATATCAGAAGTATCTAATAACATTTATCAACTATCCGACTTAAAAGTTTTGTATAGTTTTGAAACATATTATTAATTAATTGTCTCCCAATATACTTAAAAAGATTTTTTTTTTCTTTTTAAATATTGGAAACTTAATCATAAGAATGAAATTTTGGATTTTTCAAAAAGTTCAAAATATTAAACTAAACTAAAATTTCAAAGTCTTTTTGTTGGCTTTTTGGGTGCAGTCATATGTTAGTTTCATACCTGAGTCTTGTTTAGTTGAAGATTTCCAGAAAGATTTGAACATTCTCGGAAACATTCACTCGCGGCTCACCACTCACGACTCACTCACTCGGTCACTCTGACGTGGTCGATGACGGCTACCCACTAGTTTCACTTTCACACAACTATTTTTCATCTTTTCCACTTTCACCCTCTATCTTTTCTATCCAACCCACTCAACTTGTCTAATTGCCTTCAAACTTCAACTCCTCGGTTCCGTATCCCACAAGATAGTAAGGTCACTTTCGTCATTCACACACTTTGGTCAAACTAAATTAAGTCAGCACTTGTTACCTATAAATAACATCCAAATATCAACTCTTCACATTCATTCAATCCATCTTTCGTTTGCTTACAAAATTCCACTTTTTAGTTCCCATACTTTTACACCAACACCCAAAAACAAAATTTCCTTTTTTATTTTTATTTCTATTTTTTCTAGGGTTTGTGATTAAAACAAAAAAAGTTTTATAAAAAATGGTGTGTATACCGATGAAGAGATCACGAGAATTCGAAGGTGAATACGATACGAATATAACTAACATGGCAAACTACTTGATGCTTCTTTCGAGGGGGACGACAAGTAGTGAATCATACGATGTTAATTCAGTTAATCGAGTTTTTGAATGCAAGACATGCAATCGTCAATTTCCGTCTTTTCAAGCACTTGGAGGCCATAGGGCTAGTCATAAAAAGCCGCGACTTATTGATGGTGAGATGATAGATCATCATGACACGATATCGCCATCTAAGCCTAAAACACACAAGTGTTCAATTTGTGGGCTCGAGTTTGCTATCGGACAAGCGTTGGGCGGACATATGAGAAGGCATAGAGCGGCTACAAATAACGAAAACAACTCTCCTCCACCGCTAGATTTGTCTGTTCGGGTTGTGAAGAAAGTAAATAGTAGACGTGTTTTTAGTTTGGATTTGAACTTAACGCCGTTAGAGAATGATTACGGGCTTAGAGTTGATCATGATGAGAAGGTGACTCCAATCACAGTTGACTTTTTCTTATAATCACAATTTTATGTATTATTTGATGAGATGATTTATACTTTTTTTTTCTGGGATTTTATAGTAGTAGAATGTAATTTTATGAGGTAGATATATGGTTTTTTATTTTTTTATTGATATTTTTTTATTTATATACGAGGACAGTTACTTATAATTAATCTAATTTTGACCACTTTTATATTTCAAATTTTTTTAAATCTTTTGCCTTTTCTTTCAAAACACATGATCGACAATATGATATTAAGTTTATTGTTTACATTCGGAAAGAAAAAAAAAGAGATTATTCTTTACATAAAAGAATGATTAAAAGAAATTAATTTGAACAACTAATATTTTATATTATAATATTAATCCAGCCTTAATTAAGTTGGTTGTATGTGGTCTTTGAACAACCAAATCCTACCTGTTCCTGTTCTTGGTTCCAGTCGGAGTACAACAGAAATTAAGTGGAAAAAAGGTGCAATTAAGTTAGATAGCATTGTTTTTAAAAACCTAGATATATTCTAAAATAAATATTGATTTCACAAAAATATATATATAAAAAACTTGGAAATCTTTACAAAGTACTCCGTATGTATCATCTTTATACAACTTAGCCCTTAATTATGATATTTGTTTAATTTTTTGGTTATATCATATCATATATATATAAACTATAATTATAACATTATATTATAATTTTAACTCTATTAAGTAGAGTGACGTACGTGTTTCAAGAATTGTGAGCGTAGGTTACAACTTGAGGAACCAACATTATATCGGGGGTTGACATTATTGCTTCTGAATATATACAAGAAAACGATACACATACGTATGAATTTCCCTAAAGTCTTCAAACTAATTAAAGTTGAACTACATAAATTATTGAGTTTTGAAAAATAATACATGGGCCTAAAAGGCTAATTTACGTATAGAACTAAAAGTTAACTATTTACGTAAATCCATCGAAAAATATGAACACCTAGAAAATGTGTAAGACACGTGTATATATAATATTAAATTAAATGAATTTATTTAGTTACTCCGAACCCTTTTTTATTTTAAACTCACGGAGATTTTATACCCATAGTTTTAGATAGCTTTGGTCGTATATGATGTAGCCCAAATCTTTTGAATAATAATAGACATGTTTATAGCTGTTGAGTTAATCAAAATGTACCTTTTAAGGCCCAAAAGAGACCAAGTAACTACTTTATTATATTTATATAATAAATAAAATAAAATAAATCGTTAATAATAGAATGAAATTTACAGTTAATAAAAACAATTTTAAGCGTGGTACTTCAAATATAAGCATTTAACAAATTTCCTCATGTTTATGATCCAGCTACTTTGTTTCAATTTGACTTAAACCATTTGACCAAAATAAACTCTAGTCTGATCAATTTATTTTAAGGAAAATAAGTTGATATTGTCAGCTTTAAAAACAAATAAATAAATAAATACTAAAAAAATCATAAGACATGAAACTTGAATTGTGATTTTCTGTACTGTGTGGGCACTTCACAATCACAGTAATAAAGTACATGTAATATACTGTAACTGTCTAAAACTATAAATAGAAATACTTGGGAGACCTATTTAACTCTGGCCTTGTGTCGAAAACTTCTGTATTTCTGTTTCAAGCCTCTATGTTACAAAAATCCTATTGAGATCAATAGTTGATCAAGTATAGATAAGCTATGATGTAGTTGGAAGACAAAAAAAAAACAAAGATGCTAAAGAATTTCCAAATCAAACAGAAGCTGTTTGAATGTCATCTAAATCGTTACTAGTTGTACCACCACTGGTCAGGTGTCCGTATAAATCAATTCTGATTTGAACAAAAGAATCAGACCGAAGCTTCAATATCAGGGTCTTCTCTAATCATGCCATCAACAACGTCAGATTTTGGAATGCCATCTGAATTCTTATCAGGGGTTGTTTCTTGATCAATCACTTCTATCACGTTGTTTCTTGAATCTGACAAACTCGAATCCTTGCTTTTACCCCATATGATTAAGTATAGTCCGAGAACAATGATTAATGCTCCAATAATCCTGAATCAAAATATCATAATACGAAAGGGGGAACTGTCAGGTTACATTAGCCTATACTTAAGTGAAAAGACTCAAACAAAAGGTGGGAACTCAACCAATTTACTGGTATATGACTATATGGGTCAATTTGGATATCTCTGACGGGTCAAACGGGTAAAAGTAAATAGTGTGCTTGTAATGGATAAAGCCTCTTGAATTTTTCAGTTAGAAAATATGGATTTACAGTAATAACAATATACTTTATATAATAAGATGTATCATTTTAACTAGTAATACAGCTTTAAAAGGAAAGGACTAGAAAAAAGGTTAGTGGGCCAACCTGACTTGGCCAATTTTAACAGGCACTAAAGTTAGCTGTTTTGACTTTTGACGTATTACCCAACCCAGTTGACCCCTCTTTAGTGTCACCTCTAGGTTAACTGTAAGTACCTTCCCAAGTTCATTTGTTCGCCAAGAGTAAACGAGCTCACAATTACAACGATCACCATCCCAAGGGGATTAAAGGCTGTCACGAAAAAAGGACCTTTTTCCTTCATCACTAGACCTGATACATAGTAGCTCGCTCCTGATCGAACTATTCCCTGTGTTGAACCAGAAAACAAGTGCCCAACATAAATACAATAATAAGAAAATAGAAGGAAACAATAAATTAAAATTATCCCTTTCTTACACTATATAACGTGGCAAATAGTTTGGTGTCCCATTTTATAGACCAAATTCCGGGTCTCCCCCTCTCAATAATAAGAGTCATCGCAGTGCCTTGCAAAGCACCCATCATACAGATGAGCGTTGTAAGAGACAATTGAGCAGGATATTTCTTCAATGTCACAGCCTACAAATAAGAAACAAAACTCACATTTGTTGTACGTACAATCCATAGGTGCATCATGCATTTGTACTCCACTATAAAAACTAGACAAACTGCCACACAAATGCAGTGTGCCACATACTTTACTTTTTCATAGTCGTGGCACAATGATGATGTGAAAATTGAGTGGTTGCGTAGAAATTTCGACACATCGACTAATGAACGGGTCAAATATGTTCACCAAACAGTCAAAAGTAACATAAAGTGTACTTTTAGTAAATACAACCTCCTACGTAAAAGTTAAAATTAACAGTGTAACAACATCAGCCACACCCCAACTCGCTATGTTTCAGCCCGTAGCTATTTACACGTTTGATCTATTATCGAACCCACCTGACCCAACCATTTTGCCACCTATAGTAAGCTGGTTACAGATGGTTACAGATTTACCTGAAGGATGTAAAAGCTAGCCCAACAAAAACAGCCAGCAGTTATCATGATTGCACCCTTGAGATGGTGGTCTTCAGAGACTGTAGCAGTTGCAGGAGGGTGGTGCACCCTACTCATATTAGTCCACGGCAATGGGATAGGTGGTCCATTGACAAGGGTCATCACCATGGCACCACCTACTGTCACAAGGGTTCCTATGATCTTGGCTTGACTATGCAATCTTTTTATGTTCACCTTCTCAAGCCTACCAAAAACACATGCATATGAATCTATCTATGAGCACATAAACCTAGTTTTGATTATACATTTACCAAGTCGTGCTGTACCTGAATATCCACGCCATGAAAAATGTCAAGGCAGGGAGAATGTTACACATTGCTATGGCGAATGTGGCGGTGGTATATTTCATTCCTGTATAATACAGTATTTGGTCCATAACAGGCCTAAGTTCACACAAAATAACTTGTTAGCTACACATACAATCAAATGTCAATAAGAATACACAAAATCAAATTGTAATGTCATTAGGCCCTAGCACGTACTCTAATTGTGCAAGCAACATTATCTTCAAGAAAACAGACAATGTCATCTCAGGTCGCAGTTTCCTGTAATATTAGATTTATTAATATCATTACCATGATCATATTTAACATTGCCAAATATGAAAGTGCATAAAAAAGTAACAAGCTTTAGTCTGATTTCTGTTTTGCACAAGACCGAAGCTCGTTACCTTTACTCTGCAACATGCATACATTTACAACACTTAAACACATTGACAAATGATTTTTGACCTTTCAAAATACAGAGCAAAAGGCCCAAAAATGACGACTGCAGCCACATTTCGATAAACAGAAAATGTGCAAGGATTCAAGCCTTTGTTTAAAGCTGACTTTACTATAACCCCATTAAACGCATATCCCAGTTGAAGGAAAAGCACCCCGAGGTACGGCTTCCCTTGATCAACATAACGAGACCACCGATCCCCGGACATTTCCTTCATCTACCCTTGATGTCTCTCTTGACAAAGAGAGTGTCACATATGGGGTTTAAATATGCAACTACATGTTATAAATACATTGCATAAACTACTTACTGTAATGTCCTCCATTAAAGCATGTCTTAAGAAGTTCAAGAAGTGCACTACATACATTGTCTCCACTTTTTATGTTACTTTTATGTTACGAAATAACAAAGTGAAACAATTTCTTTTTCTTAACCCGACAAACCATAGATTAAGTTGTCTGTACTAAATTTTCTGTTAATTTTGTTATCAGTCTTTTCAGATCATTGTTAAAAATGCTATGTAAAGTATGATAAAATTTAGGAACACGAGTTTCTTTCTAAGGTATGACACATGGTAGTATTCTGTAACTAACACTACTTCCATAAATATGTACTATTACGTATCTTTTAGCTTAAATATGGCAGGCATATATCGTGTATCTTTATAACAACTACATAAATATTACGTGATCATAGCGTGTGTGAAATGACAAACCCTGCAAAAGTTGAAAGTTGTTTTACTATATACACATTTAAATCGACTATTGATTGTAAATTTGTATGTAACACTTCTTATCTTATCACAATTACATTTTTATTGGCATGTTTTAAGGTGTGTAAATATGCGATTAAATTAGTGATTGCAACTTGAAGTATAATTAGTTTAAACTGTTTGGTTACTGGTGAACACGATTCTCATTTTCTTATTATTTTAAAAAATCATTTTTGAGGTTATGCAAGAAAAATAGTTATTATTATCGCAAATGTAATATCACCTACTCGTCTTTAGTTTTAGAGAAGTCGATTCTAAATTCTTTAAGTCACATTATTCACTTTGAAAATGCACACACGTCTACACTATCGTCGCATGGAGTGAAGATTATGTGGGTCGAGCCGTCGAGGAGTGAAACAACACTTGCAATTTTGTATTTATTCGAATTTAATTAGAACATTTACTTAATAATATTAAAACAATTCATTGACCATAGATGACTTTGTTGGGAGATATCGATGCCAAATAGTTAATACATAAGTGCAACTTTGTCCAATAATAGCTTACAAAAGCTATGACCATAAGGAACTTTTGTACAACACTTTTTGTGGTGTGCACCCATTTGGTAGAGAAGTTTTTAACCATAAAGGAAAGACGATTACAGAATCTTTATGAACATTGGTATATGATGTTATTATTCGACTATATAGTGAAATCGTTTATCACGAACAGCCTGATTGGACTTATGCCACGTGCCATATTACATGTCGACGTAACTTAATATTGTCATGCGTATTGAGAGGGAAAATTAAGAACTAATAAGCTATGACCCTTGTTGTTACTATGACGCAATCATATAAATCTTGTATTCATGAATGAAAATTGATCTAATTCCGCCATGTTTGGTATTTTAATTGGGTTTCAATCTGTGAAGTCAATCGTGGACCAAAAAGCTACAGATGGTGGATATAAAATAACATTTTCGTATATCATAATCAATAATATATTCAGATGAATATATGTAGAACACTTGGTGTTCAAAAGTCAAGTACAGATATACAAGTTATATAGTTGTTCTGAAGGTCTTGTAAACCACCTACATCAAAGAAAGATGACATGTCCTTGCAATTTGCAGTACGTCATACCATTATGCCACATCATCGAATTAGATGTTTACCGGCATCATATATTTACCTTTAATAGAATATGGTTATGGTTATATAAGTAAAGATCATTTTGGTCATCATTAAAAGAGGCCCTCCATGTTTTAATTGATTAAAAGTATGGAGCAAGAGCAAACATCCATGTAGACTCCAACACAAGTGCTTTCTGCATCATGTCCTAATTAAAATAAGGTGCATTGAAAGAGAATTCAAAAAGTTAAAGTTCAAAGTATATGCTTGGGAAGATCCTCTTCTTACCCACCTCCCACCTCACTTCAAAAGCCATAAACAAAACCCAACTATCTAAGCTTTCATCCCTCTTTACACTTCCATAATACACACTCTATTTCCTATTTCTCTCTCTACAATGGGCACAGAAGCGACGGTAGAAGGTGGCGGCAACGAAGATGGAGATGGTAATGATGAGATCTAGTGTTAGTGGCAGTCATAATGGTTTTTAAACATCATTAGGGCAACTTAGACCTTTGGCAAAGTGTGTTAATACTGCTTCAAGAAAGAAATGTCCATATAAGAAGACTTTTCTAGAGGAAATGTGGTAATTTCACTTTTTTTTCCCCTTATAATGTCACCTTCTTTATCACTGGTTGTTATGAAACTCAGGCCGCGGAGGCTCGTATGGTTTTTTTCTATAATAAAGCTATTATTTGCAAATATTTATATGTATTTCGACCTTGTTATAACCTTTACATATAGCTTAACAATGACTACTGATTCATTATGGTAATTCGGGCCTTTTGGACATGCAAATAGTTATATGTATTTCGACCTTGTATTTCGACGTGTGTACTTGACTGTTTCATATAAACTCTGGGCCTTTTGGCCATCACCAATAACTCCTATAAATCTAACAACCCTTATATAAACTCTGGGTGGTATTTTTTTTTCCCAGGCACTACTTGTTTCATAGTGGCAATACACGTTTAACATTAAGCTATAACTATTACGTAGTAGTACATAAATGCCAATAATCATTTACTATCAAAGGTAACTTTGATGCTTGATCCCTCATAAACTTGTGAAAAGGGCTCATCAATAATAGGATTTGAACACAACAACTATCATAAATTAATGTAACAATATCAGATTGCACACTTATCCTATGAAAAACACCTACAATATCTGCTACATGTATCCAGCAAAGAAAATCACTTTTGAATAGCCAAGTAAAGTGGAAACATGCAAAATGTTGTTTCCTACTTGCACGATGGACAATGTGGCAGTAAGTTCACGGATAAGTGGATAACGATCAATTATAAAAACATTATTTGAACAATCAAAGGACTTTATTGAACAAACCTGTTTACGTAGATGATAGTAATCATGCTGTCCAGTCCACTATATCTTTCATCCCAATGCTAAAACTTGCATATATAGTAGTAGTCTAGTCACCAAATACAACCCAACTCTCAGGCATATCCTACATGCCACTATGCCGATGTGGCTACCTCCACATCCAGTTATCAACATATAAAAACACTAGAGATGGAAAGTACAAAGTGTATAATAAGCTACAAACCATGTTTCTGCATATACCCGTCCGGGGGTGGGATTGAGCATTGTTATTGTTGTTGTTAACCTTGTCTCTGCGTGACATCAAAAGACTAGATCATCGTTACTCATTTCAAAGAAAGCCCAATAGTGAACTGCGGTGTTCCCGGTTCCTCTGCTATGGACAAGCTCGTATATGAGCAACACAAACAACACACTTATTCAAAAAGGCAAACAGTTACACCCTAGCCACCTATACCTTACTCCTATTTATCTCAACCTTTTGGTCGATGGATCACCTCAATACGGTAGAGCAAAGGCCCTTCAATTTAAATAGAACGATATCAATTTTCTTAAACAAAGTTAATCGCCATTTTACCATAAAAGATTGTCTATATCAGAACCGAAGAACTGACATAAACTACCTTTCTCCATTTTATAGTCAAATATAATTCAAAGTCGTTGCACAAGTTGTTATCAGCATTCAGCAATAAGACAAGTGCACGTTGTAAAGCTTGCTTTTAAACTTACTGTTTCATATATGATTCTAGAGAATACATTTGTGAATAAAGTTTATTGCACAATTCATAAAGCACGCCCTTATAAGTGTTTCATAAACGATTCCCGTGAGAACCGTTGTGCAATAACTCATGAATGCTAAAAATATCAATGTCAATTGTCAAATCAAAGCTTTTGTAAATAAATAAATACGAGTAATTAATTAAAGTGGTTCTATGTGCATCATGATCACTAGACTATGAAATTCCTAATGATATAATTTCAATTACATTGACCTGGATCATTTTGACCTAATTACACCTAAATCGTTAAATCTATCGGCATTACAGTTCATATTTTTCCAAATTATATGGTGTTTTAGTAACTAAACAGCAATCGCACTACGGAAGCACTATGATACAAATTTACGGTCTATTCAATTATAGCAACCCTAAATTCAGTGATTAAGATATATCTGTCAAATTAATCGAGTTTTTAGAAAGTAAAGGATGAAAGTACTACTGTAAATCAGTTAAACACACCTATAGATTCACATAAATGTGTATCGTACAACTGTTCTATTGATTCGTGAAACAATGATACATGTCATAACTGAATAGAGAGGAGAATTCGAAACTCAACTGGACGCGCAGGTCCGCGACGGCGTTCTGCGGCAGTGACGATCTTCCGGTAGAGGGCGTGGCGGGAATCGTTTACGTGTCCATTGAATACTTGCTAGTTAATTGGACGTGCTTCAAGGGTTAACTTATATTGGGCCGTAAATGGGCTTATTAGAGGCTGAACCCATTTTCTTAAAGTTCCAATATTAGGCCTCATGCATGAGAATTTAACCAATTGTTACAGGTCATATGCCGTTGACCATGTACTAATAATTACTCTGTGTTAAGTGTCTAGATTACCAAACTTATAAAATACTACTATTATCACCACATCAATACACTTTGACTTTTTCATTGGACTTCCTTTTGAAGCATACATTAATTTCAGTTGCCTAAGAGGTCCTATTCAGTCAAAGTAAAAATAACGTCAATTTGCTACTAACTTTTTTATTTATTTCTGTAGTGTCCAAAAAGTTTTCTTCATTCCACGTGTCAAGATATTGTGCCTTGGGTTATTTTCGTAAATGGAAAAACTCGTATTCATTTTCTAAGAAGATAATACAAAGTCAAATGGAATCTGTATTGATGGGCCAACAATTATAGTCAAAGGAGTCAAACACATCTATACTTTGGGTAGTGACAAGCCACAAAATAACATGCACGATAGACAAAAATAACCTTTTTGGGTCAAAGCCAGCCACATATATACAATTTTCAGCATTTAATTAAAGTTCGAACTTGCAAATAAGATTGGATTGTATGAAGCTAGTCATGCGATGCTCCTCTTAAATTGTCATTTATTGCTTAAGAAATTTATTTTATTTTCCCTAGATTTCAAAACAACTTACTCATATTATTAGAGAATGGCTCATCTTAAAAAACATTAAAACTCAAAGTATGAGTTTTGTTAACGATTGTCCTTAAAACTCTTAGACTGTCGTTAAAAGAGTTGACATGCGTAAAATAGTTATACATTAATAATTTATTATGGGATCATAAAGCTTTTTACGCTCCGGGTACAAAGTGTCTATGCATGTTTTATAAAGAAAATTATTAAAATTATCGTTATCATTGTTCTCAAGTAAAACGGAGTAATAGCTAACCCAATTAACCAGCTCAACAAAGTATTCCGCACGAAGAAAACATCACCTTCTCATGTTTTTTTTATCTATATAATTCATGCTATAAAATTTAATAAATGGAGTAAAATAATAAAAGAGGACGGTTTCCATGGTATATAATACACAAGATAATTAAACAAGTCAACCTGGATTAAACTAACACCTTGACTGTGGCAGCCGCCCTTGATACAAGCATAAATGGCCATTCAACCCCCTTAATTCCATCCAAAATCCAAAATCTTCATATTTAGTGGTACAACTCTTACTTCCTGTATTTTTACCTCAGACAGATGCATTTTTGTATCTTCTTTCGTCACCTAACGAAAACCTTGACCGTTTTTAAGAAAAGAAAACAGATTATAAACATCGTTTAAATGAGTTGTCTCCTGCATAAGAGCAAAATTGTGCTTTAGGAATATTAATGCGTACCTTAATGCTCCTTTTGCAGGCTAACAATCGGTTAACAGCAGCATTGTTAACAAAAGTACATTGGGAATGAGCTACGACATCCTACCATCGTTTTCATCTCAACTGTACAACTTTGGTAAGTGCTGATTTTGAATCATTTTCTTTGCTGGTTCAAATAACTGAGATCTACTCAAATTAGTTTCAACTCGACTACTAACATAAGTTTTAACTAACTAAACATGCAGGAAGCATGAATAATGAAGCATCCTCCTCGTCCACCTTCCCTGAGGGACTTGCAGATATATTTGACGACGACAAAGTGTACGTATATAAATTATTACCCACCACACACAAAAAAAAAAAAAGTTTGAAAATTAACTGTGCAACTAATGCAGTGTTTAGTTAGTTAAAAACTGTTTTACCCTTTGCAGAATGTACTATTAATGCATTTTGTTTTTCCTTTTGGTGTATTTAGAGGTACAGTTAAACACCTATGTACTTCTTCATGTACAACACTCGACCCATTAACTTGTTATAAACATACTTATAAGTTATAACAATGTATGTATATTCACAGAACTTTCTACAGCAACAATTTCCGACTCGACCCAGAAGTGCATAACTACTATCAGCAGCCTGAGTATAGACTCGTTGATAAAGTTCCTATTCAGCGCCCCTTTATGATCGACTATCAATCTGCAGTCATAGTCAATAATCATAGTCCTGTTTTACAACAACCATTATCTCCCATAATGCAACTTCCAGATTGGAGATGTCAGCAGCAAGTATGTTTATATATTTGGTATTACTATAAAATTTATAGTCTTAAGTTGCAGAACAGAAAATTTCATTCTTATAATATTTTTAACGGTTTAGAGTTTACAATCAATGGAGAATCCTAAGAAACGTATGAATGATGTTCGTGATCAAAAGGTTGTGAACAAGAAACTAGCACATCCGCAACAAATACAACGAATTAGATGTGTAAGAGAACAGGTATCTATGATTAACTAGTAATTGGGTTCCCCATTTATTAAACGGTTCATTTTATGGACATTTTAACTACCAATGATGAATGAAATTAAAAATCATGATATGTGATGCAGGTGCCAATGAGAAGAAGCCAAAAGCTAGCTGACAAGATTACAGCCCTCCAGAAGCTCGTCTCTCCTTACGGAAAGGTTCTATTTTTTCGTCCATTTTCTATATTTTTCTGGATTCTATAGTTGTGAACAAAAGATAAATGTAGGATAACCAATTGGTTTTGAGTAAAAGATGCAAACGAATTTTATGACTTCTATGGTGCGCGCCTTATGCAGACAGACACGGCTTCAGTGCTTCAAGAAGCTCATATCTCTATCAATCTTCTTCATGACCAAATTCAGGTATACTTTCATTTCCTTAAAGCTAAGTTGAATGCGATAAAGCCATCTGACTACTAATTTAAATAGGAACTTTGTTATGTGAACAGAAGTTGCTGCAAGATACGCAGAACAATGAGGAGGTAGAAACAAGCTTAGGCAACAAAGGTCTATGTTTGGTTCCAGTATCAAGTGCTGACCAGCTCAACAATCTATGTCACCTGAAGCAGGACTTTATACCCAGAAACTTCTAAGTGCTTGTGGTCTAACAGAAATATAGAATCAAACTAACCATGCCCCTTGCTAGGATCATTTATATCGGTTATAGCACGAAAGAGACACTGGTACTTGTATAGCCATGTAATGTTCAGAAATCGTCTACTGTAAGAGTTACAAAACAAGAAGTTCATTCATATTATCGAAATCTCTAAAACTTGCAACTTTGAGTGAATGACCAAATATGCAGCCTATGACAGAGCTCATCCATGAAATCATTTATGAGTAACGTTTTCTTTTTGAGACATAATTTATGTAATTTCTTTATCACCATTTGTTTCATCTTAAACTTGATATTTCCGACCTATTTAAGTTTTTATTATTACTAGATTCTTATTTTTGAATTATTTATTTAAAAAAAAAACTGGT
Organism: Gnaphalium uliginosum; assembly: GCA_963930675.1. Taxonomy (NCBI): domain Eukaryota; kingdom Viridiplantae; phylum Streptophyta; class Magnoliopsida; order Asterales; family Asteraceae; genus Gnaphalium; species Gnaphalium uliginosum. Next base: position 3,801,237 of record OZ005682.1, on the reverse strand, counting down.
TCATCAGTTTGATATTTTGCCGCATGTTTTAAATGCACGCAACTTTTTTAAAATTTTAAACCAATACAAATCATTCATATGTTTAGCCATCATCAACCTCCATGAAACACAAATCAGAAAGATGAAACGAATCAATCTCTTCCAAACATTCAATCCTCATAACTTACTTTCAAAACACCTTAATTCCACCCGCAAAACCCTTCATAATTTCCCTTCACAAATTCCCCCAAACAATCACCACAATTTAATCAGCTTCATCTCCACAGCTAAAACCCTAAATCACCTTCTTCAAATCCACACCCAATTAATAGTCACAGGCTTCACACACAACAATTATACAAACACCAACCTCATACAATCATACTCATTATTCAAAAAAATCAATCTTTCTCGATTAGTATTTAATTCAACTTCAAACCCCAATGTTATATTATGTAATTCAATGATTAAAGCACATATAAGATCAAAACAGTACCAAGAAGCGATAATTATATACAATAAAATGGTAAATAATGATGATTTTACTGTACAGCCTGATAAGTATACTTTTACATTTGTACTTAAAGCTTGTACTTTGCTTTTGGATATTGAAAAGGGTGTTTTGATTCATGAAGAGATTGTTAAGAATAGGTTGGAATGTGATGTTTACATTGGGACTGGACTTGTAGATATGTATTGTAAATGTGGGCAGTTGATTCGTGCACGCGAGGTGTTTGATAAAATGCCTGAGAGAGACGTAGCTTTGTGGAATACAATGGTAGCGGGGTTATCGCAAAGTTCCGATTTTGGTCAGGCGGTGGAGGCTTTCCGGAGTATGCAGTTTGACGGTGGAGTCGAGCCGAATTGTGTCAGTTTGCTGAATTTGTTTCCAGCAGTTTGTAAGTTACCAAGTATTAGATTGTGCAAGTGTGTTCATGGGTATGTAATCAGGAGACATTTTACGAATAATGTTGTGAACGGATTGATTGATGTGTACTCCAAATGTGAAAGAACCGATATCGCTTATCGGGTATTTGAACTGATGCAAAATCCAGACGATGTTTCATGGGGTACACTGATGGCTGGATTTTCGCTCAACGGGTGTCACTACGAAGTCCTGGAATTATTTGATCAAATGATGAACAATTGTCTAAATGTAAATATTGTATCAGTTGTTAGTGCTTTATCAGCAGCTGGTGAAACACGAGACTTAGAAAAAGGAAAACTGATTCATGAATGTGTGAAGAAAAACAGGTTTGATTCTGATATTCGTGTGTCTACTACACTTATAACAATGTATGCAAAATGCGGTGAGTTTGAAAAGGCTCAAAATTTATTTCATAATCTTTCTGGAAAAGATATGGTAGCTTGGTCTGCAGTTATTGCGACTTTTGCACAATCTGGTAATCACGAAGAAGCAATTTCTTTATTTCGTGATATGCAGTATGCGGGATTTGAACCAAGTATGGTAACAATAGTTGGTGTTCTTCCAGCTTGTGCAGAGTTATGCTGTGAGAAACTAGGAAAGGGTTTACATTGTTATTCAATTAAAAATGGAATTGATTCTGATATGTCTTTAGAAACTTCACTTGTTGCCATGTATGCTAAATGTGACGATTTTAATTCAGCTATGACTGTTTTTGAAAGGATGCATGATAAAGAAATAGTGGCATGGAATTCTTTAATCAATCGGTATGCTCAGATTGGTGAGGCTAATCTTGCATTAAATATGTTTTCTAGATTACGGTCGGCCGATGTGCACCCTGACCCTGGAACCATCGTGGGTGTGGTTACATCGTTGGCCCATCTGGCCGATCTTCACATTGGAACCAGCGTTCATGGGCTAGTTGTGAAATACGGATTTGAATCAGATTGTCATGTGAATAATGCTCTTACTGATATGTATGCGAAAACCAGAAGCCTTGCTTCTGCTGAACTTTTGTTCGGTTTAACCAAAATTAAAGATCATGTACTATGGAATGTGATGATTGGAGCATATACACGAAATGGGTATGCTCAAGAATCTGTTGTTATGTTTCACCAAATGAAAGCTGAAGGCTTTCGACCTGGTTTAGTCACATTTGTGAGTGTACTTCCTGCAGCCACTTACTTGGCTGACGTAAAAGAAGGTTCGTCTTTGCACGCTGCGATAATCTGCATGGGTTTTCTTTCTCATACCATTATTGGGAACGGGCTTATCGACATGTATTCAAAGTGCGGGCGTGTTGATTATGCCAAGGCTGTTTTTGATGAAATAAAGGATAAATATACAGTTTCTTGGAACGTAATGCTGGCTGCATACGCGTTAAATGGCCATGTGGATTGTGCATTTAAGTTTTTTTCACTTATGCAGGATACTGTTGTTGAAATCGACTCTGTGTCGTTTTTGAGCTTGTTGTCTGCTTGTAGACACGCGGGCCTAGTTGAACAGGGCAAGGATGTGTTTAATTCAATGGAAGAAAAACATTGTATTGAGCCAAAGTTGGAACACTATGCTTGTATGGTGGATTTGTTAGGGAGAGCGGGTTTGTTCAATGAAACTTTAAGGTTAATCGAGTCTATGCCAATTGAACCAGATGCTGGAGTTTGGGGCGGTTTATTGGGTGCATGTCAAATGCATTGTAATGTAAAGTTAGCAGAGTTAGTAGTAGATAATCTTGTGAAGTTGGAGCCAGGAAACCAAGCTCATTATGTGGTCTTATCCAGTATTTATGCAGAATCAGGCCGATGGGCTGATGCAAGAAGGTTGAGGATGAAAATGATCGATATGGGAGTTAAGAAAACTCCGGGGTGTAGTTGGGTCAGCGAAAATCAAGATCTACTGATGTCGGAAGGATGATAAAACGAGCTTATAATGTACTATAAGATGGAGTAGAAGTTATCTGTAGAGGTTTTTCATTTCATTTGTGCATGATGTAAAATGTAAATTTTGACATGAATGTTTCTGATCTGGAATTTAGTCATGAGCTTAGGCTCTCTTGTTACCGAAGTATAGAGAAATGCTATTCTTAACGTTACCATAATGCCAATATTAGTCCAAAATAAAAATAGTTAAAAGGGCCCAACAGGGTTCGAACCGGTGACCTCTTGATCTGCAGTCAAATGCTCTACCACTGAGCTATGGACCCGTTTTGTTATAATCAGAGATTAGACCCTTAATAAATTATAGTAATAATTATCAATAAGAACATTGTTATGTAGTATGTACTTATTATGTTCAATTGATTCAAGATTTTTTAATGATATAAATAATGTATTCATTACTAAGATGATAAATATATTTAGTCTGAAAATTTATTTAGAAACCGGCCTCATTTGTATACATCAACTCATTCTATTATTTGACATGTTACATTTTTTAAATCATCACCTCTCAAATTTATAAAATTGAAATGATTTTTAACATATCCTTCAAAAACCTAAAAAAACTTGTGAGGAAGGAATATGTACAAAATAAACTGTTTTAACTTTTGTACGGTACACGCGTAAATTTACAGCCACGATGGCCAAAAGCGTACAGAAAAAGCAGCCCCAACGTCAAAACCAAATTCAATCGTGTTCCTACACGTGTCCCCCAATCTTTCTTAAAACCTCATTTTTTCATATTCCCCCCAAAATTCATCATTTCAATCACCACCATATAATCATAAACCCTAACATAAAAATTCCCTCATTTTCGTACCAAAAAATGACGGAATGTCTTGACATGTCACTCGATGATATCATCAAGAACAACAAGAAGTCCGGCAGATCCGATACCAACACCACTTTCAGACCCGGTGGCCGTGGTCATGGCCGCACCGGTGGTCGCGGTTCGGATTCTGCTTCCGGCCCGACCCGACGTTTTGATAACCGTGTTTTGAGCCGTCCTAGCCCTTACTTTGTCCCTCAGGTAATGATTTAGGCTTTCTTTTAGGGGAAAATTACTTCAGTAACATATTTTTTTCACCTACATTTAACTTATTTCGCACACAATAGAATGAGAGGAAATTTAGTAGTCAAAACTAGGTCAGTTTCTCAGAATTTTTTGAAGAATCGGTAATATGTAAATCAGGCAATATTCGGGAGCTATTAACATTATAGTTGTATGCGAAATATAAGTTTTGATATGTGTTTTAGGGTTAACTGTTGTGATTGCAGGCTTATCATGTGCAAGAAATGCTGATTGGAGGCAAGGGTAATTCTGAAGCAGGGACAAAGCTTTATGTCTCTAACTTGAACTATGAAGTTAGTAATGAGGATATCAAGGTATGTATATATGGATATACACACACAGCTGTTTTAACCGTATTGTGGTTTATTTGTGTTAATTTCAAAGAAATTATTTCCTGATGATTTTGCTTGATAAATGTTATAGAATTTGAAATTTGAATGCTATTTAAGATTTTTATTAGGCTGTGTTTGCATCTTTTGCTGTCAAATTTTTTGTTTTGTGAGCTTTGGGATTGAAATCGTATAAGTAGACAATCAGGTAGCTTCAATGAAGAACTTTGTGATAATACTGGTATATATAATATAGTGCCTTTGTATTTGGAATCTTGAACGTTATCTCATGTATATCGTATAAAGGTGTTGATAAATGATAGAAGATGGTCTAATTACACAATTTGGTGGCATTGGGAGTTTGAGAAAAGGATATTATAGGAAGGCAAAAGCTTGGTATTTTTAGGATGGTATCATATAACACTGTTGTATTCGAAGTTGAACAAATTGGCAGTGTATTTATGAAAAATAAAAAAATAAAAATAAAGAAAGAGACAAGAGTAGGAAGGCAAAAGCTCGGTTGAGTCATGATGATTCACTACAATTGGGAATAGGAATGTTTTGACTAATTGATACATCATCTAACTTTGTATATATACATGTATAAGATCCGTTACTTTTCTCTAACTCTGGTTTCATATCGTACAAATGCGTTTTCATTAGGACCACGAAAGTCAATTTTGTGTGTGAGACATCACATGCTTTCGTTTTCTCTGTGCTATGAAAGTCGTTAACTGTAGTAAATTAAGGTAGCATTATCTCCCTGATTACTAAACTATTAAATATAGAGGTTGTGGTCAGATTGGTGTTCATCATGGACAGTACTGACATTACTAAGTTATTTTGCTGTGATCAGATTCAATTACGTGAAGTATCATATTTCTGGGGAATATGTTCTTTGTGTACCTTTTTTTTAAGTTCAAAAGAGCTGTTAAGATGTCAAGTTACTCTGAAGTACTTGAGATGATCTCCTTTTTAAGTTCAGTTGGGTATTTTCTTTTTCAGAATACTTTAATCACAAGTCTTAAGCACCATATTCATGTGGCCCATCTGCAGGTGCTATTTTCTGATGTTGGAAAATTGAAACGTTACTCGATCCATTATGATAGAAATGGAAGATCAAAGGTATATTAAAGTTTAGGTTTTCAAAATCCATTTGCAGATAATTTTTTATATGTGTCGGTACAGGTAGGTCATGCTGACTGGATTTTCTTTTTGTCGGAATTTTATAATAAATTAAATTACAGTTGGTGTTTTAAATTAAATCAGACATAGGTTTTGTGCTTTAAAATGACAGTTTTTTAAATCTTGTTTCCTTTTTAGCTATTTTTTACCCGGTTGGAGATACATCATAGCCTGAATCAACCAATCTATAAATAAATGTGTAGAAATTCATGTTGCAGATATAGTTGCATCTACTTGTGTTATATAGAAGTGTTATTCTGACAGGGAACTGCAGAGGTTGTGTTTGTTTGCCAGTCAGATGCAGTTGCAGCAATGAAGAGATATAACAATGTACAGCTTGATGGCAAACCTCTGCGACTTGAATTGGTTGGAGTAAACATTGTTACCCCTGTACCTATTGCACCAATGCAAAAGGGTATAATGGGAAATAATCCCAACAATATTTCTCGGAGGTATAAATTCTCTATTTTCTTAAACTAGTTATTGTATCAGTAACATGACTATTCACTTTATTAAGTATCATGCACAATGCTTGCTAGCCAGTTTAATTATCCTCATAGAAATTTGGGATGATTTAGTGTGTTGTCTATGATTCATGCGATAAAATAACTTAAACATTATCAACTGGCGTTGTGAACGATATTATGTATGACATATGATGAACCTTATTCCGGTTGTATTATGTCTTTGTTTAGTGTAGAGTCCAAATGGCGGTCTCATGCTAGAGTCTCTGGACAATACACAATCAGTTTTATGTTCGTTTTTATCTCTAACATGTCATCGATAAAATGAAAAGATTAGCTAAAAATGAAATGGGTGAATGGATTGAAATTTGCCCAAAATATGGTTCTAATACATAGATACTCCCAAACTATTGTATTAAAAAAGATTTGTTAATATTTAACGATATTTGTTGGGATCACATTTGATACATTATAGATTTATAAAGAACTTGAAACTTTGGACCCTTAACACAACCACCCGACGGTGCCCATTTTCTATCCATTACTATGTTTTATTGATCCTAACAAGTGCTTTTGTGAACGTAGTCATTTTTGTATGTGCTTCAACTCGATAGCCTTTGTCATATTTTTTTCATTCAACAGCACCCGAGGAAGAACTGTCGGAAGAGGGCAAGATCATGGTGGTCATGGATCTCGTGGATCTGGAAAGGATCGGGCTCGTGGTCGTCCTCAGAAAGTATCAGTGGAAGACTTGGATGCCGATTTGGAGAAATATCGTCTGGAAGCAATGCACATAAACTAGAAATCGCACTTGACCCTTGATCACAATGGAATTACTTTCCTTGAACATGTTGAAAGCAAGATTTCTTGTAATTCAGCCGTGTAGGCCATTAACAAATCTTAAATAGCTAACAGATGGTGAAGTTAGTTTTGCTCCGTGGGTTGTGAATGACGTTTTACTGAAATTTTGGTGATTCTGCAAAAGAATTCCTGTTCAATTGCTAACTTGTGAAGTTTCTAGTCAGAATTTATATTCTTGCCTTTATGCTATGCTTGCAAGTTGCAACACTCAAACTCCCGTTGGTGTATGTTTGATTTGTTAGACGTTAACTGTACTAACTTCATGACATCTTCCGTACAGAACTCTGAGATTGACCTTGATACTGTTTGAAAAACCTTCATGCCACACAAGTTGTATACAAAATTATAATTTATGTTATTATCACAAGAGCGGCTTTGTTACAACAAAATCCAAACTCGCTGACTATCGGTTTAAAAGGTCCTCTATAGTCATTTATTACATAAAATGGAAAAAATGTGAAAGTTCTTTTTTCATGTAGTTGACCTTTTCTGATACCATCAGTCTTCAATATGTCAGTAACTTTATCGCGATATTGTTGAAATGAAAGCTAGCAAAACTACATGAAAACAATCAAATTTAAAGCGATGTTATCAAAAAGGATTGTATATACATTTGAGAGTGGAATACAGGCAACAACTAAGTTACAAAAATGTGGAGAAAAATGAACCCCAATACAATCAACTGAAAAACAAAAGCAAAAAAGGCATACATTTACACATCTAAAGTTACATAAATAACAAGATATGTACCATGCCATGACCCACACAAACCCTTTCAAAATATTTCACTTCTACTTGTACAATTTACGAATTCTCAACTCCAATGTTTATATACTGTGATTGCAGCATCCAGAGACCGATCTTGCAATCGCTGGTCTGATAATTATTCTTGAATTAACAACCTCAAAACATGTCAAACCTCGAAACCGGAACTAAAAAGTCAACTCCCAAATCTCATCTTGTTCAGGAATAAACACAAATCCTCGGCTGAAAATAGCATGGCTTCAACTTTTTGATGTGCAGATGGTAAAAACTTTTGTTAGCAGATAAAAACATTCAATCAATAGAAAGGTATCCAGACAAAAATAATAATAATAATAATAAGTATATTGAAGAAAGGACAGTACCTGAAGACAACGCCTTATTTGATACTTGAAATGAATGTGTACAAGTTCATGTATGTATGTTGGATGTCTTGCATTCTGCTTATTTATTTCCACCACACACCCGCTTTCAAATTTCATCCCGAGATCAAGAATCCAAACAAAGCAACAAGAATAAGAATAGAAACATGAGAGTGACTCACAACAAATATTTGTAAAGAAAAGCACTGATTCAATTCAATTTGGTGTGCAGTTCACGAGTCATGGCTAGACAATGCTCCTGAGTATTTTGACCAAACTAATAAGCATCTTCTACTTCGTGATATCAGCGGTTCACTCAGCTTTGAGTCAATAAAAAAGGACTCTTAAAAGACTATATTGTTAGTGCAAGCTAATTCCATAAACCTTCACTAGATAATTGGAGTAGACCACGCATTTGAAGGTAAGGATTTTCCAATAATTTCTCATTGTTACTCTGCACATCAAATTTATTGTTATTACAATCACTTCTTTGACTAAAGTACGATCTTACTTACTTATTTGACTATCTGCAAAAATACTAATAAATTTTAGTAATTATAATAACTTATTTGACTAAACTACGATTGACGTACCTGCTGAGCTCTGGACACAAGAGAGGAAAGTCCACGCTGGTAATTATCCGCTTCTTCGGTCATCATCCTCTGCAAAAATTATATGTCTTTCAATAAGATTGCTACAATGTTTAGCCAGTTAACTTATTCATAGAGAATAAAATGCTTTTTAACCTTTAAAAGGAAGGTTGACGAAAAATAAGCCACTCTGGAGTCAGTATCATCCAGTAGCTCCCTGTCAAATACCATTGGACTGCTTAGTTATATGATTTGCGAAAAGAAGTGAAAACCGAGGAACACAAAGCTTAAAGGTGCAACTTCTACCCATTTACTTGAAACGGGGTCAATTTGGGTTATGGTTTATCTCTAACAGGTCATATAGGTACAAGAAGCGGGTCAAAGGTCGCATAAAGTGTATGTTAAAGCATAAAACATTTTATTCAGATAATTATATTGTTACTTGAAAACATAATTTTTGTAACCACATCTGACATGTTAAGAGTAATTAATTAAATATAACCAAGAAACACAAATTTGACCCCTTACCCCACCCGCCCATTTTGGCATTTGCCACCTGACTAAAGATATAGATTTACCTGAAGAAGTCTTCTCCGCCAACTTCCTTGAAAGCATCAGGGTCTGCGGTGCATTTACCAATTAACAATAAGAGAAGGGTAGATCTGATATCTGATGTGGCACCAGGTAAGTTCCCTCCACCTTTACTACCAACAGAAACACCGAGTGCAATATTGTCTGTAGCTGCTGCCGCTAGTTGAATCAACGGCCAGTAAAACAAATCTGCAGGTACACGTGCAACCAATTGCATAGGAACAATGGCCTGTCCTTGAAGGAGCAGTGCCGCCATTGATGCGGTCTCACTGGTAGGATTGTTTGTGTTGTTCCCAGATCTGCCCTTACAATTTTCCACTGGTTCCCAGCAAAAGTTCTCTCTTACAGGGAGATCTTCCATCACACTCGTATTTCTATTCCAAACTGAGTAATTAAAACTCTTGGAATGACGTAATGTTTCTGCAGATGAGGATTTGTTTCCAGGAATAACTTTCAGGCACAATTGAGAAAACAGAATGTCGCACATCTATTCAAAGCAGAAGAATAAGCGAAGAGTCAAAATAAGGGCAAGCAACAACGTCAATTTTAAAATAAAACCATCAATTGGGAATTCATACAAGAAATTTGGTTTCTGGTAATATATATTGCGTAAAAAAACTGCCAACGTTATTAGTTTAAGAAAAGGGTTGCATAAAAGGCAACGAACTTTATCTGATATCTGCTTTTTGGGTAAATAACTTTCAAGAAGTTTAAACGTAGGTAAATCAAATCTTCTAAAAGTGTGAGGTTTTATACAAAAATGGAAGTTCCTACCTTTTTATTCAATGCACCAAAAACTAAAATGTTTCACATACGCTCTTTCATTTTCCTATAATTCCCCCCCACCCCCCCCCCCCCCCCCCCCCCACAGGCGGGCGCACTATAAACCTCACAGCCTCGTATAACAAACCAAAAATAAAAAATCCATCAGTTTCATCAAAAAGAATCTACCTTCAAAATATTCATGCGGTCTGTTACGTTAATCTGAGCCACCAAGGATAACGCGCTGCTCATAATATCAATTACAGCATTTGCCTTATCAAGGCGGGTTTTCCCTTGAGCATCATTGTTAACTGAATGCTGTAACTCATTCTCATCCAACAAAAATTTGCAACGCATGAGAAGTCTCTCGAGAACAAAAAGGAAGCCCCATCTTATGAGATTATTTTTGGACTTCAGAAGCCCACACATAAGCCAGATGGGGAGTGGAATATCTAACTCGGGCGAATAATCTTTAACAGAAGCAAGTTTAATTCTCTTCTGCAGATTCGTTATGTTTGACCATATGGAATCACTGTCATCATTTATTTCTGCTATAAGCAAATCACCCAACCACACATACCCATTTTCACGAATGGCAGCTCGTTCTGAATGAAGAAGAGAATGTAAAGTGGCCCAAGCAAGCTTCACCTTCAAACCATAACTGTTTCTCAGAACTCCATCTTCAAAGCTCTCTAGATATTTGTAGGATTTTGTTAGTTCTGTCATATGACTGAATTCTTTGTCTAAGTGAGTCAATGATCTTAAAAGTGCGTCAAATTTCTCCATGATCTTCTCCAAGAGCTATAAAATGAACGTAAACACAATAAATCATAAAGACATAGAGTTGGTATATTTTCCCAGGGAATCACTTAAGCAAAAGCATGAGAACTAGAGGTGGCAATTTCAGTCCATTTTCTTAAAAATGGGTCGAGTTGGATTACATTGTAACTCCAACGGGTTGATTAGGGTTATATTTACACTCCAATGGGTCAAATGATTCGATGTTGGAAAGTTAGCAAAAAACAAAGCAGGTTAAATGGATCAAAAGTAACCCAAAGCGTTGTCCAAATGTTTTCAACCTCCAAAAATAACTCAACCAAATAAACTAAGTTATTATTGTAATGACAAAAAATTTGTAATCATGTTTACCAAATTAATTATTTGAGTTAAAGAAGAAGAAAATGAGGACATAAAAAGAAAACAATCAACCCAATGACCAAACTTATCTGACATGTAACCCAGACTTCCCATTTCTCCACCTCTAATGAGAGCTAACGGATCAAAACAAAAGGTTTTGTGACTACCATATTGAGTCTTTCACTGTTGGAGTATCTTGGTAATGCAGCGGATATTGACCTCCTTAAAATATCACCGATACCTTCTATGCCAAGCTTAACCGAAATATGTAAAGCTTCAGGTGCATCCGCAAGAGTGAGCAATGATGCTATTGGTTGAATCTCATCATTGCTATACTCAGAAAGTCCACTGGCTATACAACTCTCATTTATTTCATGCACAACATGGTCAAAAAGCACCAAATACAGATTTCTCCTGCCTTCTCTAGAGTTTGAGATCACTAGCTGCATATGCAAAAGAAAAGGTTTCAGTATTTTGACCATACAAAAATACTAAATAGGATTGAATAGCAGAGTCTAATATTTCCAATTTATTTGCATAGAGTACCTCAATAAACACAAACTCAATTCCTCCAATCAGATCAACCTGATCCACCAGAAATGTTGGTGTAGATGTGGTGGACCCCTCAGGGGTTTCATAAAACATGTTTGTTAGCATATTAATCAACTTGCAATGAACCAACTCTGCCCAAGAGTTTCTCCTGCTAATTTGTATAAGCAACTTAATAACCTGTGAATAGAATAATTTATCACACACCATGGATATAAAATTTGGTATGTGAAACTGTGAAAGACTAAGCCATGTCATTTAAGTAAAAACTATTTGCATATACACAGATATACATAAGAAAGTACTTCCAGAAACTGCCATGGCAAATTCAAAGATAACTTGCTCAAAACAAATTTATTTTACAAGGTGTAGACTGTAGAGGAATATTATATATCTATCCCTATTATTGAGACTGAGAAAATTTTAACTCTTTACATCCGCCTAGTAAAGAAAATGTTTTCATTCAAGTGTAAAAGAAGGTAACACTGAAATTGGGACAGAACAACTCACTCTTATGTCAAGACCTTTTAACCTGCTTCTCCGAATTTTGCCTCTATCACAAACAAAATACAGTAAACAGCTGAGGGCAGAAGCCCAGACCGATTCTTCCTTTTCTTCTGCCTGCAAGTGAATACATTTTCTTGAAACATAGTCCATACAAACCAGGGGGTACCAGCTTGTTACAAGAACTCCTTAAACTTTAGAGAACATAAAATACTAAAGATTTAAAATGTTACCTGCACAAGAAGAAGAAGGACTTCATACAAAATGCACAATATCCATGATTCAAAGTTATTTATTGCCGATAAACTTTGGGCCTTGAGGTAATCTGGCTGTCTCGTACCTCGAATTGACAGTTTTTTGTCCAGGTATGGTTCTTGAGAGTATTCTTCCTCAATGGTGGAAGCATCATCAGCTAGAAGTGGTTCCAATAAATGACCATGAACCCCAAGGTTCAAAATTAAGTCAAAAGCACGAACTTTTGAGGTCAGCTGTGAAGAACTAAGCATTTCCTGAAAGTGTAACATAGAAAAGGTAATTAGACGGTGCATCTAATAAATAAGATATCAATAGAACATGTAAGGGAAACAGAACCTCAAGCATAGATAGCAAGAGTGGGGCAGCCACCCCAGAGTCCAACACGTACCTACATAATAAAATATTTATTACTTTCCACAACATCAACAAACTTCGTGAAGAAAAAAATGCATACATTCCTCATGGAAGTAAGCACGTATAAAAACTAACTTCATATCATGAAAAATAAACCAGTGAAGTCAATGAACAAGCAAATATTCAGATAATGACTTACATGTCAATTACAAGTTTGATTAGAACGCTCACAGCCACATCCATCGATGGCTTTCCACTGCTGCTGCTAAGTTTAGATGAGACCGTCATCACATTAGCGATTGGAGATGGCTTTTCTGAGCAAACTGCAGCTATAACTTCTCCCACTTCAACAGGATTCAATTTCAAGGGTTGTTGTTCACTGAACAATTGAAAGCACCAAGAGTGAGAGCAAGTAAACCAAATTTTGGAAAGGAAACGAAAAAAAACTAAAATGCTGAACCGGAACATATATACATCACATGAGATAGTTCTCCCTCTATCAATGTTTCAGTCTTCGTTTTCGTTCATCGAGTGTTAAAATTGATTCCTAGAATAACCTAAGACCCAGAAATTTACAAAAAAAGAAGCTTGCAATGCATTTATACCTGTAGTGTCGATATTGAAAAAGTGGTCGTGAACGAGGACGGAAGGTTGTCATAGGAGAATCCTCCCTGCAAAACAAGGATAAATATAGCACTATTTACGATAAAGTTGATAATATTGATGACAATTAAGTATCATACAGATATACAAGCAAGTTTCAACATACAAGCATACCAAATCTGATTAGGGCCAGTTTTGGAGCGTTTAGAAGCTGTAATCGCTCTCAAGTGAGCACGAGCAGAGGCAGAATTGGTAACAGTTGTGAGAAACGAAGGCTGTAGTAGTTGATCAAGGTAAGGCATGTCAATGCTACCAAAATTTCTCCAAAATTCACCTTTCGTTTTAGCTTCCATGTCCCCTAAAAGAAGAGCGGCAGCACCAACTTCAAGGAAATTGTGCTTGCTCATGTCTTTATGATTGAAAAGTCGATCACTACACAGTCAGATTTCCAAGAATTGTGAGAAGCCTCAATAGATGAAAAGCACTTATATCATGCAGCAGTAATAATAATAATGATAATGATAGTGATGATAATAATGATAATGATAATGATAATAACAACAACAATAATAATAATAATAATTATTATTATTATTATTATTATTATTATTATTCTAATTATCATTATTATTATTATTATTATTATTATTATTATTATTATTATTATTATTATTATTATTATAAAATAATGACAATAATGATACCTATCAGTAGAAAGTAAAGATGATTGTGGGTCCCCATGCCATCGCCATTTGAACACATCACTGGCTATGAATTCATCGTCTTCAACTCCATCAACGTCTTCAGCAATTGGCGAATCCAAGACAGATAAAGCAGAACCTTCTTTGATCTCAGAAGCTTCTTTACCAATATCTGGGCTAATTTGGGAATTAAAAGATTTGCTCATTAGTGATGATAATGATGGAAGTGGCTGTCTTGACGCAGAAGTAGCTCCAGCGAAAGCTGCTGGTTGGAATGATCTCTTTGGAACATGTTGAGCCACAAGAGAACGAATATAGTTTAGCGACTTCACAAGTCCACCTGAAGCAAAACTTGCAACAGGCAAAGGTGATCCATTTAAAGTAGTTGACGAACCACCGGTTTGCGGACTCAGAGATTTAGATGCTATTCTTCTGCTTGGGCTAACATCACACTCCATTATTATATTTAAACAAAAACGATCGATCTCTAATAGGGTCTCCTCACTTGGTTTATATCTGCAAAAAATACGAGATAACATATCAGTCTCTGTCACTTAATAATTTTCTGTCACTTACTCCTGTCACATAGGTTTTTTCACTGTGCACAAAGAAACCATTAATGACAAGGTATCAGTGAATATTATGAAAATGGGGGTTCAAAAACCATGCTCCTTGGCCAAGAAATGTCAATGAGTTCCTATTATAGTCAATTAAAGTATGGAGTTATTTCCAAAGTAACAAATGCAGCAAGCATTTTTGACATGTATAATTGCATAAAAATTCATAAATTCGTTATATTCAATTTTATCAACATTTACATAAATCTCTTATGTCATGCTCAAATGTTGTGCTAGTAGATAGTCAAATTCAGCAGCAACTGCTTGGGTAACAGATCATACATAATTCAATTAGGCATAGCAAACTTACTCCATCACCATTGTAGAATAGCAGGATAACTGAACGTCACAGGTAGCCAACCAGAAGTACATAGTTCAATTGTAACCTTCTACCAATCTACCGTACTTGAACACAAAAACATACCTATTAATGTACAATGGCTCACTATCATCATGGTTACGAAAGTGACCCACCCATCCCTAGATTTGTTTCCATGACTAGTACAGTAACAGCTACCTTAATCTCAATAAAAAAATTAGTCCTTAACCTACAATATAATGTACAAGCAGTCCTATTTCCATCGAGTGTACATGCTAAGCATGAGGGAGACTGCTTCAGAGTACTACTACTTTTGCTTCTAGTGAATAGTGGTTCTTAAAGTAAACTTCCAATAAGTGAAGCCCGAACATCAAGATGCTAGTTACATCCAACGGAACTAACATCAAATTTCACCATGTAATTCCAGCCGAGGAACATGAAATATAATATAACAAAATTTAATGAATCTTCATTTTAAGCAAAACAGTTAAGCACCAGGACTATCTCATTTGATGAATATAAACATTCTTGAAATAACAGAAATAAGCTGCCATAAAAACAGCACTAACCGCAGGAGATAACGTTTCAGAAGCGCCACGCACCTTGCAACCACTGCGGGGCTGTTACATATATAAACTTTGTATCAGAAGACAAAATAACTATATAGCTCTTCTCGGCATGCTTTTGATGACAAGCGTACAGCATACAAGATTTATTGCTTAGAGGGCATCTAGGTGAACAAGGATATTGATTATAACGACGAATCCATCTTTCTTATTGTTGGCAATATGATAAAGCTAATGATGATATTTGTTTTTGGTAGTCATTCAAAAATTAAAGGCAATTGCTTTTGGCAGAGTATAAGACAAATCAAACAAATACGTACTATTGCTACTATTGATGCATTGTTGATAGAACATCTAAGTGGAAGGAAAAAAAAAAGACCCTCTCAAATGGTTGGTACATCCTCTATACTAGGAAAGCGTCAACCCAAAAGGTATGTATCACTACTATCAGTAAAGGAAACAACACCCTGTTGTCATGTATTAAGCAATCTTATTATATAAGACCAAATTACATAGTGGTACTGATTATATGCTATTGTACCCTAAACATTATCACGATATTAGAGCCAAGACTTCAATAGCCAAAGAGTAGATAGCACTTCATGAAGTATATAAGCTGCCAATATGGAAAGAACACACTTAAAAGATATGTATATGTCAAACATCACCAAAAACATCGAGAAAAAGCTTATAATAAGCAGCAGATGTATGTTAAGAACCTTCGCTCTCTCTCCGCAAGTGTGTGCTCTATTATCACACCATAGGCCAGATCAGTAGTTGTATGTGATGCTAAATAGTCCTGCCAAAAAAGAAATCAAATCTGGTCACTTGTCAAAATAAGTGTTCAAAATGTTACTAGTTTAATGATATTTTACAAAAAAAAAAACAGATAAGGATATAGTTATGACCCTGATGAGAGCTCCTTGCCAATTCTAACCAATAGAAATAACTTTATAAAAAGTTACGCCGCACACAAGTACGGTGGTAAAACTTCAGACACTTCACTGTGGCAACGGTATAGCGCAAATCTATCTCTTTTAAGTTGAGGGTAATGAATTCAATTACCAATTATGTAAGATTGTGAGTGCACTCCTCAGTAATCAAAATCAAGATAATTATAATCTTCACTTATGTGGTTCTATCAAGTCAAGGTTCTATTCTAAATTATACTCCACTATATATGTTTGAGCCTCACATCTTACACCGTGCGAAAATTTGTCTATGAGTCCATATCAAATGCAACTATGATCTCGATTAAGGTTCATGTGACAATGACCGCTCAAAACATTTTAGTCATAAATACATTACAAACGATCCACTAATCACCATTAGAACATTTAATTCTCGCCAGACTCTACATTATATAACCCAAACAACTTATTGGGTACATTTACAATTAAACCCATATTGTTCCCCCAATTATCCCAAATTCAAAATTAACCAGCTTTCTTACACAATTAAACTATCTCACTAGCCTAAAACACTTCCAATTTCCTCTACCTGCTCAAACAACATAATTACCCAACCAATAACCATCAAAACCCTAAGACACACACATGAGCGGAATTACAGTTCCATGTTAATTCACAACAATGTACATATATGCCTATATAATCCAAATCACACAAGGTCACTATTAAACCCTAGCTATGAGAAGTATTTTAAAGTAGGGGATCTGAACAAATTAATACAAAATTAAAGTTTGTACGTACCCGTAGTGTCCTGGAAGCTTCTGAAATGACGGCGGAGGAGCTTCCATGGACGGAAAGAAGAGAAGATGATAAACAATCGGCGATTGCACGGCGGAGGGGCTCCGGCGGTTTTTTGGAAGATGAAGATCTGATAGCCCTGGAGATACCACCAACGCCGCCCAACTGCAACCTAGAGCTGGTGGCAGGACTACGAGGACCACTGTTGAAGCTCGTCGACATCTCTTGTGATATAGATATAGCGTCAGTGTATCTAACTATGTGAAGAAAAAACACACTGTTGTCTCACTTACATTTTTCACCAATCGGAAACTTTTTTTTCTTCCTATTATGTTTGTCTATTTGTCTATGGGAGAGAGAAGGCGTTTTTTATGGTTAGATTAGAGAGGGATTTATATTTTTTATTTAAATTCAACGTAACCTTACAATATTAATTTGTACGGTACAAGTTTTAATTACACAAGTACGGTAAATTTATCAAAGTGTTTCGTAAAAATATCACCACACTTTTTATTTACATTTAACTACAACTATACTTATTTAATTTATTTTATTAACTAGAGAGTACAATAAATAAGACAATATCAATCATCAATCAATGTGAAAAGAAAAAAAAATACACTAGTAAAACTTTTATTTGATTATATTGGTAGTTTACTATTAGCAATGTTAATAAGATAGTCAAATTTTAAGAAGTTGATTTCTTAAAAAAAAAATTGACCGGCTCACGCCAAATTATAAAAAATAAAGAAAAAAAAAAAACTTAACTTGAAAATTTTATGAATACTGATGATCTCGTTAGAATTTTCTTGTATTCTTTCATTCACATTAATTATGTACGGGATATTAATATTAGTGTAAGTGTACAAAGAGGTGTAGATGAATCCACGCGATTGACTCATGCCTTTTTGACCTATTATTATGCCGAACCAATTTTGTTAGTTCGCGGAGCTAATGCACAGGGAAGAAGCTTAGGAGGAGAAAGTTGCCACGGTCAAAATACTTTGACTCGAACAACAGCATCAACACCGCGAAAATCAATAGTTTGAATGAAGAGAAAAAAAAAGTTATTAAGTTTATTTTCAAGTATACGCTTATACAAAATATTAGTTGTAACTAAAGATTTAATACACACAATTATAATGTACTATTTTTTTAATTACTACATCCTTTTGCTCAAATAAAGTTACGGTACATCCATTTAAATAGAAACCTCTGAAATAATAAAAAATAAAAATAAAAAAGTATTCGACTAAATCTTAAGGTTTATTTAGTAAAGTTGTGAACAAAAAATGCCAATTACATACTCTATATGAAGAGATACTAGTGTGGATATTACCGGGTGAACTCAGTCAATATTTAATATATCTATGCCACGGTAATATAGTATTGAATTAATTATTAATGTACGCTTTAAAAAGTATTAGTGATATCAATATATTAAATTACTACATAATCGTTTAAAAATACACTTATATGATTATTTGTAAATAGCCTAATGAAGTAGTGTTGTGTAACACCCCAAAAAATTTGTAAGTCTTATATTCATATAGAAGTATGTTATTTAAATCCTTGTATTTGTATTTGGTGTTAAATACAAATTTAGTTGTAGTTAGAAACCTAAATGAGTTATAAGTTGAAGGGCTAAAAGTGTTAAGTATGAAAGTGGAGGGTAGAAAATGAAAATATGAGAATATATCCTCTCCTCTTCTAAAATCTGGAAGAATCACTTTCTATTATATGTGTGTGTATATGTTCGTACGGGAGAGAAGAACACAAAAGAGAGGAACAAAAATTGAAGCTAGGCTTGGTAAATTTAGAGTTCTAAACTCTAATTCAATTCAACTAAGGTATGATATCACCCGCAATCCTCTAATTTGATTTTCATGAATGATTTTGTATGAACTCTAGAATTTAATTAGGGAAAAGGGGGTTAAATTAAGGTGGGTTTTGGGTGTGGGATGAATAAGTAAGTGTTTTGAGTCATATGCAAACATATAAGTGATATTATTATGAAAAGAAGTTGAATTGATGAAATTTTGGATGATGTCTAAACTTCATCTAATGTATATGTAAGTATGTAAATTAGATGACGATGGTGATTATAAGTTATTATTGTTGTCAAATGATAACTTAGTCACCTACATGTATGTGTAATGTTATGAGTAAAGAGTATGAATAATTAGGTAGAGATTTTGGGTGTGTGAAGTAGCACACTTAAAGTCTAGCCAGTTGGATGTTAAAGAGTTAATATTGAGTCCATTGAGTTGTAAGTAACTCATGTATGTGTATTGATATGTTTAGGTGATACAAGAGTGGAGAAATAGTTGCCTGAACTAATTGATCTCTAAATTAAGGTAAGTAATGGAAATTGTATGCAATTAAGTGATAATGTTGTAACATTTGGATTACAATGAGTAGTCAAGTGTGTGCTCCTTTGCAAGGTTGTTGAATGCGCTAGGCGGGGAGTACTCGGTCGGGACCTTGTAGAGAGTACTCGGCCGAGGCGGGGAGTACTCGGGGAGTACTCGGATAAGACTTTTTTATATTAAAATAATAAAATTTATAATTATATGTGTAAAGATAGAATATAAACATAAACATAACCATAAACCATAAACATAATTGTCTAGAAACAACACACATATTAAAATTAAAATTAAATTAGACTATAAAAGGTAAAAACTCTAATTTAAAAAATATTAAAATTAAAAATAAAATAAAGTGTTGACTGAGTTTGACCGAGTTGGACCGGGTTGGTCCGAGTTGGTCCGAGTTAGCCCGAGTATTTACCGTTGACCGACCTTGACCGATTTTTTGCCCCGAGTTAGGCTGACTCGCCTCGGACCAAGGCCGAGTCCCGAGTACTCCCCGAGTACTCGGCCGAGTTGGCCGAGTTTTACAACACTGCTCCTTTGTATGTTATGGATGAAGTGGGATCGTTGAGATACAAGAGTATTCAATGATTACACTAAATGGTGGAGTTCAAGGGTGGTGATTGAGATACAAGAGTATTCAATCAACCATGTTCTTGACACCATGGTATGGACTCTTTGAGTCAAAATGTATGGAATCAAGGATCCTTAATTCATGTTATGTTGTTATGTTAATGTTAATGTTGATGTTGTATTTTGCTTACTTACTAAGCATATTTGCTTACCGTTATGTAGGTGAGCAAAGTGGGATACGGGGTGATTTGGGTAAAAAACCCAAGCGGGAATAGTGGTGGAATTGCTACAACCTAATAGTAAGTAATCCTTTTGAATCATGCTCTCGATACGTATAAACGCCGAAAGTTTGTAAGGTTGTTGATCAATTGAATTTGATCATCTTTTGTAACTAACTTGGTTATGTATGAAATCTTTGTAAAGCACTATGTTGAAAGTTGTTTTGAGTCGTAATTACCCCTTTATAAAACTTGAAATGGTATTATCTATGTTAAGTTGATAAAGGCTTCTAAACGGGTCGTAATGGATTTGTCAATTGGATCGTTATGTTGAAATTGATTGAAATGATGGCTTGGACGATTTGATCACTTATAAATGTGTAAAAGCTTATGTTTTAACTTCCGAAAGTGATGTAGCAAGAGTAATTAGTATTGGTGTACTCTTGATGGCATAAGTGGCCTAAATGGCCATATTTCGACCATGAGTACAAAACCTTTGGAAACGCAAATATCGGAAAAGTGCCATTGGGAAACTTTCATTTTGTAGTATTAAACATGTCTGCAAAATTTCGTGTCGTGTTTATAAACGAGTCAAAAGTTATGCGCGTGTGAAATTGGGTCAAAAGCTTAGGTTGTGCAGAATGTCTGGTACAAGACCCAGTACGCGATTGCGTAAGGGTCACGCGATCGCGTAAGGGTCACGCGATCGCGTACCTAGTGAAGAAATCAATCCAGAAACTTTTACGTTGTAGGTACGCGCTCGCGTACCCTTATCGGGATCGCGTACCTTGTACTAAAACTCGAACAGAAACTTTTCATGTATTGAGTACGCGATCGCGTACCCTTGGTAGGATCACGTACTCTTAGTCTGTGTCAATGTACGCGATCGCGTATGGTTACCAGGATCGCGTACGACATGTTTTTAAAAAATAATAATAATAAAAATTTAGGGGCGTTTCATGTTGTTAACTAAAAATGTGCAATTATCATTGAAAATGAAAATAAGTAATAACATAAACCAAACTATTTAGATAGATTAGGAATGAATTTCAAAATTTTAAACAAAACTAATAATTAAACAGTATAAGTCAAATTATTAAAAGTTGAAAACCACAAATGTTGATTATTTGAAAATGATGTTGGTTGTGGAGTTGTTGACTTTACTGCAAATCAAGACCTTTAATCCACTTTTGCTTGTAACTCTCGAAAGTGCAATATACCAATGAGTAAAAAGGTTAAAGATAAGGACATTAAATAATAGAAACGTACAAATAATGCCCTGCCAATTTTTTGTTTACTTATACGGTGGTATGTGAACCGTTTTATATTTATAGCATTAATAAAAATGGTGGTCATTTTTTTATAAATGAGAAGATGTACATTTTATAGTAATATGTACGGTTCATATAGAGATGGAAAGTCAATGGATTTTTATTAGAATTATATATCGTTGAAATGTCGAGATTTTATATGATCATTACTGTTAGTAAAAATAAAGAAGAATATGACGTTAATTGAGTTACAACTCTATTAGTGGCTATGTGATATGATTTTTCAATTAATTTGATTATAATCATACTTTTCATGTTTTAATTAAGTATTTGCCATCTTTTTACATCAAATTCGTGAGTATAGTCCATGTGAGTATAATCGGAATACATAAAATTTGTAGCATCCTATTATATTTTACTAAAATTAATTTTCTTAAAACAGGTAGTTGATGATGATAAAATTAGTTAATTACAATGCATGAGATATGAATAAGAAAATGAACTTATTTTTTTTTTAGGAAAAAATTGTCATTTATTAAATGTAATAGAAATTTTCAAGACTATTAAAATAAAGTATAATTGATAAATAATAGTCTTAAAAATTATTAAGGTTTTTATAGGAAGAATAATATGATGATGTGGCATAGATAGCTGGTAGGTTCTAAAGAAAAGGTAATGTTATGATGTATCATATCTAGAATAAAAAAATATATTTGTTTTATATGTATAGAATAGATAAATAAATTAATTAAAAACTTTCCGAT
The DNA here is from genome assembly GCA_963930675.1 of Gnaphalium uliginosum. Classification (NCBI taxonomy): domain Eukaryota; kingdom Viridiplantae; phylum Streptophyta; class Magnoliopsida; order Asterales; family Asteraceae; genus Gnaphalium; species Gnaphalium uliginosum. Next base: position 3,778,903 of record OZ005682.1, on the reverse strand, counting down.
GTTTAATGGGTACCAGTTGTCTATGCATGGTTGTCATTGTCCGTATTCTATAGTTTTCATACATGCTACTTACTTCTTCTCATTTTTCTTTACCTTGTTTAGTTTTTTTGACCGGAGTACAGGTCGGTCAGTATGATTACGATCAGACGATGATAATTTGTTTGACTATGAAAACAATAGATGTTGTAGGTTAGTTTATACTAGTATTCATTATTCAATGCATTTAGACTAGGTTTGTTCATTATTTTGAAGATAATATAACTATTTGAATTGGAAATTTTGGATTTGGATATTTGATTTTTTGGATCGGTTGGATTTGAATTGATTTCGGTTAATAATTGTAAGAAACTAAGAATCGAATATTGCAAATAAACCGAATGATAATATCAAATTATCAAACGGTTAACATTTTAAAATATGTTAACATTTATTGAGTTACTAAAATTTTAAGTATACGTAATATCATTTACTCTTATTATTATCACAAAAATCTCAATTGTACATTGGTTTTAACTTATAATTTACAAAACTTTATTGATAACTTACTTAGCGTGAAAATGACATTTATTTGGTACTAAAGCTTAATTTGTTTTGGTTGAATGTCAGCAGTAAGATATCAAAGGAGAAGCTGAATTTTTAAAAACCAAATCAACGGAATAGTAATTAGGTTCGTCGTGGATTGGTTTACTATTTTGTTTGTATGGTTCAGTTAAGAACAATTGGTTTCAACCGAACGAACACCCCTATTATTTTAGACCACCCGTTGTGGCTTCGAGGTTGGTTCAACACTGAAGTGTGGTTCTTTATGGTTCCATAGTGGGCAGTTCTTAACTAGCTTCGTGGTCCTCATCAGATCGGGAACAAAACGCCAATGTTTATATTAACGCTTGACGTACTACTTTTAAACATGAAAGGTTATGCCGTTTTCTTCTTTTCAATTGATTAGCCATGACGTATAGATCATTGACGGCAATATACTCTTTTCGCTTGCCTAGAAATCTGGATACATCATACACATGAGGTGATAGTGAGGAAAATGAACCACTAACTTTGAAGTTTATATCGTCTATTTTGATAATTTGTTGCAAGTATGCTTTTATATTGAAATAGATAGATAATGTTGTAATAGCATATATATATATATATATATAGAGATCGATATATATTCAATTGTTAAGATATTTTATTTATATCCTTAATTATAATTGTAATTTAAGTACATCATATATGTCATAATAATATATATACCCACACTCACCATCGTCTTTTCGGTATTTCATTCGTCACTATTACTATTCTCCATAACCGTAAATTAGCACCTCCTCTTACGTACAATGATGGATCGAGAAATTCATCCCATGAATTACCATTTAAGTTTGAAAACAATGGGTGGCTTAATAGTTAACCTCCTCCTCTCACTATGTCAGATACCCCATACTTAACATACTCCGTATAAATTATCATTGCGTTGTACAAGTAACGTAAACTACTATATATTGCAAATTTACAATACAAATAACACTTGAAGGTTTGAATTACCTCAAGTCTAACATGTGAAACCCTTTTCTACTAAATTGGAGCATGACGATGTACTAGATTCAGGTCTTGAGCACCGTAAGTACATATACTTGAGTATAGGACACATATTGACTTTTAACAACGAAACACATAGCGATCCTTTCAATATATGACACATCATATCACATTAATCGAGTTCCATAATTAAGACTCACCATTCCTAATTCAAGTGGCACTCTTCCTTTCATTCCCCTGATGTTAAATATCATTCACCAAACTAAGATAATCTCCAGAAATCAAATAATAAGAACAGAATCTGTGTACAGAAGAAATACAAGTACACAAATGAGATCTCTTGACTATGAAAAGTAAATCATCAAGGAGATGAAATACTATAACAAGAAATCAACTCTCTCAACAACACAGAATAGCAGCCGTGAGCACCCAATATGAAAACTCTCCAGATTAGTTTTCTGTCTAGGAGAATAATATGTATATATATCCTTTTAGAATATCAGCTTCAGTCCCTCTATCTCTTGATCTTTACAGCTTAGCCCCCAAGATTCACCAAGCAACATCTTTACATTTGTACACTTACACATCAACCCTTCAACTTTAGATAATAGCTAGAAAACACCACAAATAAGCCATTTGTAAACAACAATATTATTTAGACATAAGCTTGAAACATAATCACATTTTAACACCTGATGTTGCTATATCTCACATCAATTATCTATTATCCGGCTAGCAATTGAGGTTCTTAACTCTAAACTTGAACGGTTAATTAAACGTGTAACAATCAAACTGTATCTATCTAAACATAACACGAGTTATCAAATGAGAATCGCTCGTCCAAAACTATAAGCTATAAGATGGATGATGTGACAACTGTCATCCGAGCTAGTTGTGTTTTCCTTGTGTTGGCCAAACTAAACCAACCCAAACCCCTCCCCTTTGGAGGATTCGGCCGGCCCACAAACACAAACTCAAACCCATACAAAACCCTACGACTTGGGCTCTAAGTAACCTCATACTTATAAATACAAACCTAAGTTTAACCCTAAACCCTTTTATCACATTCAAAGAAATCTTCCCTGAGATTTTTGATGTTGCCCTTGTCGACCGAAACACCAAGGAAGAACCAAAGTCGAGTTCGAGGATTTTGTTTCCGTGTATTATGTGTTCGTGTATTCGTGTAGGTACTTTTATAAACTCTAATAAATAGATATTCCTTTATATTTTCTGAGATGTACAAGCCTAAGGGTCGATTTACATGTATTATAAATTTATAGAATTCATATATTGAAGATGATGCTTTTTTAACTCGAAAGATTTTATACCGCTAATCTCAGAATCTGTCTCGAATTTTCAGTCGTAAATAGGTGTCGATTTGACCTACTTACTTTCGTTTTTAGACTTCGGTCAAAACTAGAAAGTTGTAGATCTCGACGTTTTATATTAATTCGCGAGGTTTCGGCCTCTGAAACGCACTAGATTATTTTATAAAAATTATTTCGTAAACTGTTGCTGTGGGTGACGAATTTTAAGAAAGATTAGTAAATCTAAATCGGTTTGATCAAATCATTATCTAGTTATTTTGAGGGTTGTTAAAGTATGTTTTAAGGTTAGACCTTTCTGTAAATAAAATACATTTTTATAATTGCAAGATTGAATTTATTATTTTATTGGATAGGGCGTGTTATGTAACGAGCTATAATTTGAGTTTTCGGGTGATGATTTGGTACGGTTTGAGTCATGGAACCGTATGTAAAACTTTGAATTAGCTTATGAAAAATTTTCTGGAACATTTTGAGTATGTTAACTGACTTCTATAAAAATATTGTAATTTTTGAATGTTTTTAGGTATTTTAAACTTTTATTAAACTTTATACGTGTCAGAAGACGTGTTTTCGGTATATATTAGTGTTTTGAGGAAAATTTTAAAAATAGTAAGACACGGAGTTAAATTTTGATAAAATTATTTTAAGTTCTTAATACATCAAAGAGTCTGTGGTTGAATGTTAGTAGTTAAATAAATTCGTGTGGTCATGATCTATGGGTGGTAAAATGATGTTAAGATTCTGGACAGAAAACGTATTTTCAGTTATGGATGTAAGGTTGAATTAGAAACAAAAGTATAGGGACCCTTGTTGTTGTCTCGTGAGTATAAACAGGTTAACGTATAACTAATAAACATCATATACTATAGGACGTTCATAGTTCCCTGTGATTTTCGGTGTGATACGTGATTTGCTATAAACTACTAATCAAGGTGAGTTTTCGTGGCCCCACTTTTATTACTCATTTTTCCTTTGAGGGGAAAAGTATGCTCACATATTTTAAACTGTTTTCATGCTGTGAATATATTTATTTCTTTTTGGACACATGCTTGAAGTGTGTAACATTATGTGAAATTATGTGTGATCTATGAGAACTATTGGGTTGTGAGAACTATGAGAACTATTGGATTGTGAGAATTATGAGAACTATTGGGTTGTGAGAACTATGAGAACTACTGGATTGTGATCCAACTTTGACAACATTGAGAGGCTATTAGTCATGACAATATGTCGACCCATAATATGCTAGCCGTCTTACTCTTTGGGGGTAATGACATCACGCATCTTTAGTTGTGGATACTTTATCTTTACTAATTTCATATTATATGTACCATTACAAGTCATTGTCCTAACCAGCTCGCTTATCACAACAAATGTTTATTTTGTGTCACATTTAAACCTACGAAACTCACCAACATACATGTTGACGTTTTTGAGCATATCTTTTCAGGTAGCACTAGTGGTACTAAGGTTGAGGACAAGAAAGCTTAGTGGATCTTTTAGGTTTCATTAAGTACTATTACAAGACAATTAAAACATGTGGTTTTGATTTATTGATTGTTGGTTTTGGATAGACGTGTTTTGTCTTAGTGATACGGGATTCATTTATTGCGTGTACTCCTTTGTTTTCTGCTTGATGTGTATGTTATAGCACGAATCGTCATTCGTGTTAAAGACATCACAATGCATTGATTAATAAATTTCATTTAGCATTCTATATATTGATGTGTTGTGATCCTATCGTAGTTATACCATGTTGTTTCCGCTTTAGACAGGGTGTGACAGATAATTACACACATCTGACAGAAGCGATTCCTGGATGTAGTTGGATGTGATTATCGGTGAAAGCTCTTGAATTTCTCGCAATATGAGATTGAATGTCATAACTTTGGGCCGCTAGATATATATCTAACGCGAATCACCGCCGAAGGCCTGTAAGTTAGCAAATAATGAAATGCGATATTAAACCACCAAATAGCTCAAGGGTTTTAATAAATGGGCTATAAAATACAACATGCTCTCATAAATAGGTCCTTTTAAATGTATAACATCAAAGTTTGGCTTGCTTTTGGTCTTAAGTGCGGACTCATATGGATCGTAACCAAATACGAAGCTAGGAAATGATATACAGATAAATACAAACATGTATTATGTTTAGTAAAAATAAGAACAATTACAATGACACTTTTGGTCATTCTATATAATTCTATTTTATAGACGTGAAGATACAATATTGGCGGCAGCTACATCTTCGACGGTCTCGTCAAAGTCCAACGCAGGTAACACGTCAGCAAACAACACCCTCCTATTACAAGCGTACACGTGTCCATCCCAATTCTTCATCACCAACTCCTCACCAAGTCTAACCGCCGCCTTAACAGTCTCCGCCGCACTATCATGCGCCGAATAAATAATCCCCTTCGCGACCGCCGTCTCCGCAGTGACCTTCTCAGCTCTCAACACAACGTCACGCAACGCCGCCGGAGATCCAATTTTACTCTTCAACAACTTCACGAACCAATTAGGCACCACAAGCTTAATATTCATCTCACTCATGTATATGAATCCTCTATCCTTTCGCATCAGAACGTAATCGTGAGCTTGCGCGAGGATGAAACCGCCGGCGGACGCGTGGCCGGTGACGGCGGCGATTGTAGGCATCGGGAGAGAAATGAGGTCTCGAACGATTGATCGGAGTTTAGAGGACATGAGAATATGGCGTTGTGGATCGGATTGCGCCCAGGCGAGATCGTAGCCGTTGGAGAAGAATTTGCCGTGTGCGTTGGTGATGAGGGCGGATGAAGTGGTGGCTTCCGATCGGATACGGCGGATTGCGTGGGTGATTGAGTCGAGTAGCGTAGGGTTTAATCGGTGCTCGTTGTCGCCGGTTAGGGTTAGGATATAAATGTTACCGTGTTTCTCTAACGTGCACATTTTTTTTACCTTGGTAATTTACTCGGAGCTAATTACGTAGATAAAAATGAAAGTGGTGTACTGATGCTTAAATAGTTGCAATTTTCTCCTTCATTATCACATCTTTCGTAAAGTTCTAGGAAACTCAACAAGTGAACAAACAAATATATTTTGGATATAAATATATATATTGGAATCCACAAAATACTAATTGAAGCATACTTTTACTGGTTTGACGTGGTAACACAATAAGAAAGTGTTTCTTTCACATGACCTCGAGGGGGTATTATAATGTACATTAAATATGTCATATAATAATTTGTTAATAATATAGTAATCAAAATGATGAAACCACCAATTTTATGTTAAAAACATGGCAAATTTATAAAGAAAAATTAAAAATTAAAACCTACCACATTGGCACTTTCCGAGTTTGTAGATTATACCAGTGTCATGTAAACACTAAACAATATAGAAAATTTGTTGTTGTTCTACATAATTTTTGTAGTTGATTGGTAGAATATACAAGTAAAATTGTAATGTACATAATTTATCCTAATTTTGAAAAGAAACACAGTTTATCTGCTTAATTTCGTCAAAAATCTAATTTTCTTACTAGTAGAGTATTAATCTATTTTTTCCCTTCTTACTAATAATGACTATTAATACTAAAATTATATATTTAAATAATATTCTCCATAACATTTGTACTTATATACATCAGAAAATAATTTATGGATTCATACTCACCTTTTTAAAGTATTTGTACTGTTATAAAAAGGTAATTTGGTATATGTAGTTTTGTGACTTCTATCATGTGCAGACCATTTTCTCTTTATATGCCTATGGGCTATAGGGATCAAAATATTATCATCCAAAATTTGAAAAGAAAAGAAACTTTGAGGACTAAACTGTAAGATAGCCGATAGTTGATGGTCTCTTTTGTTATGTCGTAGTTGAAGTCGATTCAACCTCTTTACTTTGTGAAGGTAGATCTCGACCACTCCGTCCCCCGTTCGATCACATCTCTATCTCTATTTGATTATTTTAGGTACGTATATCTCTCTCCCTGTATTCATCGAGTGATGATAACTTGCTATATCATACTTCAATTCATAATTTAAACTAGCTTGAATTTTGCCGTCAGTTAAAAACACTCTATTGTTTGCTTTGATTTTTAGATCTAACGTAGACCTTACTTTTTCTATGAATTGAATCAAATTGAATCGAATTATGTATGTGATCTAACGTAAACACTCTATTGTTTTGATTTTGAATTGTTATTGTAAGTAGAATTTAATCTCTTCAGTTACATGATTTTAACCTGGTGCTATTGAATTAAATTCAGGTCGAAACGTTTTAACTTTTTAGGGTTTCGAATTTTAGTTTTGGTGCTTTCAAAGGGAAATTGAACAAAATTAGGTAAAAGCTGTTACTAAATAGTGTATGTGCTAATAAGAAGCATGGTACTGTTGTTGGTACTTATAGTTTAATTGGTTTGTTAAAGTAATCTCTGGGAGTGAATTGATAATAGTATGATTAGAGAATTACAACCCTAATGGTTCAGGTTGTCCAGTGCAGCCTTTTTGATATTTTTTGAGTGTTTTATACTTATTTAAAGTAGCTTTTGAAAGTTAAAATTAATTTTAGAGCATTCTTAAGGTATCACCATACTTTCTTTGCTTTCTAAGGAGTTGTGGAGTAATAGATGACAATTTGGACCCATTTGTTTCTGAATGATTCAATTATGTGTTTTGTTTCGTCTTGTCTCTAACGTGTTTATACAAAATTCAAGAAGTCATACTAGCCTAAAGGAAACAGGTAAAAAGTCATCATATTGTGAATGCACTAGACCTTCGAAACCGGTTTATTAAAATTTTGTTTTCATTTTTTCATTGAAGTAATGCTCTCTGTCATCTTATTTGACAAATTATTTTTTAAAAGTGTTTCACGTCAACTGAACATCCAAGGTGTACCAAAATGATTACCTATTGTAACAACCCGTCCCACATCGGAAATAGATAAGAAATTGGAGTCCCTTATAAGACTAAAGTTGTGGCTAACAGATACCTTCCACCATGGTTTTTAGTTGAAACCTGAAGGTATCCGGTTAGTCATGGCTATCGGCTTTGTGAGGGCTTTACATCTATTTTGCTCGGTCTGGACAAAAAGTGTTTCGACACCACTACTAGGCTTTATCTCTCTGTAATGGTGTACTTACAGTCTTACATGCACAAGAATGGTTCTATATTGCCCACTTACTACGTTCATTTAAATTGACTATGCAGATGGAAAAGGGGAAAGGAGTGATGGGAAATAGAAAATGGGCTGTTGACTTCACGGACAATTCATCCGCACCTTCGTCTCGTGACATTCCCGACCCACCAGGTTTTACTCGTGCATCTCATGATCAAGATGATTCTACTCTGAGTCGCCAAAAGAAAGATGCTGAAGCAAACTGGAAGTCTCAGAAAGCATGGGAAGTGGCCCAAGCTCCCTTTAAGAATCTGATGATGATGGGGTTCATGATGTGGATGGCTGGAAGCACCGTCCATTTGTTTAGCATAGGAATAACATTTTCAGCTCTTTGGCAGCCCTTAAGCGCCCTTCAAGGGGTTGGCAAGGTTTTCGAACCTTACAAGGATAATAAAGTAGACCTCCTTGCACCCAAATTATTATACATTGCCCTAAATTTGGGAGGTATGTTACTTGGTGTTTGGAAGCTAAACACACTGGGTCTTCTTCCGACTCATGCATCTGATTGGGTTTCATCTTTACCCCCTGCACATGAAGTTGAATATTCAGGTGGAGGTATTGCTCTACACTAAGATTAGTCTCTTGCTTTTTATTTACGCTATCTTTTTAAGATCTAGCTAGACGAACTCTTTTGTATACTTCATTGTCAATTATTTAACAGTTGCACCACCTAAATTTTGAGAGACATACTTTTAACATTTATGGTATTGAACAACTACTTTCCTTTTGAATTTTTTGGTCTAAGTAAATTGTAATTAAATCAGCCTATAGACAGGCAACTCTGTGTTTCTGTGAGATTTTGCACTGGATAAGTTAGACTATCAGGTTTCATGTCATCCTGGCGATCTTGAGTTACCGCTGATCTTTTGTGGCAGATAATGGCCACAATTTAAGCGTATTATTAACTGTTGGAACTTGAAGATATAAAGTTGTGTTGGTGCACCGTATGATTAATCATTATCTTTATTAAACAAAGATTATGAGTTTATGGAACTCGTCAAGATTCAGTTAAGCAATCAGAACTCGTCCAAAATCCAGTATGGCAATTATAATCGAATCTGACAACTTCAATTGCACTGTTACAATGGTCTAGATGGCAATCGCTTGGATTCGACGAACTATGAATCACAGCCTAATGAGAATTTCAAAATGCAGGCTCTGATTTAGTTTTTTGATTTAAGGTGTTCCTACAAGGCTACAACAACTACCCCTTTGTAAATGATTATTGGACTCGAATATAATTGTTATTATATTAAAAATGCAGATGCAACTGAACTAAATTTGGATGCATTTCGTTGCTAAACTGTAGGTTTTAGCTTTTACCGAAAAAGCACATACTTTGTTTCCAACAGGATGGTAAAAAGAGTAACTGGAAGTTTGAAACTCAGTTGGAACAAACTCAGGTGGCAAATAACTATTAGAAGCTATACCCACTGCTAAATCTCATATCATAGCTTAAACGAGATATATGACATACGCAATTTTGGGTTGAAAACTATGAGCAACTCGATGTACAGGTGTGGTGTGTGCACCACTATTACAAATGCAATTCCAATATATGTTAATATTACAAATACATTATCACATATACATTACAAACAAATAAAAAAGAAAACAAAAACAAAAGAAGCATTGTATGGTATGTACATACATACATACCCTAAACTCATTTTTTATCCACCTCTTGTCTTGCTCTTTAATCGCGGTCAACAGTTCTCTAGGGATGAGGATCTCATTATGTCCGGTCGGGCCATCAGAAAGTTGTTTAAATGTTTCCATAGACATATCTTTTGTTCTTGATTACCCCTTATAGCCAGAGGATGTATAGAATCTTTGTTCACCACCCCATAAGTGTTCTTCTGACTTTGTCAACAATATCATGTTTAGCCCGATTGCTGGTAAACGCAAACCCTCTAGTTTCATCCAAAAGGAACGTTGTGATGTTGAGTGCCTTCCTATCTCTGCCTATACAAATACAAATGAAATTGAGAAGGAAAATTTTGTCTCCGCTTGAATAAAACCAAGAAAGTAACCCGACACATGGAAGCTTGTTACAAGAAATTTACACTATCTGAGGCGATGTCTAATTTAAGCAATATGGGTCGATCAGGTTGACCCAAACACCCTTTATCCATATACTCCGTATTTTATTTTTTTAACATAATAATTAGTAAGCCATATATTACTACAAAAACATATTAATTCAGTTTATTGAATAAAATAACTTAGAAGGTTATGGTTAACTTCCATACAGGGGTGACTCGAGGGTAAATCTAGTGAAGCTAGCGCTTTAGGCTCCCGAATTTATAAGACCTCCGAATTTTTCCATATTATGTATTAATATAGGATAACGACAACGATCTTTGAGGCTTTTTTGGTCTTCTAAGGCCTCGTAAAATATAAGTTCTAAGAGATTAAACTCACTTTATGTGAAAAAAACCCGTCATTATAAGGCCTCAAAGAGTTTAATTCGTTAAATATTATGTTCATTTAAGTGATAAAAACATCAGACCCATTTTTATCACTTAGTTCTAAGTATTTGCGTTAAAAAGGTTACGACGTTCTCTTTTTCATCTCTCTATCATAATTAATTTATCATAATCTTTTTGTTTTACGATGGATTTCTCCGGCCATTCATTTTTTTACGTATTATCATTTATCATATTGCTCTACTTACCAGCTTAAACATTGAAACATGACTCGTGGATGAATTAATTTTGAATTGCATAATGAGTTTTATCTAATGTTTTACTTAGTCTATGGTCGTTAAATGCCACATAAAATTCGACGTTAATATATCATGTAATATTCTTTAAGAAAAAAAGACGACTAATATGATATAAGTAATATGGATAAAATATAATAGAGTAGTGTTATATTCTATATCCTAAGTTAAAAACTTCGATAAAACCTTTATATAAATCAACAGCAGAAAATGTGAATCTCCGAGTCTACAAATAGTCGATAACTCGATCTATTTTCAAATTTAAATTACACTTGTTTTAATAGTTTTTTTTTCTTTGCTATGAAAACATACTAATTAGTAATCATTTGATGAAGTTGACGAATTATATCACAAGTTAAAGGATGAAATGATTTTTTTAATTTAGAAAAACTATATTTTATGGAACTTACTGAACGAATTTTATTGAATTCACATAATAAGGGTAAAAAAAATAGTTAATTATATAAAATCGATAAGGCCTCATATTTTATTTTCGCTTTAGGCCCCTAAAGACCTTGAGCAGCTCCTGCTTCCATAAAGATGAGAGATTCTCGAGGCGACACGTTCGTAAGAAAATGGGTCGAAAGTGCTACTTCTAATTCATGTGTAATTGTTTGAAACTACTCACCGAGAAGACACATGTCCCAAGTGTCTTTAACGCGAGTGTGACATCATAAAATACCCGAGGCCTCCCCTTCCCAGATAGCTCGACAGTAGGATTAGCAACCAAATGCTCTGTATCAGGACCACGGTTGGTAATTACAACTCTCAGTGGATGTAGCATCTCCTCCTTTAGTCGGGAACATAAAGCAGCCTGGTCATCTTTATTTACAATCTTTTTTCCGTCTTCTTTTTGGATAAATAGGTCCAAACTTCGATACCCTTTAACAGTGGTAGAGATTCTTCCGTGCACAATCTGGAAATAAGAAACCAATTCAATGAACATTATACATGCATTCCCAAGTTAATAGTAAGATCAATAATATATACACGTATATCGCAGTCCTTGGAGATCTTCAAAATGTCATAAATTAGGCCTTTTTGATCAAGACAATGTATCTGAAAGCTGAAGCAAAGTATGTGTTGGACTCAATTATCAACAGTTATACTGAGAGTTCGTGATCGATCTCCTTTTGCAAAAAGGTCACCGCTGAACAATTCTTCAGCAACTGCTTCAGAAATACAAGAACGTTGTTGCTGAATATCGTACTCAGACCCTGCTAACTGAAGTAGCTGATACAACAGTCTCCTAACATGGCACTAAGATGCTCACATGTTTCGTGACGTCTGATTTGCGTGTGAAGTCTTAAGCCTATAAGCTAATAACAAAGGAATAAAAGAGATATTGAAGAAAGTAAGTTATTCATGGGTTTTCGTTTTTCATCTTATTCAAACGTAGGAGAAACATAATAATAATATATATATATAAGTCACCTACCTACTCTTTTCTTGTATATGATTCTAGACTTAAAATAAAATAATATTTCCTTTAATTAGCATAAGGAATTATTTATTTCCTTGGCTAAAATACATAATGATTTCTTTCCTAACAACTCATTCCAACATGAAGTAGATCCCTGAAATTAAACAAGCAATATTTTACATTACTCAATGATTATACAGCATTGCAGCCACAAAGGCAGCATGCATATGAATTCTTAAAAGCTGACCTCCACGAGTAACATAGAGTCCGAATTCAAGTACAATATGTAACAAGTCACAACCAAGACCAGCTTTATCCGGGCAGTTGACCGTAACCACCGTTGGCTCGCCTCAAGCCTTACCTTTCTCTATCAACACCACGTCATCCCACGGCATCCCCATCGCCGGAGACACGGTGGTGCGCGTAATTCCGGTAGTTTTGTGAATGCAAATTCACCTCATTAATAATTCCACCTTTATTTGTTTTTAATATATTAGAACTCAGAACTATATTTATTTGTTTATTTTTCACGTTACAATTTATATCAAAGAATTGGTTACGTTGCCCATATGATGAATTCTTCATGTTTGTTTTATCATATACTTTTTCACTTTTAAATTCTTATTAATTTCTTAAATATTATATATATATATATATATATATATATATATATATATATATATATATATATATATATATATATATATATGATGATATTGCGTTTATTGTGCGCCATACGTTTTTGTTGCAGGCATGAAATCCTTAATTTGTCATTTGAAATCAACGATGAAAAAGCTAGCCTGAAATTAATACATTTGTACTTCACTTGAATGTGACATATGATTACGATGTATTAACCATCATGGAACATCACGTGTCCAGATTCATTGAATTTTCGTTGTATATAGTACGTAAAGTAATAATAAAAATATAAAATCCACATTTTAAAGCGAAAGACTAGCTCCTAAATTATGAAAGAAAATCTGTAATTAATAAATATATAATTACTCAATACGTAACTCAACGGGATCTTTTCGACTCTATGCAATTTAATTTAACGTTTTTCGCCAACAAAAAAGTAAATATATAAGTTAATAGCATAACTCATTTTGGCAATTAGTTATCGGTGGTGATTCGTATCATCATATGCAACTATTTTTAAGTTTACATCACTAAACGTGTTTTATAAGGTGTAGTGTACATCAATATAAATAATATTTGGTGGTTACGGTTAAAAAGCGTTGGTGTCTCTTCCCATTAATTAGTCTTATATACAACAAAATAGTGTGTTCAGTTAGTGTGTTTTTATTATGATATTAACACGTACATTTTGTTTCATTGACCCATAATGTACGATTCCACCATTTCATATGCTTAAAAAGACCAAACTTTCTTAAAAGGCGAATATGACCCCGACATAAGAAGGGCTGATCATTTAAACATGTACATCACAATTGCTACAAAATAGTACTCGAGACGAAACCTATAATGTAGTCACGATCACTGCACATTTGGTTGTTCTTTTGGACACAGTATATAAAGTATCAATACCACAACCAAATGTTAATGATAACATATGGTTGTCATAAGACAATTTCTAAATGTGTATTGACTCTCACTTAATTCCTAACCCCTTGTATTTGCCAACCGTATCCATATCTACCACATTAGTGGATGTGTGCACACACCTTTTAACTCACTACTTCAATATAACTATGGCAATAGCTAGTTTAAAATGTAGTAAAAGTCCATTAAGATTATAAAATTTTAAGGATTGATTTTCAAGTGTATATTGATTTTTTAGGATAGTTAGCACTTAGTGTGAAATGTAGAATTTTAATCATAACTACTTAACTAGATGAAAATTAAAAAGAAAAAAAAAAAGAAAAAAAAGAAGCCAAAATGGACCTGCTACTCTGCTAGCATTATAGAGGATTAGAGGGTAGTGTTGAATTAACTTAGGCCCAAATAGTACAATGGGCCTGGCACGACCCAAATTGCATTAGGATCATGCAGCAGATGACCAAAAAAACTGGGTCCCGACCCGAAACCGGAAAAAAAATCGGAACCCGAAACCGGTCAAAACTGGTTTTGACCAAAACCGGTTCGGTTTTTGTAAAAACCGGCGGTTTGGGAACCGGTTTGGGATATATCCGTTGGCGAACCGGTTTGTAACCGGTTTTACCCGAACCGGTTTGGAAAACCGGTTTTAAAAACCGGTTTGGAACCGGTTTTTGAGCTGTTGCGATTTGAACGTTATATAGCCGTTTTGTGACCGTTTTTTCTTGTTTTTTTTTACCATTTTGCCATCCTAAAACTAGTATAAATAGATACCTTGGGTTTGGTTTAGTCAAAACACTCAATCTTGCTAATTCTAGTCTTTAAACACTCAAAACGCTTACGATTTACATACGAAACTCTCAAAAAATTCTCTACTCCTATCAAAACGCTCTCGAAACGCTATCAAAATGGCCACTCAATCTTCTTCAACTTCCGCCGGTGTTGGTTCTTCAAATGCACCAACTATTGTTCAAGTTTTGGTAACCAAACGAAATCCCGAGATTTGGTGTAATTACGACAAAGTGTTATTGTCGGATGGTTCCACTAAGGCATTTTGTAAACGTTGCGGGAAATTTTTGAAAGCCGACTCCAACTCTACTTTGAAATCACATGCTACAAAGTATTGTGATGGAGTCAAAAGTAATCCCGAGTCGAGTCAAGCAACAATGTCACGGGATGGGGGTATTTTTTCATACGAAGCGGAGCGGTGTCGAGAAGCATTTGCCGGCTTTGTGATTCAAGAAGCTTTGCCGTTCAACCACTTCGACAACCCTCGGCTTACTAGGGTCATTCAAAATACTCTTCAACCGCGATATAATCATGTAAGTCGTCTTACTCTTAGACGTGATGCTCTTAAATTGTGGAAAAATGCTAAAAGTCAACTAATTTTTAGTTTTGAAAATTTAAATACAAGTGTATCATTAACAACCGATGTTTGGTCGGCTCCTCATGGTTTGCCCGGTTCGTACCTTTGTGTTACCGCACATTGGGTTGAACCCGCAACTTGGCAAATGATGAAACGTACCATTGCTTTTGAAAACTTTGACTATCCTCACACGGGTAAAAACTTATTTCACATGTTACAAGATATAATGAAAATGTTTAAAATAGAACAAAAGGTTTTTTCAATCTCGTTTGATAACGCGACTAATAATACAAACGCCATTCAAAGGTTAATACTAAAATACGAACCACCTTTGAAAGACATTTTCTACCATAATAGATGTGTTGCACACATCATTAACTTGGTTGTGCAAGACGGACTAGCGGTTCAAGAAATAAGCGTAGTAAAAAACGCGTATAAAATTATGTTACAAGATATATTTTGTTCGGGTAAGGCTAGATACAAACATTATATGAGATTATGTAAGGAAACGGATTCCATCTTTTTAACCCCTAATTGGGACATGCCCGTAAGATGGAATTCGACTTACAACATGTTTATGTGTGGTTTACGGCAACGCGACACTTTATACGTTTTTCATGATCAACTTGTTCAAAAAGGTCTTGCAACATCATTTTCCTCCGACTATTGGGAGGTTATTCAAAAGATAACCGAATTGCTCAAAGTTTTTAAAACCGCAACTACTTTATTATCGGGTGTTTATTATCCCACAAGTCATTTGGTACTTAATCAAATATTTTTAATGAGTTCAAAACTAAGCGAATACGAATTTTGTGGTAATGTATATGCAATAATGGTGGCTCCCATGAAAGCAAAACTAAGAAAATATTTTAAAGAAATGTCACCGGTAATTAGTTGTGCCGCCGCGTTAAACCCATGTTTGAACATTTTCGGGGTGGAATTACTTATCGATAACATTTGTAACGATTTGGATTTGAATGATGAAGATCCATTTTTTTCACAAAATACAAAAGACTATTTTAACAAATCTTTTAAAGATTTATTTAGTCATTATTTTCAAAAATATAGTTCAACAACAATGGTTTCTTCTAGTTCGGCTTCCACAATGTTTGCTTCATCATCTTCTTCCCGAGATCCAATGATTAATTTATATAATAGTTTAAGACAAGAAAACCATAAACGGGCAAGGGGTGATGGTGACCAAAGGGCCACTAGCGAATTTGGGAGATATACCGGAACGGATTTTTTAGCCTTAATGGGACCCGAAGAATTCGCACATTTTGATATTTTGGCTTGGTGGAAATGGAGGGAATCTCAATTTCCCATCCTAACCATCATGGCCCGAGATTTACTAACCGTCCAAGCTTCTACGGTAGCTTCGGAATCCGCCTTTTCTCTTAGTGGCAGGGTACTATCCATACGAAGAATAAGACTCACACCGGCCTCATTAGAGATGTGTATATGCTTGAAGGATCACTTAGACGCCGCGGAACGTATACAAAACGTTTCAAGTCTCGAAGGTGAATTGGAATACGAAGGAGATATACACGATATCGAGGTGGAAGCGGGTATGACAATATCACTTTCCGATGAAGAGATTGCTCTCGATCAAGCTTCGCGAGAGGCATCCTCCGAAGAAGATTTCGACTTTTGAAGACTACCCAAGTTGAAGATGTTAGAAGAATTAAAGATTAATAAAAGTTGAAGATTTTTTAAGAATTATATAGAATTATTGGTTTCAATAATATTTTTATGAAGATTTAGAAGACTTTCTTTTAAGTTATTGTTTAGTTATGTTTCCATTCATAATGAACTAGCATTCTATCGGAAAAAATTTGAAGAATACGTTGGTTTTCCCTAAAACGCTTAACGTTCGAATAAGATTGAATTATATAGAATTATTGGTTTCAATAATATTTTTATTAAGATTTAGAAGACTTTCTTTTAAGTTATTGTTTGGTTATGTTTCCATTCATAATGTACTAGCATTCTATCGGAAAAATTTTGAAGAATACGTTGGTTTTCCCTAAAACGCTTAACGCTCGAATAAGATTGAATTATATAGAATTATTGGTTTCAATAATTTTTTTATGAAGATTTAGAAGACTTTGTTTTAAGTTATTGTTAAGTTATGTTTCCATACCTAATGTATTAGCATTATATCGGAAAAATTTTGAAGAATACGTTGATTTTCCCTAAAACGCTCAACGCTCGAAAAAAACCCGAATTTTATAGGAAAACCGGTTTGAAACCGGTTTTTGAACCCGAACCAGTTCCAAACCGGTCCAAACCGGTTACAACCGGTTAGGGTTTTTTCTCCCCCCAAACCGGTTCGGTTCCAACCCGATTTTTGAAAAAACCGTTTATTGATCATTGACCAAAAACCGGTTCGGTTTCCAACCCGAACCGGTTTGGCCCAAAAACCGGTTTTGTTCACCCCTAATGAGCAGGTCCAAATTTAGATTGAGTAAGTACAAACATTTACTGAAGCAGAGACGGTGCTCGCCGGAGAACGATGAGCGCCAACGATTTACCGACGAAAGAAGCGAACGTATTGAAAGGACATGAAGGTGCAGTTTTAACGGCGAGGTTTAACGGAGACGGTAATTATTGTTTAACCGGAGGTAAAGATCGGACTATTCGTCTTTGGAATCCTCACCGAGGAATTCATATCAAAACCTACAAATCTCACGGCCGTGAAGTTCGTGACGTACACGTTACATCGTAAGCTATACACATTATTTCAGTTTGTATACATATATGCACGTAAAATTTGAACCGATGATTTTGTTCCTTATATATTTATTTTTTAATTTTATTATTTTACTACTCGTATTAAACCTAGCTGTAACATACTAACACACACGCATATAGGAATTTGATTATAGTTAGCATAGCTGCAGCTATTAGTAGACTTAATTTGCTGCTGCTTTTGACTTTACTTCTATTTGGCATCTAATAATCCTAATCAATGCTAATGTTAAAGTAGCCAAGAGACTCAAATATTATGCTTATTTAGCACTGCTGTTAGCTTAGATGATACTAAGCACATACAATTGGTCATCTCCTACAATGAGCATATGTACTGAAGTTGCAGAGTTTAGAAACTCTAATTTTTGTATGGAAATGATTTTATACTTTAGGCTATGTTTTTGTATCAGCAGTATGTCCAGATATGGTTTTTAGATTTTGTGTTGCATTAATTCGATTGATAAATCGTCTGAATTTAATTCTTAGAGGTTATAAGCATTTAAGATGTTGAAAAGAAGAACAAATTTTCGGTTCTTTTGTTTACCATTGAATTAGTCAGAATGTGTCTTTATTACCTTGTTATCATTATCATCTGGCTAGTTCTTGATTTGAGTTATCGAGGGATCTTTGTTTGCTATTTTAAGCTATAGAAACTTACCTTATGTGTCTTTATTGTAGTGATAATTCAAAAATATGCTCATGTGGTGGTGACCGGCAAGTATTCTATTGGGATGTATCAACAGGTCGTGTGATTCGAAAGTTTCGAGGCCATGATAGTGAGGTATTAAAGATGGTTCCTTATACACCTTTGAATATTTAGTAGGCAAGTAGATAAAAATGTGGTCACCGAACTTTCGTGGTTTTTTCAGTTGGATACGTGAATATTTGTTGATTTTTAAGTTAATTGATAGTAATTGGGTAGAAAGGAGGTAATCAATATGACTGTGAGTTTATAAGCATGCTATTGCTGAATCCTTTTGTTGAGGTCTGCAATCAAGAAAACTAAGTTATCTGTTGTCAATGAGTTTGATGGCAAAATGAGCTGGCAAAAACTATGGTTGTCATTGACGTATCGAGTCACGAGTTAACAACTATGGTTGTCATGTTTACATTAAAATTTGATGGCAAAAACTTGAAGGACTTGTGGAGACAGTCGAATATAAGTATTTCATGTCATGTACTTGCTATACCGACTTCTTATTCTATCCTTTTTTATCAGGTGAATGCTGTAAAGTTCAATGAATATTCGTCTGTAGTTGTATCAGCAGGGTATGACCGTTCCTTGCGTGCCTGGGACTGTAGATCTCACAGCACTGAGCCGATTCAGGTAGGTTTCTTGTATTTCCAATACATGTACTAATGGAAATAGTAAGAAGTTCATGTTGGAATGTGCTGAAAGACTGAGTAGTATTTGTTCTGCAGATCATTGACACCTTCTTAGATAGTGTCATGTCTGTTTCTTTAACAAAAACCGAAATCATCGCGGGAAGTGTTGATGGAACTGTACGAACATTTGACATCCGAATTGGTAGGTATGTAAGACTAGTCGACATGATTATGATTCCCCGTGTCCCAAGAGACTACTAGAGGTGGCAAAATGAGCTGACCAGACAGGTTGCATAACTAGTTAAAATGGCTCATTTGTGGTACATGTCAAATGGTCTGGGCGGGTTTGGTCTGACCCACAAACACATTTTGTTCATTCTAAAATTATCCATCTATAAATTTTTAATGCGCTAGTTAAGAAGCTGCATGCATTATAAATAGACTTTTATGACTTCCAACTCGTTTGATACGCTCGACCCATCGTCCTATAGTCCTATTAGCTATTTTTTTAATGATAAAACACACCCAAATTGACACATTTATAAGTAAATGGGTTGAAATTGCCACCTCTAGAGTAGACCACTACGTTCTTTTTGAGGGACATTTCATTGAGTTCTTGCTGAAATAGGTTTCATAATTTTATCTGTGTTCCCTCTTCAGAGAATTATCTGATGACTTGGGGCAACCTGTCAACTGCATCTCACTGTCAAATGACGGTAACTGTGTATTAGCTAGTTGTCTGGATTCCACATTGCGGCTTTTGGACCGGTAAATTGTTACTTTTATTCTTTTTATTCATATCTGGGTAAATAAAAGGATGACTGTGTACTGATGGATCTTTTTCTTTGCAGAACTACTGGTGAATTACTACAAGAATATAAAGGTCATACATGTAAGGTAAGATCAGCTGGTTGAGAATTCAATCCAATTTTCAGGTAAAAGAATTAGCCAATTAGGTCAACCAAACCCGATTTGACCTTTTGACCGCACTTGAAAATGACTTGTCTCGACCCACTAAAGTTGCTGCTTCGTTGTAGAAATGATTGGCAAAATCATTTATTCAACCTGAAACTAATTTGGTTGCTTTTATCATGTAACTACTAACACTTGGCGTTTGTTGACCAGTCATTCAAAATGGATTGCTGTCTTACAAACACTGATGCCCATGTTGTTGGCGGATCCGAAGATGGCAATCTTTATTTCTGGGATTTGGTGGATGCATCAGTGGTTTCAAGTTTCCGTGCTCACTCCTCAGTCGTAAGCTTCTCTTAGTTCATTTGTATAAATCTGTACTTAACTGAAAACAATGTGATGACCTTCACGTGATTATCGTTAGTCAAAAGATCAAGTAAATTTGGGTTGGAATCTTATTTGTTAAAAGAAAGAAACGTTTTTTTTCCCCGGACAAAGCCAATATGAAAAGCTGTGCATTTCTTTAGGGTAGAGGGACCGGAGCGTATGTTATTTTCTTCTCTAAGTGGTAGTGAAAGTGAAAGTATGGAGGACTTGTGGACTAGGCATTAAACTAAGAAACATACCTTATAATTTTTTGTTTTGTTAACACATGGATTATTGTTATGTTCCTCACTAAACAGTTCTGCTTTCTTGTTGGCAGGTAACAAGTGTTAGTTATCATCCAAAAGATAACTGTATGATAACTGCATCTGTGGATGGGTCAGTACGCGTTTGGAAAACTTGAGCATTATAAATTCAAGCTGTTTTCAGAGTCAATTGAACAAACTGGTCCCCTCCACGTTTGGACGTCAGATACAAGACGTTTGACAGAACTAATTTGTTGATCATCTTTTGCGGTTAAAACTCGAAACACTATCTACAAAATCTGGATATATACCCGAGTACTAATAGCTCTTATCATCTCCTTTCACATCATGAATGGTCATGTTCTTGTTGTTAGGATGGCTCAGTGTGTATGAATGAATGATTATGTAAAGGATATTGATGCACAAGTGTGGGTTTAATGATCATTAGTGTATCATAGACTTAATTATTATTCACTATATATAATTTACAGATTATTAATGTTTAAATATGAGCAAAAAATTATACACGTTACATATAAAAATAAAATAAGGGGATTAAATTGATCAATTGAAATTCTTTTAACTGATGACATCACTAATGCATTTCTTGTATTATATTTAAAAATAAGACTTATATTACAACAAGATAATATATAATGATGATAATAATGATTTTAAACGGAGAAAGATATCATCATACAATCAAATCAAGTAGAAGCTTAGACATAAAAACTCAAAACACCATGAAACGCGCGGAAGCAATTTTTATCTTCTACTCTGTTTGCAGACCAAACAAAACTCTGAAGCAACATGAAAATATGAAAATGAAAACCGTTTAAAATCTATATAACTAGGCTTTAAAACATTACATTTTGAAAAATGCAGTTATATAGCTAGTTTGTAAGCAGCCCAATATATTAATATTGATAACTTAAAGGTGCAATTATCATTGTAAATAAAAATATTAGAAACATAAACCAAACTTCTTTGCAAGCAACATTGGTTGTGTTGTAGCTGGTTTTCTTGCCTTTGTTGCAAATCAAGATCTTTAATCAATATGTTTTTCCTTTCAACTCTTCAAAGAGCGACATATTGCCCTTATTAATGGAAATTGCGGGCACACCGTCAATGGGATAAAGTTGAAGGTTGCTAACTAATGGGGTTAAAAGGATTGGTTTAAAGTGTTCTTAACTTACTTGGCTAAATGATAATACTTGCATATCTTTGGATGATTCGTTTATTACCTCACGAGAAAGTGTATTATTTATTTTGCGGTATATTTGAAATTAGAATTGGATCTAAATTTTATACTCTGTTGATTATATTGTACTCTATGTTTTAAACTAAATTATTGGCATGAAACAACGGATTTGAATAGAGGTGTGATAACATGTAATGTTATTAAACGCTTTGAAATGAAGATGTTATTCTTATTAAAGTAAGAAATTGGTTGATATTCAAATATAATGTAACTATTTTAGAAATCGAATTAATAGCAAAGAGGTTGTTCAACTTTATATTTATTATAAGGATATGTCTTCATCAATAACATGATTTGGTTACTCAAAAAGTCAATGGATTTTTGTTAGAAGTATATATTGTTGAAATGTCGAGATTTTCATATAATCATTAGTAGAGAATAATATGACTTCAAATCAGTTACAACTCAATTAATAGCATGCGATATAATTTTTTAATAAATTTGATTATAATCATAGCTTTCATGTATGAATTAGATATTTGTCATTTTTTTACATCATATACGTTGGTATAGTATATTTGAGTATACTCTGAATACATAAAAATTTTAACATCCTATTTTTAATAAAACTAATTTTCTTAAAACATGGTAGTTGATGATGATAATATTAGGTAATTGGAATGTATCGTGGTGTTTATATTTCAAAATTAACATATGAAAATAGTTGGAGCAAGAATCACCATGAATGGGTATCTGTTTATGTTACATCTCTAATGGATAATAGTTGGAGTAATTTAGTTTTTGTATTCACTAGACACTAAATGTTCATTACAAAAGTATTATACTGAGAAAAAAAATGTTTTTGTTCACACGACATCCTAACCCATTTTAACCCGTACACAATGTTATGTGTTTTAACCCATTACCCATCCTACTTGACCATATCCATTTTGCTACCTTTAATTTGTAGTCCTTACTGTTGATATGATCTTGGGATGCATAGGTTGCGAGGGCTAAGTAATTGAATAAGAATACTTGAAAAAAGCTACAACTGTTTGAGGAATGTATGATTTTGTATTATTGCATTAAGCTACGATGAAGTTACAAGAAATATAAAGTCATTTGTACTGATGGTGGATTTTTGATATAATTTAGTTTTGCCTTTATTTTTCGTTGTTCTGTACTCATGATTGGTTAAATGAATAGTAACTATTTACTAATCAAGAATCATGAATATGTCTTAACTAAATGAGTTTATTAACGTGGCATCCCTAATGACAATATTATTATACAATTTAATATAAATAATAATAATAATTATATTATTATTACTAGGTTATAAACTCGTGATTACACGGGCTTGTAAGAGGCTTTTGTACTTTAAATATAAGTAAGTTAATATGTAACAATTAGTTACTTAAATATTAATAATGTTAAGTATTAAACTGTGTAATTCAATGGTTCTTGGGATGAATATATAAACATACGGTTATAATAATTAAATTAAAATGCGTATTTCACATAAAATTATCTTTCGTTTATTGGAATGTTAAACCCGTGAATACACATGCATTTCGCATAAAATTATATTTCGTTTATTTGAATGTTAAACCTGTGAATACATACTATATGGATACCGAATAAAAGTATTTTTGATAAACCCCAATGAATACACATGCATTTCACATAAAACTATCTTTCATTTTTTTGAATGTTAAACCTGTAAATACATACGGATATCAAATAAAAGTATTTTTCATAAACCCGTATATACACACAAATTGTTAAATGTGACTTTTAGTTGTATTAGCGTGAATAAATCATTCACACATCAAATTACTTGTCTAATGAGGGATTATTAATATGATGGTATTATGTTAATTAATTAATCAATTTAATAAATTAAAAGTCAGAGTAATTTTAATAGGAATCTTCGAAACTCGCCGTTACCTCCTCTTTGGTAATTCAACTTCTCGAAAAACATATTTATTTATTTATTTTATTGAGATATATATGAAAAGGATAACTCGTTTATTTAAATTATAAATAAAGTATTTATTTATTTATTTATTCGAAAAGATAAATTTTAAGTGAATAAATGCATTTGATTGGTTAATTGAAAGTGTGATGACATCAAAATATTTGATTGGTAAATAGAGTTTATAATAATAATAATAATAATAATAATAATAATAATAATAATAATAATAATTATTATTATTATTATTACTATTAGTATTGTTATTATTATTATTATTATTTATTATTTATTATTATATTATTATTAATAATATCAATCTACTATGTGAATCGGGGAATCCTAATACGTTTATGTTTGTTACAAACAAGTTGCCGATTGCCACGTACGATTGATGTTTAGTTTGATTATCACATAGGTACACTAGAGTAATTAGAGTCACAATATACATATAATTAGACACTTATTTTAAATTTTAATTAAAAACATATATAAATATAAAATATTACTCTAAATATTATCATCTTGCGTATTAACCCCAATCTTTTTGATTGTTGATCACGTTTACTATTTTCCCATAAATAGCCATTCTTTAATTTGTTAAATCAACCCTCAACCCTTACCTAAAAATCGCATATAAATCAAAACTTTATCTTATAAATTAAATCGCAAAATTTGGAGAAAAGTTTTGTTTAGTTTTCACTGTTGGTGTTAATAAATTCAATTACTAGACAAATGGCGGAAATCGAAATCAGGCGTGAGTTCAAGATATACAACTCCATGACTAAACAAAAAGAAGTATTCAAGCCCAAAATTCCGGGTAAAGTTTCAATGTACGTCTGTGGTGTTACATCTTATGCTTTGAGTCATATTGGTCATGCTCGTGCCTACGTCGCATTCGACGTTTTATTCCGGTATGTATCTTTAATTTAGGAACCAATGTTGTATGATTTTTTGATTATTTTTATATTAGGTTTATTATTATACGTATACCCTAACCAATATTGTGTGATGTAAGGTATCTGAAATATTTGGGCTATGAAGTTAAATACGTGCGAAACTTCACCGACATAGATGACAAGGTATTATCTTTAATTCTCTTTTCATCGTATGCACTCTGTTTTAACTATCCATAGTGATATTAAACACGGAGTAGAATTTTGCTAGTATATATATATCATATGTGTGTGTATGTGATTGTACATACTATGTGGTGTGGGGTAGCTAGGTTGTATTGTTGTAGGATTGTTTTTTTTTTTTTTTTTTTAAAGAAAGAAAATAAATAAATAGAATTTTGTGATTTTTCCATCTTATCGATGACTGTAAATTTGTTGACTTAATTCGCATATGTATGGCATGCAGATTATTTCAGAAGCAAAAAAGAAGGAAGAGGACCCGCTATCTTTTAGCGATCGTTATTGCCAAGAGTTTATGAGTGATATGGCTGACCTTCAGTGCTTGCCGCCTAATGAGCAACCGCGTGTTTCAGATCATATCAATCAAATAAGGGATATGATACAAAAGGTACTTAATTAAGTTATTATAGTTAATTTTACACATACAGATAATCAGCAGCTCACTAATGAATAAGTATTTGTGCAGATAATTAGCAATGATTGTGCTTACGTTGTTGAAGGGGGCGATGTCAATTTTTCTGTTGATAAGTCTCCCAATTATGGGCGGTTATCAGGTAGAGATGTTGATGCCAATAAACCCAATCACATTGATTCGAGGAAGCGAAATCAATCCGACTTTGCCATGTGGAAGGTATAGTCTTTACATTTATATTCTTGAAACTATATAAACATCAGTCTGAATATGTTATGATTAAATAAAAACAAAGGAATTTAGGAGGTTCGATGCATTCAAAAACGTGACCCAAATTGACCCACTCTTTACTTTTAAATGGGTCAAAACTTTGTTGAAATACTATTTAATTAATTGTATTATTAAATTAAACTATCTGGTTTCTTGTTCAGGCTGCTAAGCAAGATGAGATCAGTTGGGACAGCCCGTGGGGTCCAGGAAGGCCAGGATGGCACATTGAGTGCAGTGCAATGAGCGCAACATATTTAACTGAGTCATTTGATATTCATGGTGGTGGGATTGATTTAATGTCTCAAATGCATCATGACAATGAAATCGCTCAAAGTTTCGCTGCTTGCCCAAATAGCAATATAAGTTACTGGATGCACAATGGTCATGTCAAGATAAATGATGAGAAAATGTCAAAATCGTCTGGGAACTTTTTTACTATTCGTGAGGTAATACTTCATTAATCATTATTACATATCTTATTTATTTATTAATTCCTGCTATAATTAATTATTCTCTGTACTGGTGTAGTTATTTTTTTCTTCAATTTTTCCAGGTCACTGAAGTATATCATCCACTTGCTTTGAGGCATTACTTGTTGCGCACACATTACCGATCCCCTCTCAGTTACTCAATTGATCAGATCGACATTTCCTCAAATGCTGTTTATAAAATTTATCAGGTGAAGAACTTTATCTATACAAATATAAAAGTATATTTAATTCACCAATAAGATCATGATCAAATAACAAATGATTTTCAAAAATAAAAATTATTGTGACTCTTTTAAATTTAGTGAATCAATGTCTTCTTACACCGTCTCATCCAAAATTAGTCTCTTATTTGATCTTAATCATATATTTTTTGATGTTATCTGAGATTTATATATTTTTGATGTGTGACTTATTTTTTGGGTTGTCAGACTGGAAGATTGTGAGAATGCTATCAAACAGCACGTAACGGAAACTAGTGGCAATTCGATTACCAATGATGCCCAAAATTGCTGCAACAATCTCAAAAGTCATTTTGAAGAGAAGTTAGCTGATGATTTGCACACCACTTCTATTCTAAACGAGGCTCTTCAAGATGCTTTAAGCTTGCTGAACACAATTCTACTCATGCTCAAGGTTAGTATTTCGTTGAATATATTCAATTGCTCAGGTGTCACATATACGTATGAGTTTTAATTGTTTTTTATACTTGATTTGCAGAAAAAGCTTCAACAACCACAGAGGTTATCATACACCAACTCTATTATTGAGTTGCTTAAAGAAGTGAGACATGTTTTGGAAGTGTTAGGATTGCATTCCAATTCGACATATACTGAGGTTGGTGTTGTAGAAATTGCTCTTTTTTCCTACTCCTTTTGAATCTTGGATAAAATTTGAAACTTGCTATTTGTTGTACTTGACAGGTTTTGAAGCAACTAAAAGAAAAAGCACTAAAAAGAGCTGGGTTAACTGAAGAGCAAATCTTGCAACTTATAGAAGAACGTGCATTAGCGAAGAAGCAAAGAGATTTCGAGCTAAGTGATCGTATTAGGAATGATCGGAATTCCAAGGGAATTGCTCTGATGGACGATGGTAATATAACCCGTTGGCGCCCAATTGTGCCAGTCGAAAATGTGGAGCCAGCATGATGTGCCCAATTGGTGTGTTATTCAAGTTAGCTTCATTTAGTTTTACAAATTCAAGTTTCATATGTGGAATTTTCAAGTTGTAGTCATGGTCTTGATACAATTATGTATTCTTAACTTGTTAATATGGTCTTGAATTTTCAACTTGTTAATAGCGTTTAGGATTTCAAGTTTGTAGTTTTAAGCGGTCTTCATATTATCAATTTAATTTCAATTCAATTGTTTAAGGAAACGTCATTCTTGATATGCTAAAGTTACCAAACTGACTGATGTTTACAATTTTGAACTGTAACCTGAACACTTGCATCATAAGCATGATTTTGGAAAAAATTTGCAGCTGTTTATTTTCCATAATAATAGAATATGTAAGTTACACACGTGTAGACACTTGAAACATCAAACTCATCCTCGAAGGTAGTCTGTTAATGCGTGTTTTATGTTTTCTTGATGAGTCCAAGTCTCTGTCTGAAATCCTCTTCCATAAGAGGAAGGCCGTAATGCAACTTGATTGCTGGTTCCCAACCTAACTCATTTGCCTTGGTGATCATTGGGTTTCGATGACGAGGATCTTCTGGTGTGTTGTCTACATGTCGTATTTCCACTTTTGGGTTGATTAGCTGCATTAACCAATTTCAGATTCTTGAAAACTAACATAATTAAGATGTTGGAAATTTTTTGGGAGTCTTGAGAGAAACTAACCTCTTTCACAATCTCGGCAAGTTCAATCATGGTGAATTCACCAGAACATAAAATAAAAAAGAAGCATTAGTGAAAATGAACAGAAGCTCCATGTTAACCCAAAACTATGCTGAAAATATAATTTTTGCTTAACCTGGATTTCCAATATTAATTGGCCCTCTATTGCTTCCTTCCATAAGTCGAATGAGGCCATCCACCTAGTAAACAAGGGAACATGTAGCAGAGAGAGTAAAATTGTCGATGGACGTGGGGCCCAATCTTTGGCTAGAATTGCTAATCTAAATGATGATGTAAAAGTTGTAGTTTACCATGTCAGATACGTAACAGAAGCTGTGAGTCTGAGTTCCAGATGATTGAACAGTCAATGGCTCATTACTGCATGCAATAGGCCATTTTTGAGACAATTATTTTCAACGGATTTTTATATTGAATGAAAAAAGGACTAAAGACCGATAAAGATAAAGTAAGATAAGAGGAGTAGTGAAAGATGTTACCGAATTGCTTGAGCTATGAAATTGCTGACAACACGGCAATCATCAATGTTCATTCTGGGTCCGTATGTATTGAATATCCTAGCAATCCTTATTTCTGTTGCAAAGAGAATCCTGAATCCATTTCCCCACTTGTTTACACAACAAGTTTATTATATATAGTGATTGA
Organism: Gnaphalium uliginosum; assembly: GCA_963930675.1. NCBI lineage: Eukaryota > Viridiplantae > Streptophyta > Magnoliopsida > Asterales > Asteraceae > Gnaphalium > Gnaphalium uliginosum. Next base: position 3,750,192 of record OZ005682.1, on the reverse strand, counting down.
TTTACAGAAAGTTGAGAGAATGTTCACATATTCCGTGCTGCCTATGATAGTCAAACATCAAAGTCTCAGCTACTCGCTTTCCCTCATCATAGCAACTCCTAACTCCTGCAACCACATCAGTTAACAAAAAGGTGTCATCTTGTATGTAGTATCAAATCTAAGTACAAGAAATCATTATAGATTATAAATTTACCAAGAGGGTTGACATTTCCCCAATAGCTCTCATCCTCATAATGCACAAGAGGATCTCCGTAAACTTCTGAAGTTGATGTCAACAATATCCTGTAAGCTCAGCAATGATATTTTAAAAATTCGGTCTAAAAACATAAAAATAGGATGAAAAAAAAGTTTCTGACCTGGCTCCAACTCGTTTGGCAAGTCCTAACATGTTCAAGGTTCCAATGGCATTGGTCTTTGTTATCTGTTGAAATGTTAATGTTTGTTTGATTTGTGCAGGGTCTTTAGGTTGGATTGCAAAGTTGATTTGTTCAGGTGTACGTTTTCTTTCAAATTCATTTACTCCGTAAACAATTTTTTTTCCTTTCAGATTCACTCAATTCGTTTGTTTATTTTTTATTTCATAATGTAGTTATAATGGTATGTCGTGAATAAAATAAGTTTTTAAATCAAGCTTATGCATCCATAAAAAAATACATTCTTGTCGGTTTATGGTTTGGTAAGTATTAAACATGTAAAAACTTGATTTTTAGTGCAAAGTCCAAATTTTTGGTGATTTTTGAAGTCCTTTTCGATTCTTACTATGTTTGATAACAATGTTGACGAAGCGCACCCCGTGTGTTTGGTAAAATGCTTGGCTTAGTAGTATTTTCAGTCTTATTCTCAAAGTTGTATTATTTCGAATTTATTTTTTTTTCACCATTCATGTACTACTATTTAGTTATCATATTCTGAATAATGAAGAATAAGCATTTTAGTTCGTCATGTTGTAATGTTCAGTGCAAGATGCATCAACTTGCTTAGGAGTTGATGGTCGTCCAATGCTAATTAATTAGGTGTTGTGGGTTTCTCATGGTTTACAAACTTTATTAATCTAACTATAGAAGTATGAGCCATTGTGTTACAGTCGTACTTTTATTGGCTGCAGATGAGGATGATGGCAATGATGTGAATCTCTTAGGTGTGGACTCAAACTGAAAGAATGATGCTGAAGAACTTGTAGCTGCAGTTAAGGCATTACAAAGATTGAAAGAATGTAAATTCGTTTCGTCTTCATAAGGGAATAAAAATTAATTTTGCACTAAAATCATCATGTACTCATGAACTGAAGTAGGTACGAAAATACTACATGGATTTGAGATCCATAAACTGTTTTCTAATCATCAGTTTTATTATTTTTTCGGTTGTATTATCAACTGGCAAGTCTTCGAGATGATAACTGACATAGAAAATCTATAAACTCGGGTAATAAAGGTAGCACCTTGAAGATGTCATATTGTATGGATTTTATTGCTCGTGTTGTTCGTACATGTGGTTGGATGTAGAAATGTAATCCATATATGAGCAAACAGGTCGGTTTGTAGTAAATGAGTTACATTATTGTTTTAAAAATAAATCTTAAGTCTTTGAGTTTTTATCATAGGATGACCCCTAAAGTTATGTAGTATGTAGTGAATCATTTCTGTATATGATAATATTACTCAAACACCATTAACCTATAAACATACTATCTTTTATATATATATATATATATATATATATATATATATATATATATATATATATATATATATATAAATATATATAATAAAACTAATACGCTGCTTAATAGTGTATTTTTGACGAACTATGTCCACTAGTGGACTAATATTTGAAAACCCTACCTTTTTAAACAAAATTTACATGTATATCATAATATTACTCATTCAAAAGTCGTTCGAGTTTATATAAAAGTAATACTAACACCATTAGCCTATGAACATATATATATATATATATATATATATATATATATATAATAAAACTAATACTCTGCTTAATAGTCTATTTTTGACGAACTATGTCCACTAGTGGACTACCTTTTTACACAAAATTTAAATGTATATCATGATAGAACTTTGTGGCTCTGTTCATGTGTGTGTGACATGCACACTACTCATGAAATGTAATGCAATTAAGTTCCAAAATCATAGCTAACATCAGTCCCATAACCGAATGAAGACCAGTTATTACGTGCTGAACTTTGTGGCTCTGTTCATGTGTGTGTGACATGCACAGACAGGCAAAAGACAAACAGATAGACAGCAAGCACAAAAGTTTAGTTATTGTAGTATCTTGTTGTCGGTTGATTTTTTTTTCTGATGATCACAAAAGTTTTTTCTTGTTATTCAATTATGGTTGGATTCAAAGGAATATAGCAAACGCGGTTAAAAATTAGAGGCTATCAATGTCGAGTCTTTGGTAAGCATCAAGTAGGCGTGTTTTTTGATTAATTAGGTAATTAGGGATCAGTTGTTATATGATTGAGTTAGCTGAGAAACAAAAACAGTGGCATTTGGATGGTTTATGTTAATAACCTATTCCCACTGAGCGAGTCCTTGGTAAATATCAACTCTGCTTGCATTTATTTATTTTTAAATTTCTGGTTAGTAGTTGGTAACCTTTTTTTGTTCATGCAGTCATTATAGTAAGTTCGGTCAGTTTGTATTTTAGCTGATTTCACATTTATGTTGCAGGCCAAAGTCATATACATCATGCGCTGCTTTCGAAACTAAACGAAGTGCTGAAGGCGGCCATAAGAAAAGGTAGTCTTTGTTTTTTTTTTTCTACTTGCATAAGAAAAAGTTTTTATAACTAGCTGGGTAGAAAGAACTATAGTCAAGTGTAGTTCTTTCTACCCAGCTAGTTATAAAAACTTTTTATCCGGTGATGTAACTGGTACCATCTTATACCCAAGTCGATGGGCTCTAAGTTAAGTTCTTAGGTTTCCCTTATTCTTCTTATCTTGAGCTAGGCCAGTGGTAAGGTGTTCCTTACTGCTATTACTATTTCGTATTTCACAGTTCTGTCAGAAAAATATTGTGCTCACATTTTCAATCGATAAATCTTTTGTATATGATGACAGGGATAATGATTTGCACCATTCAGTTTTTATGCCAAATGGACTTCCAGATGGGACTGAATTGGCATACCATGCTGAGGGAAGGTGAATGTTTTGTAAGTTAAAAGTTGGATAACTGTATTTTTGATGTGCATGCTTTGTTTGCTATACAAAACTCGTATAAATTTTGCAGAAAATACTCGATAGTTACAAGCAAGGGAACATTATAGTCTGCAGCCATCGTGACTCTGAGGTAAACATTATTTCTTCAACATACCAATTTGTATTATGTATCCTGGCGGTCTTCATATTAATCATAATTATTTGGAAAAATAATTCTAATGTGCTGAAGTTACCGAAGTAGTTGTTGTTTACAATTTTGAGACACATTTGCTGTTGGAACTAAACTATGTGCATTACGTTTATATCTATACTAATAATTATGTATGAACCTTTGGGTCACACACAAAGAGCATTGAGATACCAATTAATAATATGTACGTAATATATATTATTTAAGCATAAAATAATATAAGTTAGTTTTGAAGTTAATTAAATAAAGTTTTGGATAAGTTTTGATTTGATTATTAAATTAATCATTATCTAAATCATAAACTTATATTTGGAAGACTTGTTCTCCACGTGAATAATAGGACGGTGATTGCTTTGTGATAACGTACTTTTCAAAATAAAACTATATATATATTATCTTCATTGGTTTTTGAGGTAGTCTAAAAAAAAACAATCACAACAAAAACCCCTTGGTTTCCTGATTACGAACGAAAAAAAACAAAGCTGCGATTTTTGCTTACAAAATAAATAATTTAAGGTGATTATTTATTATTACTTGTTTGATTGGAACTAACATTCCATTGGTGATTTTGAAGTGTTCATGTGGTGGACCAACCGGTGTTCTAATTTGGACACTAGTTTCTACGCTTTCTTATACCTTGCTTGCTAAAGATATATCTAACTTCATCTTCAATTAATGTTAAGGTTAATCTAGTAGATGTTGCGTGTTTTTGATCTCCAACATTTGCATCATTATCAAAACGATCAGAAATTGGGACCCACTGTTTATTATCCTTATAGAAGATTGATAATCGTTTTACAAACGGGTAACTCTAAACACTCTAAACTAATAACCTGATAAGAACCTATAACCACCTAGGGAGTCCTTGGTAAACATCACACAATCTTAAGCAAGAAAGCAAGACACTCCTCTCCATATCCTTTTTAACCATATACTCTTCCATTTGGACACGTTGAAATCTTTTGACACTCCTTCCGGTATCAGAGGACATTGGTACGCATGAACAAATCTTGTATACCTATTCTCAAAGGCTTCGAGTAGCCCCGAAGGTGTGATATCTGGACAGTTTGAAACATCTAGCGTAAACAGTTTAAAAAACTTGCCTATTTCAAGCAAAGTTTTATCCGTAACGTTCATAGCTCCATCCAAATTTAAATATCTAAGCTTCCGTATATTTCTCAATGCGAAGATTGCCGAACCGTTCTGGTTAACTGATGTTTCTGCCAAATGCAATCCCCTTAGGTTTTTAAAGCTTTCTAGACACATTAGTCCCTCCAAGGTGATTCTTTTACATCCACTTACATCAAGGATTCTCAGACATTTTCTGAGTACATTACTGTTTGCCTAGTGATAGAGTCCATCATCACTTATACATTGGCAACCTCTTAGGACTAAATAGTCCAGACTATGTTCCCCGATTCGTTTGTAAAATGAGTTTGTTACTTTCGTGCATCTAGCAAGTGATAGCAAAATTTAAACAAGCAGTTGATTTTCAGAAGTCAAACTAAGCTGAGAAATAAAAGCTAACCATGATTATTAAAAACTAAAATACGAGCATGAACTAATCAGTTAAACGATTATCCAAAGCTATGAACTACTAAAGTCAGAATTTGTTCAGAATCAGTAACCTTAACCCAAACCGATCACACACTATTATTTCCTGCAAGCCCACATCTTCCTTTTCTTCTTCTTCTCCTCCGTGTTCTTCTGCGCATTGATAATCATGGTAGACGCCTTTTCCGGGTCTTCTTCTTGCAGAAAAATAGATGATGTCCAGGTGGCTGCAGGGAGATAAGATTCAAAGTCAGCAACATCTCTGAGATTCAACATATCATGACTTACCAAGTTAGCCAACACTGTTTGTACTCCCATCTCCAACTCCGGTTGTAAAGAGGAACCGCTTGATTGCGGAATCACCTTGTTCCAGGCCACTACATCTCTATTCGTTCTTTTGAAAGAGGAATTCCTCGATCGCGGAGCATCCGGAACACCACTACTGTTACAAACCTCAAGTGTTTTCAAACTCTCACATGAAAATAAGTTGGGTTGGTTTTTGAATATGACTTCAATTAACGGCATAAATACTTGAAGGGTTAATGTATAAAATATACTGACGGTTGAAATATTTGAATTTGACTTACGCAAAGAACATTACCTACAAAACACTTATTAGAGCAAAAGGTTTATGTAAAGCTTAAAAAAACATGTTACACACTAATTAGGAAAAAAAAAAACTTTACATAAACCTTCCATTGGTGATGCTAATTTCTAAAAAGAACAAATGGCTTCTAGTCTAGCGGTACGTGAGGAACCCATTAACCAAAAGGTTATAGGTTCAAACCTAATAGAATGTTTGTATATACTACGTGAAATAAATTGTAGGGTTGCCTTTCCAAAAAGAAGAAACTATTGTATTCTTCTTTGGAAGGAATAGAGAAAACACATAAGTTTATTATGCGTAAGGGAGGTATGGTCTATTTATATGAGTCCTCCTACTCTAAAATGATGTGCTCTAGAATGTATAGGTTAAACTCTAAACACTCAAAATCTTTCATTTGCTTCTATCACCCTTTTGAAAGATCCTTGAGCACATCCTTTCTATTTATATGAGTCCTCCTTGAGCACATCCTGATGAACACCCGAGTACCAATACCTTCTTATCACCTCCTTTCTCATCATGGATAGTTATGTGAATCATTTACTTAGGATGACTAAAGTCTTTTTGAATGATTATGTCTGATGTATGGGTTTGATGATCATTACTATGAGAAAAGATCATTAGAGTACAACATATTTTGAAATAATTGAAGTGTCAATGAAAATGCGTCACATGTACAAAACTCCATTTACCCCCAAGATCTTAAAAATTAATTATCTCACAAACGGCAAATCGAAAAATTATGAAAATTGCACCATCAAATTCAGCGTTTTCTCTTCTTCGATTAGACATCTCACAAGGTATACTTTCGACGATTTTTTTTTTTCCATTTTTTTGGTGGGTTTATAAATTACTAACACATGTGTTAGCTTTTGGTTGTACATTTGATTTAGGTTTAGGGTTTAGAATTTAGCAGGTTTTAGGGTTTAGATTTTAGGATTTTAGTAGGGTTTAGTTTTTTTTCATTTTTTGTTGGGTTTTACAAATTACTAACACATGTGTTAACATATTGCATTTACTAAACCCTAAATGCAATATGTTAACACACGTGTTAGTAATTTGTAAAACCCACCAAAAAACGAAAAAAAACTCGTCGAAAGTATACCTTGTGAAATGTCTAATCGAAGAGGAGAAAACGCTGAATTTTATGGTGCAATTTTTATAATTTTTCGATTTGCCGTTTGTGAGATAATTAATTTTAAAAAAGATGGGGTACATGAGTTTTTGTACGCATGTCACAATCTCATTGGTTCTTCCATACTTTAGATAATTCTTGTACTCTAATAATATCATCTCTCGTTACTATATCTTAGACTTAATTATTATTCTATATAAGTTACAAGTTACATCAATAATCGAAATCTGAATTATAGAATAAAACTAATTTAGACGCTTTCACTGTAGATCTACTTTGGGTGAATCTTTTAAAAGGTATCCTTTCTGTAACTACAATTACAATTCTATTATATTTTGGTGATAAATTTGATTAATGTTACAAGTCATCGTTCATATTAAAATTCAAGTAAAACAATTATGAACATTTGAACAATGTTTGTTTACATCAATAATAAATAAAAGTCAGAAACATGGTTAGAGTTAGAAGTGTAATATAATTTATTGAGTTCTGAAATCCAGAGCTAACCAGATCAAGAACCTGGCAACTAAAAACTCAAAATTGAACATTCTTTTATAACAAGAACAAACAACACAACCTACTTTACTAGTTTTCCAGATGCAAATGACACCAAGACTAATTCTCTTACATGCCTGATTCAATAGGGAGTTTGGTGCAAGAAGTTACTCATACAGCCTGTCTTGCTTTAATGTCTGCAAGTCGAAGAGTTACAGCTCTCTTATGAGCATCCAACCCCTCCACCTCAGCCATGGTTGCCACATGAGGACCAAGCTTTGCAAGCCCTTCTTCTGTCAAAGACTGAATTGTTATGTACTTCAAGAAAGAATCGAGAGATACACCACTGTACATGCGTGCATATCCATAAGTAGGAAGAACATGGTTTGTGCCACTAGCGTAGTCTCCCACACTCTCGGGAGTCCACTGCCCTAAAAACACAGAGCCTGCAAAAATACAACAAAAGTGTGATCAATGAAGGTCTGTGGTGTGGTAGTTCTACAACTGAAGTTATGTTATGGTATCACTGGTTATTAGATATAGCAGGACCCACGTAAGTTGTCTAATTTTAAAGTGAAACTCTTGAAGTAATTTTTCATCTGGCAGGATAATACAATTTGTAAGCAGAGAGGAGGAGGGGGGGGGGGGGGGGGGGGGGGGGGGGGGAGGTTACAAACGTGAAATTCAACATGACATTTACCTGCATTTTCAATAAAGCTCTCCCACTTCTCTGCATCTTTAACATTAATGATCAGATGTTCGGGTGCATACAAATTGGAAAATGTAACTGCCTGAAAATGCAATGCCAGATCGAGTTTAGAGATTCAACACTAGCCAAATAAGACTGAGCACATAATAATGCATATAGACCAGTTGGAAATTCTAACAGTGACATACATGGATATATTAAAAAACTTTATGACTGCATAATTCTTATAGAACACTTAAGTCGATAACTAACCTCAACCATATCACATGCAAACACAGTGAAGCTGTGGCTAAGAGCTTTTGAAGCATACTCTCCTCTTGGGAGACTATTGCATTGCTTGGTGATTTCTTCATCTATTGCATTTATATCTACACCATCACCTGCAATTACCAGAACCACCTGGCTGTCTGGCCCATGCTCCGCCTGAAAATGGAAAAAAGGGATTTGATGATAAAATGATAATGACCCTCTTCATCGCAAAAGTTTTGAAGGCAAAAAGAGTACCGATAAAAAAAAAAATAAAGAAAATTACTTCCATTACAAAAATAAAATTAATTTAACCTGAGAAAGCAGATCTGCAGCTATGTGAGCAGGACTAGCATATTTGTCAGCAATGACAAGCACTTCGGACGGTCCTGCAGGCATGTCAATAGAAACCATCGCCTCGCTGTTCTGTCAAAATAAGGGTTTTAAACAAACTGTCAAAAACAGGAATAGTTCAAATCAGCGTGATATCGATTTTTGGTATACACCATTGTGTACGGACTACACATGAGATGATATTTAGGAGACGTACGTACTTGGAGAATCATTTTTGCAGCTGTCACATATTGATTTCCTGGACCGTATATCTTCTCAGCCTAAAATAATAAAATTCGCAATTAAAACATAATTCATTTATAAAGTAGTAATACACGAACCCTTTTTACAAATCCGATGATTAAAGTGATACCTTAGGACACGATGCTGTCCCCCATGCCATGGCAGCAATGGCCTACAAGAAATAAAACCAACAGATCAACAAGAAACGATCTACCGGGGAAAAAAACTATTTTCTAAATAAGAAATATGTAAAACCTGAGCTCCTCCAGCTTTAAGAATGTGGGTTACTCCAGCTTTCTTTGCACAATACAGTACCTCCTACATGATGTCACATTATTAGACTCTGTAAATAAGTTAAGTATTCAATCTACGATTAACTATCTCATACATATGAAAGAAAATTACCTTGCAGATGCTGCCATCACTAGAAGGAGGAGTTGCGAGCACTATAGTTTTACACCCAGCAATCTGTGCTGGCTGGGGTACACAGAAAGCTAGAAAGTTAGCTTACACCAACTTGCTTGGACATAATTAGAGGTGGCACCATTGGCAGGTCAGGCGGTTGTATTGACCTGATAAAACCTTTTGTCCAATAATGTAGATTTTTAATACCACATTAACGCGTTAACTATGATTACAAAAACAGCTTTATTACTATAAAATCCAAATCTTCGAATTAAAACCATTAGAGATTTCTGTTGCTGTATTCGTTGAATAGGGGTTTTGAGCGACTTTCAGCCCATATGACCCGTTCCTCTTATAGCAAAACTTTTTGATTTGACTGAAAAAGAAAATACAATTCAAGTCGACCAATTCACACATAATAGGTCAAAGTTGCCACCTCTTGATATAATGATCAAGATAATTATCATATCTTACAATAGCAAGCATAAGAGCTGTTGAAGGTAGAACTGCAGTGCCTCCTGGAACATACAGACCAACGGAAGAAATGCTCCTCGCCACTCGTTTGCATCTCACACCCTGGATAACGCATAAGAAAATAATATTAACTCAGAAGTTCAGGGAAAACAAAATTGGTACCAACGTATAAAACTTACTTTCATTTTCTCAACAACTTTCTCAACAGGCTTTTGTGCTGCATGAAATGCATAAATGTTGCTGTATGCCACATCAAATGATTCACGAACAGCTTCATCAAGCTGAGATATAGTTAGAGGTAAAAATTTGTAAATATAATAAATATATATAGTTAATTTGCAAGAATAATTATAAGCACTAGATTGGTGATCATTTTGTAGGCGAATAGATAGGTGTAGATTCATATAAGTACCTCTGGGTCCGGAAGATCATTCACATTTTCAATAATCTTTTCTAACTCAACTTTGTCGAATCGTAAAGTATAACTGCAATGGACACGTAAAACATCAGTTGGGTACAACAAAATGAAGGCTGATGGTTCCATAAAAACAATTTTTACAGTCCAGTAAATTTTAACAGATATATAAAAAGCAGTAGAAGATAAAAGATAAAAGAAACACCTACTCTATAACAGCAGCATCACCTCTGTTACGAACATCATCAACAATTGGCTGGACCTGCGAATTCAAAACAATTTTCAGTATCACCTATGTGTCCAAATACCAATCTGATAATTCAACATAATATAAGCATATTAAAAGACCTAAAAGATACCTTCCAACGACAAGTATAAAGCAACTCACCGTACTGAAAATGGAAGTGAAATTTATTCGGGGCCGAGCTTTAAGATTGTCAACCTCCATCGGTGTTAGGTCAGATAACTTATACGATTTCATTGCACACGTAATTGTTTTAGAAAGGGGTACTGCATCGAAACCAATGCTTTAACATTTTTTAAAAGAACAAAACTGATCAACTTAAAGGCTTATCAAATAGTAGAATTTTACATAATCTATGCAGTTTCACACTTTTACCTGGTAAACAACTTCTGCGACCGTTAAATAACAACTTCCTGAAAATAAACGAAAGCAAAGGGGTTAGGATTTAGGTATTTATACAATAATAAATATAGTACACACACTTGGATATACGTAAGATGTGGAAACAAAAAGAGTTTGGGATTTGGGAATATATGTTTCATTTAAACAACAACTGCAGATTAAAGTTTGTCTATTTATATCACCTAACCAACTATCATTAAAATATAACTAAATTATAAAGGAAAAAAAAGTAGTAATATTTTGGAAATCATTGGCGTAGAAACAACGGAATGTGCACGGAGAATATGAGATTGAAACAATCATTGTAGTAAGAGAGACCTGGATGCTAGAGCTCTGAAGGGGCCAACCGTCGATTGGCTTAAAGAACGAAAACTAGGGGAATCAGGGCTCTGACTGAAAACCAGTTGACTATATGCTACAACTGACATTTACTGCAACACAAAATGAAATATGCTGATTCCTGATGATCGACCTAAACACACTTGATTAAAAATACTTACAATTTTCAAATCAAAAACCCGCAGGTCAATAACAAAGTGTACATTGCGTTGAATTTGATTTAACAGCTATAAGTATATAAACTAAATTATCAATTGATTGATTAAGCAAATACTATACTAATAAGCAGAGAAATCGTATTTATGGTGTCTGTGAATAAGATTGCTTACGATTAGTTTGTGAAGTGTGAAGAAAGACAATAGAGATAGTCGATACAACGGGGTGGTCAGAAGAAGCGACGCCGGCGAGTGACGACGGAAGACGGCGGAGCGCGGAGTGTGGGAGTGTTACGAATTTTGTGGCTTCACTCGTTTGTACAGTTGTACTATCAAGTATATTCGTACTCCATTTATGTACCAATACTCCCCTATACTTCTTTTAAATGACAGTTTTACAATATAATTTTTCTTTAATGATTACTAAGACATTTAAGAACTTCTGTATTCAATAGGATAAAAATAACTATTCAATTAATAGTAGAATTTTTTTTTTAATTCTCTTTTTATGATTATAAAAATTTAATAAAAATTACTCTAAAACAATTTTTTTAGGTTTTTTTTTCAAATCTCTTTATGTGATTACTAAGTTACATATATTTATAAAATGTACTATTTAAATGGTTAAAATATTACACAACTTTAATAAAACTACTTTAAAACTATCTTTTTAGTGAGTTATATTTTTGATATCGGTTGAGACTAACACCTAGAGTTTAATTCGAATAGGTCGGTATACATTAACAATAAATTTTATTTTGAGCTTTAAAGACTTTTTTTATTTTTATTACGTTTGTTAAATATACGGAGTTGGAATATATGATATTGTAAACTCCTACATTTTGTAGAAATGCTAGACGGGAGTTACTATTATATGAATAGTAATTATTATTTTTACAAAATTATATAATATTAATTTTAGATGACTAAATTTAATAATTTAATTGTAAATATAATTCATATAAATAGCCACCATAATCATTTTCGTTAAACATTTTTGGCATGTTTAGTATAATATTTATAAAATGATAGTGAAAAATTATTCATGATCAATAAAAGGTTGCGTAAAATGAGTTGATTATAGGTATATAGGTGTGTGTGGGTGTCATGGAAGAATAAATAGAAATGAGTATGGGTAAAAACTGCTAAAATTAAAATATTATCAATTTTACAGTAATTTTGTAATAAAAAAATATAAAGTATATACATCTAATTCTAAGTAAAAAAAATGCAAACATTTTAGGTACTTTTATTGTCTTACCAAATAAAATAATTGACCAATGAATATAAAGTTTAAGTTCATACATAGCTCCTTGAATCATTCTTATATTTAAATTTGACTACATACGGAACACTGACTTTTAAATTGCATATATACTAAATTATTTCGTAAATTAATATAATTATTTTTGGTCCGTCGTAACATGCGGGTTAAAAATTGCTTATTTGATCAAATACATAAGATACTAATAATTTGTTGAATTCAACATTTATCTTGACAATGATAAAATCTTGATCCAAAAGTATAGTTTTAAAAAGAAAATGTAACAATGCAGATAGTGTATTATTTTTAATATCTTAACGCAATATTCTGAAAAATACATGAAAAGTATAAAAATGATATTTCATTGATTTATTGAATATCGAATGTCATTTTTGTTTTTTTTTAAGTACCTAAAATCAATTCGTTGGTAAAAACAAGTCAATTACGAGTAATTTATAATTTTATGTGTCTATTTCCAACAAAAGAAACTTGAGGTACTCAAGTTGCCAAAAACAAAACTTTTGCGAGTGCTCTGTCAACTTTTGTAACTCGAGTAAACCCGACCCGACCCGCCAAAAGTAATATAGATTTGAGGAAAAACGACATTTTGTAAATCACACTTTTAGGGCACGGAAACGAGAAAACGATAGATACGAAAAAAAATGAGGAAGTTCGATCCATGGGGAAAGTTTTTTAAGCGCGAGTTTGATAGGAACTGGCCGTTCCTCGTTGGATTCGCCATAACCGGCGCTATCATCACTAGGTTTTCTCTCAGTCTCACCGGTAATATTATATATATTATATTCGTCAATAATCAAACATATTTTAACGATATTTATCAATTAATCACGATTAATGATATATCGTGTATAATCGTATGTATTATTTATTAATTGTATCTGATTACCTGAGTAATGACTTGATTGCAGAGGAAGACCGCAAGAACTCTACTTTTGCTCAGAGGCACAAGAAGTAAGTCAACTTCCCCAATTTTTAGTTTTTAGATCTATTTTAATGGATGCTTCTTTTTAATTATTTAGGTTTTAATATCGTTGATGGTGTATGTATTATAAGTGCTACATTGATTTACCATAGAATAAATTAATGTGCCGGATTTGATTAATTTGATTTTTTTAATGCCTATACGATCCTTGAAACATTCACTTTATAGTGTGAAAAGGTTGACAAATGTATATTAACAGTTCCTAGGTGACAAAGCACCTTTAAGAAGGAAAAGTAATCTAGGACTATTAAAGTATAGGCGTTCATATGGTGTGTGGTAGGTGTAGGATTTATGCGAATTGTATTTTATCGGTGTTAATATTTGTTTAAATTGCGAATTGGCGATTATCTGGTGTCAAAGTTGCCTCTGTTGACTCATTTTATAACTAGTGATGACTTGCTGATATCTTGTAGTTGTATTAGGATCCCAGCCAGCTTTCGGACTGCATATGTTCGTGCATCTGTTATTTGCTGTGTAACTGTTTTGCTTGTGAAAAAGTTGGCTGCTTTGATTCTTTTTGTTACTTTTTAATGGCTAGTGTTTTTGTTGTGGAAGTCGAACAAGTTTAGTACTTAATCGCCTTAAGGGAATATGTTGGCATTTGGTGGCAAATAAATACCTCAGCTTTTCTGATAGGATGTCACTTGTTTATGTACATAATGGGATACTCTCATTTTGTTGTAGCAAGTTGAATTATCCTCTGCTATATTGAAGCTGATCATCTTAGGCTCTGGTCATACATATGATATATCCATAGAGAAAATAGTCTAATGATATGGTTGCTTGAGATTTATTAGATAATTACATCAGGTGAAACCATTAGAATTGTAATATTTACTCAATTTGTAGGCAGCAAGGAAACCTTAAAAGTATACATAGAATGCACTTCAAGACATGGAAGAAGTCGTTGATTGAGAATGTTAGGTGTAGTATTATATATAAATGGACAATTTTATCGGCACTAGCAAGCAATATGAGAGTAAATTCTCAACGCGCTATAAACAAGCAACATAATATTAGGACCGTCTGCATCCTCATCAAAAACAATATTCTATTCTCGAAATTCCTTTGAAGCGTGCAGTTATCTGAAACTAATAGAGGCTATTAAATGCCTATTTTGAGAACGTTGGCCTGGGTGGATCTATAAGAGACCAAATTGACAAATTGAAATTACAAGGTGTTTTGCTTACAATTAGTACGATGATCAGTTAAATTTAAAATCGTGAATTTAGTTTGTGCTTGGAACACATATTGTTGATCTATATAGGGGTTTTTTTTCACCGTAGTTGACGTACAAGATTTGTTAAATATTTATTATAGCTAACTTATTGAATAAAGCGATTAGTAAGCTATTAAAGTACATAATGGGTGACTTTTGATCCATTTGACCCGTTTTCTTTTTAGTTAGTTTTTTATTCTACCCAAATTAACATGTTAGAGATTAAAGATAACCTGAGTTGACTTGTTCATGAGTAAATGGGTCGAAATTGCCACCTCTAGCCTTGAACTTATACATTGTTTGTCTATGTGCCCATCTTTTCTAGCATGTTGCACTAACCATATGCTATTCATTTCCTCCATTATGTAATGATACTTGCTGTGTTTTTCGCTATTCCTTTAGTTCTCTTATGGACGTCTGATCTATCCAATTGTCCAACTTCTAACTTACACCTACCTTGACTGATTTTTTTCCAGCTGAAGTCTGGATTTTTGTGCTCTTTATGGGTTGGCATTCGGGAAGATTCGCCGCCAAATCTTTGTTTTTTCTGCTGATATAAATATAATCTGAGATGGTGTTTAAATGTTTGAATTCGAGCTTATGCTTGATTGAAGTTTCATAAGGATCTTATGTTTTGCTTATTAAATGCTTTTCGTTGCATTGCTTTGAACTTGGTTATGAGGTGCAAATTAGTAAAAGCCTCTGTTGCACAACGAAGCTACTTTTCACAGCTCAGTGGCAATTCAGCTGTTTTTGCACCTGTTAAATATGGGGACAGAACTAAATAATGAATTCAAGTATAAGTGGGATCTATTCAAATAACGTGTTGTATTATAGGTGCGAGCACATCTAGTGTTTGGGATCACAATCTGATACTGAAATACAATGATGGGGTCTGCCAAACTTTGTCTAAACCGTTGAAATCAGGAAACCAAGCCGAAACTGGCCATGACCTGATTTAGTTATGTTCGCAGTAATGTTATCTATTTGAGTTTCTTTTTCCCTTCAATCGAGCATAATGATCTGAATTGGGCTTTCTCGGCTCTTACCATTTTTTAGTATTATTAAAGATTATGTTGTTTAGACAATGATTTACGATTCAATCACTAGTCTAGATGTTTGAACCAAGTTAATGATATTTTCAAATTTTAGATACTAGTCCGTTTGGGCCATTGAACACCACTAATAATGATAACCATCTGCTAACACAACATCCAAACACCCTTGGTACGTAAGTAGAACGAAACAAATAAAAAGGTCATAAATAGCATCAACTGATCACGTTATAACATGATACATCCAAGATTTTCAATTTTCTTCGACGAACGTTCCTACTAGCCAAGATTTTCAGCGTGCTATTGCCAATTTCGGGACATGCACGTAACACTAAATAGGTCACAAGTTTTTTCACTTATTTTTTCTCAAAAAGCATTGGACATCTTCAAACACTTGGCTGAAAAGGATATTAATATTTGTTCATTTAAATGGTATCTTCCATTTAATGAAGCTTTACGCAATTGAGAACATTGATCACCCATAAACAACGACAAGTCATCAAAATCTGATGCTCCTTTGTCGTTACTTAACCATCTTGCCCTAGATGTAGGGCAGATAATAAAGGGCAGTTTTTGGCTAGTAAATGAAGATAATTGATATTAATAACTATTGAACAATATAGAGTTTTCAACTCCTGGGAATTCGGTAGCACCTGATTGATCAACAATGGTGTTGAAATCTTTTATCTGTACAAGTGACGGCAAGTTACCTTAAGAAACTCCTTATTACTTCGAGGAACGATAGTTTATCATTTCGGTCCAAGATACTTTGAAAAACACAATAAAGAACTTCATAGTGCATATTTAAAATGTATTACATAACATTAATGTATTGTAAATTTAAAATTCTTAAATTCACACTGTTAGTGTATGAAATAGCGACGTTCATAAGTAGTGTACGTGTAAAAATTGAAAGAAAAATAACTTATTTAATTAATGGATTTATATTTATTTTAAATTATTAGTTAATTAATTTTAAAATAGGTTAAAAATAATAAGTATGCTTGCGCCTCCTCATTCCTAGTATTACGAAAGCCCGTATAATTGAAACTTTATGAAAGTAAATATATAAAATTTACATTTAAATTAATAGTTTGGAAGGTTAATTGATCATAAAAATAATGATTTTGAAGTAAAATATAATATAAAAATAATTTAGGGTAATGTGTAAATGATGAAAGTCGTTTTATTGCAGAAATTTAGTATATGCGTTAGAGATGAAAGGTGAGGTTCAAATGAAAATGACAAAAGTGTTGAGAATAGGGAACCAATAGGAATGCACCATGTGTCACAAAATCCATTTTCCCCTATGTTTTTAAAAATTAAATATCTCAATAATGGCACGCAGATTATGAAAGAAGCGAAAAAGCTTGGAAAGGACCCACTATCTTTTAGCGATCAGTTTTGCCAAGAGTTTATGACCGATATGTCTGATCTCCAGTGCTTGCCTCCTGATGAGCAACCTTGTGTTTGAGATCATATCGATCAAATAAGGGATATGATACAAAAGGTTAATTATTTACTTATGAATTTATGATACTTAATTGTACACATACATACCCACAAGAGATATATTATATATGCAGATTTTCTAATTCATAAGCATTTGTACAGATAATTAGCAATGATTATGCTTACGCTGTTGAAGGGGGCAATGTCAATTTTTCTGTTGATAAGTCTCCCAATTATGGGCGGTTATCAGGTAGAGATGTTGAAGCCAATAAACCCAATCACATTGATGTGAGGAAGCGAAATCAATCTGGCTTTGCCATGTGGAAGGTATAGTCTTTACATTTATCTTCTTGAAACTATATAAACATCAGTCTGAATATGATATGATTAAATACAAATAAAGAGATTTAGGAGGTTCTATGCATTTGGTTCCCTTGTTAGCTAACTGTTATGACTAGCTTGCTTTATGTGTCGGTTGCAGATAAAACCTGACCCAAATTGACCCATTCTTTACTTTTAAATGGGTCAAAACTTTGTTGAAATATTATCTACTTGTCTTATTAAATTAGTTATCTGGGGCCTTGTTCAGGCTGCTAAGCAAGATGAGATCAGTTGGGACAGTCCATGGGGCCCAGGAAGGCCAGGATGGCACATTGAGTGCAGTGCAATGAGCGCAACTTATTTAACTGAGTCATTTGATATTCATGGTGGTGGGATTGATTTAATGTCTCAAATGCATCATGACAATGAAATCGCTCAAAGCTACGCTGCTTGCCCAAATAGCAATATAAGTTCCTGGATGCACAATGGTCATGTCAAGATACATGATGAGAAAATGTCCAAATCGTCTGGGAACTTTTCTACCATTCGTGAGGTATACTTCATTAATCATTATTACATATCTTATTTATTCCTGCTGTAATTATGTTTATCTTCAATTTTTGCAGGTCACTAATGTATATCATCCACTTGCTTTGAGGCATTACTTGTTGCGCACACATTACCGATCCCCTCTCAACTTATCAGGTGAAGAACTTTATCTAAGTATAAATGTAATTAGTTAATTCACCATTCAGATCATGATTGAACAAAAACGATCTTTGAAAAAAGAAATCGTGACTCTAAGTTTTACATTTAGTGAACCAATGTCCTCTTACAACTATTCACCCAAAATTAGCTTCTCATTTGATCTTGATTCTATATTTGATGTTATTAGAGATTTATATATTTTTGATGTGTTGACTTCTTTTTTTGGTTGTCAGACCCTGGAAGATTGTGAGAATGCTATCAAACAGTTTCCACAAATAACGGAAACTAGTGGCCATTCTATGACGAATGATGCCCAAAATTGCATCAACAATCTCAAAAGTCACTTTGAAGAGAAGTTGGCTGATGATTTGCACACAACTTCTATTCTAAACGAGGCTCTTCAAGATGCTTTAAGCTTACTGAACACAATTTTGGCCATGCTCAAGGTTAGAATTTTGTTGAATATATTCAATCGCTGACGTGTCACATGTACGTATGAGTTTTAATTGTTTTTGTACTTGTTTTGCAGAAGAAGCTTCCAAAGCCACAACGGTTGTCATACATTCAGTCCATTATAAAGTTGCAGAAAGAAGTGAGAGACGTTTTGGAAGTGTTAGGATTGCATTCCAGTTCGACTTATACTGAGGTCAGTGACGTAATAATTTCTCTTTTTTACTACTCTTGTTTACCTATGGATAAAATTTGAAACTTGCTATTTGTTGTACCTGACAGGTTGTGCATCAACTAAAGGAGAAAGCGCTAAAGAGAGCTGGGTTGACTGAAGAGGAAATCTAGGAACGTATAGAAGAACGAGCAACAGCCAGGCAGCAAAGAGATTTTGAGCTAAGTGATAAGATTAGGAATGATTTGTGCTCGAAGGGTATTGCTCTGATGGACGATGGTAACATGACCAGTTGGCACCCAATTGTGCCACTCGAAAATGTGGACCTCACATCATAAGATGCGCCCAACTGGTTTCTTATTCAAGTTAGCTTCACTTTAGTATTAGAAATTCAGTTCATATGTTGTATTTTCAAGTTTTAGTCATGGTCTTGATACAATTATGTATTCTTAAGTTGTTAATATGGTTTTGGTTATAGTATGTTTGGTCAGTTTGTAGTTGTAAGCGGTCTTCATATTATCAGTTTAGTTGTTTAAGGAAAAGTAATTCTTGATATGTTTTAGTTACCAAACTGATTGATGTTAATAGTTTTGAGTTGTAGCTTGAACACTTGCATTGTAAAGCATGATGATGAAAAAAGCTTGCAGCTGTTTATTTTCCATATAGATAGATATATGGGTTTTACAAATGAGTAAACACTCGAAACATCAAACTTATGTATGAAGTGATTGCAGACTCAACTGAAGGCATCTCTTTTTTTTAAAAACACTTGATTTACTTCTGACTGCTCGAATGCCTGTTAATGTGTGTTTTATGTTTTCTTGATAAGTCCAAGCCTCTGTCTGAAATCCTCTTCCATAAGAGGAAGGCCATCACGCAACTTGATTGTTGGTTCCCAACCTAACAACTCGTTAGCCTTGGTGATCACTGGCTTTCTCTGACGTGGATCATCGGGTGTGTTGTCTACGTGTCGTATTTCCACTTTTGGGTTGATCAGCTGCATAAACCAATGTTAAGTTTTAGAAAACTTCCAAATATGAAATGTTAGAAATATTTTGCCAGTCAGTGACTAAATTTAGTAACTAAACTCTTTCACAGTCTCAGCTAGTTCAATCATGGTGAATTCACCTGAGCATAAAATAAAAGGTTAACATTAGTGACAACGAACAGACACTCGCTAACCTTAACCCAAAACTATCCCCGATATATAATATTTGGGTAGCCTGGATTCCCAATATTAATTGGCCCTGTTCCATAAGTCGAATGAGACCATCAACCTGGTAAACAAGGAAAAAGGTATCAGAGATTGTAGAAAGGTCGATGGACGTGGGGCCCATTCTTTGGCTGGAAGGGTAATGATGTAAAGTTGTAGCTTACAATGTCAGATACGTAACAGAAGCTTCGAGTCTGAGTTCCAGGTGATTGAACAGTCGATGGCTCATTACTGCATTCAAACACAAATAGGCCATTTGTGAGACATTTATCATATCAAATGAATGAAGTACTAAAGACCGATAAAGATAAAATAAAATAAGGGTAGTAGTGAAAGATGTTACCGAATTGCTTGAGCTATGAAATTGCTGACAACACGGCCATCATCAATGTTCATTCTGGGTCCATATATATTGAATATTCTAGCAATCCTTATTTCTGTTGCAACGACCCATATGAGAATTTCCATTTTTCACTTTTATTCCACAAGTTGATCATAGTGATTGATATTAAGAATGTTGAGAGAATGTTCACCTATTCCGTGCTGCCTATGATAGTCAAACATCAAAGTCTCGGCTACTCGCTTTCCCTCATCATAACAACTCCTAACTCCTACAACCACATAAGTTAACAAATATATGTCATCTTGTATGTCCTATCAAATTTAAGTACAATAAATCATTACAGATTATAAATTTACCAATGGGGTTGACATTTCCCCAATAGCTCTCATCCTGAGGATGCACA
Source organism: Gnaphalium uliginosum (assembly GCA_963930675.1). Classification (NCBI taxonomy): domain Eukaryota; kingdom Viridiplantae; phylum Streptophyta; class Magnoliopsida; order Asterales; family Asteraceae; genus Gnaphalium; species Gnaphalium uliginosum. The sequence goes on along the minus strand of OZ005682.1, from coordinate 3,729,465 downwards.
AGAGGATCTCCATAAACTTCTGAAGTTGATGTCAACAATATCCTGTACGCTTAGCGACGATATATTAAAAACCGGTCTCAAACACAGCAAGAACTTAAAAAAAAAAAAAAAAAAAAAAAAAAAAATCTGACCTGGCTCCAACTCGTTTGGCAAGTCCTAACATGTTCAAGGTTCCAATTACATTGGTCTTTATTGTCTGTCGAAATGTTCAGACATCCATAAGTCAGGGTCAATGTGTTAATGCAGAAGTCTTTACAGGAGTACAAAAGTCTCAATTAGAATAAGATACGTTTACAGGATTATGTTTGTAAAATATTGGGGAAGCTGGACACGCTAGATGGTATATTTGATCGACCTCAACCAATAATGGCTGTGTTACATCTGTATCGTAAAGAAACGATCAAATCATTGGGTGACAAGTCTACTGGTATCCATGAAAGTAAAAAAACCCTGCGGCAATTTGCATAATCAGAACACATACCATGACGAATAAGCTCAAATCTTGGGTGACCAATCCATTGTCTAAGGTTTTCTTTTGATCCCGTAAAGTAATTATCCGCAACTATCACCTGAGTATAATCTATCAGTACCAAAACATCATTAATTTCGACCTAAACATGTTTCAAGTTTAAACAAAGTATACCTCATTTTTTTCATTTTTCATCAATCTATCCACTAAATGAGAGCCAATGAAACCAGCACCACCGGTAACCAATATTCTCATGTTGGCCTAACAATATTAGAATCAGACATTATTCAGCTTCATGTACTACTCACATTACTTGAAATGCGATTATGCGAACGCAGATTTTTTTAAATATCTACATTTATAACCTCTTGACTTTCACACTTGCACATGATTACTTGTCGTTTACCCTTTAGCATTACGTAAGCTTGTGTAATATAAGCGTTATGCATCATTTTTCATAATACAAGCTAAACGAATTATAATTAAAAGGTCAAAAATGTACCTGAAAAAACTTGGCATTCGGAGGTGGTTTCGTAGTAACATAACTATTTCCATTTGTAGTCATCTTCTTCACACTATCAACATGAGCAAAATCTCAAAATAACACAATAACATTTTGAAACAATTGACAGAAACTGTAAAATTTTAATTACCTAGTTTTATATTCAGCCTGTGCTCAAATTTTGAATGCAACTCACTTGTAATATATATGAATGAATGTATATACAGGCGATCAGACCGTATACATACAGGGCATGTTTGGCAAAACGAGCTGTAGGCCGTAGCTGTAGCTTTTAATTGAAGCGGTAAGTTGTAGATATATTTTTCTAAATGTGTTTGGTAAAGTAGCTGTAGCTGTAATTGAAATGAGTAAAATGACAATAAAAGACAATGATAAAATAAAATTAAATGGCATATATATATTTAACGTATATAACTCATAATAATATAATATAAATAACTAAATTATTTATATTTTTAATATAAATAACTAAATTATTTATATTTTTGTTAACATATTCATTTTCTTATAATTAAGGTAACATTATAAAAAATATGTATAGTTAATAGTTATAATATTAAACTACTTTATAATAATAATATGAAATAATATGTATAGTATATGTGTATATGCATAGAAAAATAATAATAAATATAACTAAATATAAATTTTACAAATAATATTTTAGTGTAAGAAAAATGATAATGATTCAAATATCACCTCTTAATGTCAAAATTTATGTATATGTATTAAATATTTGATTTGATACAAAAATGATTATGAGTTAATGTATTACATACTATATTTCGTGTAGTACTAATATGAATATGTCCACCGTTATTTTAAAAAGTATTTCTAATATTTTGAGGGATGTCAGGTCGTCAGTATTGTTAATAATTAACTAGGTTTAATTCCTTATTAATTTATTGAAAACAAAAACGACAATAACTTCGAAAAATCATTTGGAATACTAATGCCGATAAACTAACTAGTCTCAAATTGTAAATATAAATGACGAGGGCAATCATGTAAATATATTCACTAAAAGTTCTTTTCAATTTTCAAAGCTCGTAGGATTAGCTTTTCATTTACAAGCTTTTTGGAGCTTTTAAAAAAAATAAAAGCTCAAAGCTCTTTTATCCAAACGAAACTTTTAGAAATGAGGAGCTTTTCAATTTGAAAACAAAAAGCTAAAGCTTCAAAAAGCTCTAAAAGTTCTTCGCCAAACACACCTATAAAACACTACACATTAAACAACTGGTACCAAACAGAGAGAGAATGAACGAATCTTCAAAGTTACGAAATTAAACAATCATGAAAGGTGAGTAGTAGCGAAAATGTGGAGCACCACAACTAACGTTTCTTTTTTATTTTTTCAGATCCGAATTTGATTAAATTGTAATGTAGAGTATTAATTAATTAATTAAAGAAAATGAATATAGTAATTATGATGCTTCTTTTATTCCAATATTAGTAAATAGGCATATATATTGTTTTTTCCATCCAAAAGGCTTCACGTAATACGTTCAAAAAGACTTGATTCCAAACACATTCTTTGTGTTTATTACATTTCATTTTTTTATACATTTTTAGAGTAAATTGCAAAAATGATCTTTCATTGTATTATACCAAGTATCACTTTTGTAATTTCATTCCTTTGGTTATGTTTTTTTTCATCTTCAATCATTTAAAGGCATATTTTGTTACATAATCAGTCCTCTTTAAGGCTTAACGTACAAAAAATATCATGGGTACTCTGGTCATTTCATGTGAATGAGAAACCGATCGTGTCTTATTGTCTTCTAAGGACTGAATATACAAAAAAATATTATTAAAGGATTGAAATTGCGAAATGTGATATAACATAAGGACTATTTTTGTAATTTTTTCTATATTTTATTTACAACTTTAGAATGTATATTATTTCTATTTATATTTCTATTTGCAAAGCGATTTACGGAGTAACATTTACTGAATTTGTTGCTTTTCGATATTTGCAAGCAAGGTATCCATGAATATGATCCATCCACATTTAATGTTTTTATAGAAAAAGTTACTATGTAACAACATAATCAATTTGGACCAAAGTGAACACATAATTTACAAAAATACTAAATCTGTAAAATGAGTGTAAGTTTAGGGACTAAGTTTGTAACATACTCACTTATTTACCGTGGTTTTGAGAACAGACCCTTCAGTTTAGTTATTTCTTCAGCATCTGCATTTTCAAGGTACGTGATTTAATTTCTTCCTTTTTAATTTGTATTTTTTTTTTTAATCGACGTATAAAGTTACGCTTTTTACGATCCAAATCGATTGCTGCTGTAAAGATCCGGATCGGGTTTGATCCGTTTTCTTCTCGATACGTTTTTAAACATGAACTTGATTTGTAATCGAATTTGTTAATACCTGCAAATTCTAAATTTAATTAGTTCACAAATCTGCAAGTTTAATTCATAGATCTGTAAACCTTGGCATCTGTATGTGTATGAATTATAATAGAGTGCTATTTTCCTTAATAATGTAGAAATAAAATACGGATAGATCGCATAGCGGAGTGGATATCGCGTTAGACTCCGAATCTAAAGGTCGTGGGTTCGAATCCCACTGTGATCATATCCCTTCCTTTTCAAGGGTTTTTTATTTTTATGTGCATCCTTTTTAGGGTTTTAAATTAAAACTCTAGCTAAATTAATATGTATAGTGCCTGAGAAACATACAATGAATGTGAGATACATATTCGGATCATTGGGCATTGTTGATTTTTTGCATAATGGTGATGTGGTTTTTGACAACCTCTTTCTTTTGTGTTGTTGCAGATGATTACTGATAATGACTTGGGGTTCATTGCAAACTTCCTCGGAATATTCATATTCGCTCTCGTAATTGCTTATCATTTTGTGTTGGCTGACCCTAAGTATGAAGGGAATTAGAAGGTCCTTTTAGCGCAACGGAATATCAAATGTAGTTATAGACTTGTTATTAGAGGCTCATGGAATGTAATGTATATGACATCTGAAAGCAATTGAGTTTATGACATTCAAGTTTTGGTATTTTTAATTCTTATTTGGTAGAAGGTGCATCTGTGTTGCTGGATGATATCTCAAGGCTGGTTTCAAACCGTTTGGTTGTTAATTGTCCGGTAAGCATTGTGTTCTATACCAAATGGAATAAAAAAAGTAGCTAAAAAATGAAGCGATATAATCAGATTTTAAGTTATCTGAAGTCTTTTCTTAACACATACTGTACAGCCTATAAAATTGTTATATCAAAAAGATATGGTAATGCTGTTTATTACTATCACAACCATTTTTAACAAATGCTTTCCAAAAGTGGACAAAAACATGTTATGTCCACCCAACCTGACAGAAACCGTTTTGATTGGTACTAAAAATGACTTCCATTCAACTATAATCAAACTCATATGTCCTGCCCATGTTGCCACCTAGTTCTAATACTGCTATTCAACTAGTCTCATGATAAAATGTTTGTTTGTACCCCAGCAGCGACACAAAAAATTATACCTGACGCGGAACTATTAAGTTGCTTACAAAACCAATTTGTAAAAGAATATGTCAAAACCATAACCAGAATAGCCAAAAATAGTGGTTTTAAGAACCACTTCTGTTGTACAATTGAGAGATCATAAACCGGTGATAATAAACTCCTAATATGAAAACGATACATAACCATAAAAGTAATGCACCCACCCCAGCAATCTTTACGTAATCCCTATTTATACTTAAGCTAGTATCAGCATATGGCTCAGAATTAGATGTACTGTCGAGATGATGATCTGCAATATGAATCATTGCCCTATCCCCAACTGTTGCCACATCATTTGCACATTTAGGGCAAGAACACTTGCCACCAAGAAAATCGGGCAATTCTTCAAAGTATTTGGAAAGAACCTCTCGGTAGTCATCACCTACAATCATCAACTTCCGCTGGGTCCTAGGCTTCAAAACCTGAATAATGATTAAGATATAGTTAGGGTCTCTATCATTTAAGAGGATGACTTTGTCACAATTTTATTCGATAAAGTAATACTTGCTTCTTCAATCTAGTATAATTTTCAACATTCCTTTATTGGAAATTTTTATTCTTATGTTAATGAGTAATATATTTGGACATGGTCTTTGTGATATTTACATAATTGTTAATGCATTTGGGTCCAAAAGATTCCTTGATTTGTACTAATAATTAAGGTTCTTTGAATCACCAAATAGAGTGAAACATTTTACTAAAAGGTTATCCAAATCAAGTCTGGGAATTTACTGATTTACACGGGACAAGTGACGTACCAGATAAATAACGACATATAAATGGGTTAGGTTCTTAATACATATGGTCTCTTCTTACATGATATTCAAAGATTTCGATTCTCATTGCAAACACAATTTGCCCATTTTTGTAGAAACTTCTTATTAAAAGGACAGAAGTGTTTGAGAGTCACCCTGACCTCACCCGTACTAAAATTGACTCATTTCACCCACCCACATTGCAACCTCTAAAAAAAGTGAAGTAGATAAAGCACTAATGAAGTAAAGAGAACGGGCTTACTTGGAATATAGTTTGAGTTATCATTCGCGCAACAGAGGGGAGTCGTACAACGAGTAAACACCCAAGCCGGTTTGGGTAATGATCTTGAAGAAGTATAGCACAATGTCTGAATGTTTTTACAGGGAACCCAAAGGGCGATAGTCCCTCACAGTCCATCAAAACAGTAATCTGAGGATGTTCAGCATCAAGCAAGTTTAGAACTCCATATTCCACCTGAGAGACTGAAATATAACAACATGGTTTCATATATCTCATTAGCACCAATACTGTTGAAAAATAGAAAAAAGAAGAACGATGAAATAGAACAAATCCACTGAAGTGCAAAAACTATATAGATAATCTAATCATACCACAGCCTACAAAAATCATATCCCACTGGGTTAAAGGCCTAAACTTTGTCTCTTCCACAAAAACTTCATTATCCATTTCCACGAATTTTATAAATAAGCAATGTGTAAAATCTGATTACAAAAACTACACTTCTATAAAATTGTCTTTCTTCACCAAAGCAATTTAGTAGGCCTTAATGGATTTGAAATATTAATACACTTCGAATGAGTTTCAACCCATTTGACATGTTTCCTTTTTAATTATATCTTTTAGTGTAACCCATTTGATCCGTTAAAAAAGGAAATAACCAAAATCAACCAATCTATAGGTAAATGGGTCGCAAGTACCACCTCTAGTAATTACATTTCACCAAGCCATTTGAAAACACGCATACAAAGTAAGGAGGAAGAATTACATACCAACTGCTCTAACAAACTGTGCTTGGCCCCTTAGAGCCAAATCAGAGCCTGCAATTCCAACACGGATAATAAGGCAAGGTCGTTGCATCATATCAGATCCATGCCAAAAGACCAAATTGACCCAAGACTCGAGTTCTTGTGGTGAAAGAAGAGTGTATTTCTGCCTCCAGCGAATGGTCTTCTTAACTGATGATAAAAACCTTGCAAAGTCACCTTCAGAGACAGCATAGAATCTTCGAAGCTCATCCTCATTCATCCTGGAACAATCATCCAATATATGTCAAAAATCATCTCCCAGACACACGCAATGTATCGAGCATAGGGATCCTACACATTCTTTTATGTAATGCAGTAACTATACAGATCCAAAACACGTTATGATACTTCGATACCAAGCATGTGCCACATCATGGGGCAAAAACAATAGTATAGTAATATGTTCTAATAATAAAGTGATGGTACCTGTCTGGGATAGTAATACCCTGCTTATCAAGCTCTTCATAGAGTTCCACCAACCAATCTTCCATGCCAACACTTCTTGGAACCTTGTTGACAGGCCTGCATGACCCAAAGATTTGAAATATTTAAAATTACAAAGTTGGGAGAATAAGCAGCTAGAATATAGTCACAACAGCACAAGTCAAGTCCATATTAGTGACAACAGATAGACAATTAGTAAAACAATTAGTGATACAAGATTTGCTTGTTTTCGAATTAAGGCAGAACTTCATCCCATTATAAATTAACCTTATGCATCTTTTAGCAACTGCAATCTTAAAACAGGCAAGAATTGAATACCTTGTGTTCTGGGTGACCAATTGCGATGATAGTTCTGTGAGCTCAGCACTCGAACCACTGAGTGTTCCTTTTGAGGATCCTGATTCATCAAATATCCCTGTTGCCACTGTGAGGAGCATCAACGGCCTTGACAACGCCTAACAAAAGAGACAGAGTATCAACTATCATGAAGAATATAGCAATTATTGAATGGCACCGCAAGGTAATTATGTAATGCAAACCTGAATTCCCTTAACCAAACGAGTGAAAGGAGCCCATTTTTGGATCCATTTAAATGGCGGACAACATAGAATTTGAAGTGCCTGAATCCCACGCCAAATAACAGGACAATGGGCTGAAGATAACCTTCTAACAATCTCTAGTGCTGCAGTTGTCAAAAGAAACACTCCGATATCGCCAGCACCGCCTTTAGCCACCAAGCTGACTTTCATTGAAGTAACACATCTGAGCGTCTTCCTTGATGATTTGTTTGCGAGTGGGCCAAGTAAGCGACTTTTAGGGATATTTTGAGTAGAGGTAATCCTCAGCTCTAACTTTTTATTTGATTTGAAAACACGTAAAGTCTCCCCCATCACATCATATCCTTTGTCAACTGAGAAACTGCATAGACTGTATACATAACAAAAAACGATACAAAGTAAAACATTTACACAAGTTTCCGTCATCTTTAAATCATACACCAAACAGAAAATTATATTTGGCTCGGGACAATATGGTTACATGTTCACACGATCATTAATGGTAATCAATCAACACATATTTATATCCTACAAGAATCTACCGTACGAGCTATCATGTAGCTAGAGGTTACATAATGTATTAGACAAACAAAACCCTAGTAGTCATCTTAATTCGACTAGAATATTTTACGGCATTCGTGTCAAACTATGCCAATTTAAGGTTTACATTATTCACCCTAAATTAAATATATCATGTAAGTTCTACTGATCACAATACAAAAAATTCCTTTTAACTTATAAAATTCACTCACATCCTATGTTCGCTTAAGATTCTACAAAAAAATTAAAATTTGTTAATCATATTTCACCATTGAAATGTATAATCTAATTAAATTATCTTGTTTCTAATAGCACGTCACAGTTGAAACAGTAACAACACAATTATTTTGGAAAAGTTTCCAAATATCAACGAATTTTAGGAATTCTGGAGAATGACTTCCGATTGAAGGGATAATCATTCAAAAACGTACAACATGATGATAAATATTATCCATATAACCGATTGCGCTTTGAAGCAATTGAATAATGAAGAAGTATATATACAGACAAATGATGATATACAAATAGATACTCGGTTAAAAGTGACGTAATTCGTAAGAAATCGCGCTTTGTTACCTCGGTAGCTAATTTTCTTCAATGGCGGTGAAAGGTATCGCTTTACTCGTACATGAATTTTGACTTGTTTTGAGGGAACCGGGTCAGTGTCGATATATAATTGGGGTCCGACCCGCTTAGACAAGTTTGAGCGTTTGACTACACTTTTCTATTTCTGTTATTTATTCTTCTGAAAATTTCCTACTAAACAAATGTATAGGCAAATTATAAGGTAATAAACTTTACGGTATACAATAAATACATATCTCAACAATTGCATATAGGCCTTGTATAATTTTTATTCATAAAGTTGGATACAAAAGACATTGTGAAAAAAGTATATGATTTTTTTAGGCAACAATATATTAATGAAAACTAGCAAGATGTTATGAATTACAACGACTGTTAATGACAATTCCGATTAAAACACTCGTAATAACTACAACGCATGATCCCAACTAAAATGGCCCTAAACTCAACCAAAACGACCTAAAACTATATATGCTACAATCTTTTAAAAGGTAAGATTTACATGCTATCGAGCTTTGTTTAGTCTATAAAATTCTAAAATGGTATTTTAAGTTTATATAGAACAACAAGTAATCTAGAATAATATTGACATGATTTAAATACATGAAATGTACTTTGTTAGTTGCGCGACATTATATAGGCACATGGACAGATTATGACATGTGAATGCTCGTTTAGTATCTATCTATTACTCGTAATATACATGGTACTTGATACATGATGTAATATGATATGTCTACTTTTTCTTAAGAACCCAAATAGTGAATTTAATCTAATAAAAGTACGTACCAAGTGTCTTGGCAGTGTCAAAATTAAGTGTGATGATATTTTGGTTATTTTGAAACCAACCATATAATCTGTTTAACACTATTATATTCCAGACTCTATAAGGTCACTTATTCACATCCTATATGTGCTTAACGAGTTATACTTATCATTAATATGACACAGTGTTTTGGCATTATGATATCCTCGTAATAAGAGGTCTCATGTTCAAACCTTATTAACTGTTCATTTTGAAGTGGTCAGAGAAAGGATCAAAAATGATCACAGAATACTCTGGTTAAGCCGAGTACATCTAAGTAAAAAATATGCATCCTCTGCGCGTAATCTAAACTAGAAAAACTTCATCCATTTACCTACTTAAAGAGTTATATATATTTTATCATTTAAACGGAACATTTTAATTTGCATCCACTTAATCCGTAGTAAACAAAGTAAGCATTAGTGATACGTGTTCACTGTACCAATTAACTCCATCTAAATGTGAACATCATAGGGGCATCTTCAACGTATGCACTAAATACTATATCAAATTTGGTGTAATAAAAGAATCTTTCAGAAATATGCTTGCACCAAATATGTTTTATCTCCAACGTATACACAAAATTTATATACTAAAACAACTTTCAGCATGTACACATTGCCTTCTAAACTATTTTTGCATTATATTTTACTTCAATTCGTTACTTTTATTGTCAATTAACCTACTAACTATTAACTTAAGTGAAATTTTTATTTATTTACTTTTTTAAAGTTTCAATTAAATAAGTTATTTACATAAATCAACATTTTAATTATCATAGTTTATTTCAAAATTATATTTTATTGTTTCAATAATCATATTATCTAATCTAAGGTTTTTTCAAATTTTTTACATAAATAATAACAATAGTTCAAACATAGGGGCTAAAATAAAATATTATAAATTTGGTGTAAAGTTTATTGTTACACCAAATTTGATGCAAAGTCTTCAAAAATTTGATGTGCACTAAAAATTGCACCAAATTTTATGAGTTGATTGGAGATAATTTTTTACACCAAAATACCAAATTTGATGTTTTGATCCATACATTAGAGACACCCTTATTAAACGATATATCCTACAAGTTATGTTCGAGTAGGATTAGGATATATATATATATATTATTTAGTTGTTATCTTTTCATAGAATAGTGGACAAACCGATTGTATTTATATTCATTCTTTGCATTCAATAAGATGGATTCATATTTTCCAAATCAATCCTACGGGATTCTTCATGGTATCAGAGCCACAAAACAAAACAATTAAACCGAGATTTTTCCTTTGTACCTCCTAACCTGATACGCTACGATGACAGAAAAACCCTCATCTTCCAATACCGAAAAAACCACCATTCATCCTGCATTTACGGTAACAAACGTCCACCAAAAGATTCGCATTCTTGACGGGAAAAAAACACCATATGCAAATTGGGTGAAACTTTTCAAAAATCACCTGAAAATTTACAAGATCGGTCACCACATCGAAGCCAATCCTCCACCAAACAAAGACGATCCAACGTACGAAGCATGGACATAACTGGATGCACTTATTCTCCAGTGGATATATAGCACCGTCTCTGACGAAATCTTGAATCGAATTCTGGAAGATGACACCACATCCCGCAAAGCATGGCTGCAAATTCAGGAGATCTTCATTAACAACAAACACGCACGAGCAGCAACCCTAGAACAACAATTCAAAAATTTAACCCTTCAATCATCATCATCCTTTGATGAATACTGTCAAAAAATAAAAGACATTGCAACACAATTGGGAGATATAGAACAACCTGTTTCCGAAAGCCGGTTAGTCATTCAGATGGTTCGAGGCCTTCCAGTAGAATACGACACAATAGGTGCCATCATCAATCAGCAGTGCCCTACTTGGGATGTTGCTCGAGGAATGGTAGAGGCCGAACAACAACGACAAGCAGCTCGATCTACTCCCAATCGCGACGCCGTGCTCCTCCATCAGTCTCCGTCTCCAGGACAGCAGCAACAACACAACAATCAGTCGTCGGAACAAACGATTTCAAACAGGTCACCGTACCCTAACGGGTATCGTGGAAATAACTATGATCCGGCCATCGCAGCTCGTGGCAGGGGTCGTGGCGGTGGTCGCTATGGTGGGAATTCTAACCGTGGCGGTGGAAACAGTGGAAGATCAAATGGAGGACAGTATAATTTGGGGACACAAAATTGGGGACAAAATAATGGGAACCAGTACTACCCACGATCTAATATGGGTGGATCAAACAATACAGGAAATCGGAATCAAAGGCCAAATCAAAATAACTTTGGGCCACAAGCCCACTATCAGAATTGGGCTCCACCGCCAAGTCCATTCCCATCTCACCCGGCCCACTTTCAGACGCAAGCCCATCTTATGCAACACAACTCACCATCTGGATTCGGTTTTAATCAGCAAAATACGAGTTACGATGCTCTTTCCCCACACGATATCGGAACCGCCATGACTACTTTGAACCTCAATGCAAATGATCAATCACAATGGTTCATGGACACTGGTGCCTCTTCTCATATCACTGCTGATTCAGGTAAAATTAAAGTTCAAAGTTTTTTACCTATTAATCCTATATTTGTCGGTAATGGTGAATTGTTGCCAATTAATGGTTCTGGTAATGGCTTTTACAACACACCAAATAAAACCTATCATCTTAACCAAATTATCCATTCACCTAAAGTCATCAAAGATTTAATCTCTGTTCGTAAATTCACTACCGACAATCAAGTCTCAATCGAATTTGATCCCTTTGGTTTTTCTTTGAAGGACCTCAAGGATGGGCAACTGCTTTCCCGCCACAATAGCAGTGGAGACCTGTATCCATTCACGCCAACAACAACAGCTTTACTTACCACACCAACCTCAGCACCATGGCATGATCGTCTTGGACATCCTGGATCGAATGTGCTAAACTCCCTTAGTCGCTTTATTTTGTTTAAAAATAATAAATCTTTTGATTCTTTAATTTGTAATTCTTGTCAAATTTCGAATAATAAACGATTGCCTTTTTCTGATTCTCTTTCTAACACGTTCCATGCATTTGACATAATACATTGTGATTTATGGACATCACCAGTTCTTAGTAACTCCGGATATAAATATTACATAGTACTAATCGATAACTTTACTCACTTTGTTTGGGTATATCCACTAAAATATAAATCTGAAACCTTCACCAACTTCACAAAATTTCACAAACTTATACAAACTCAATTTCATTCTTCCATTAAAACATTCCAATGTGATCTAGGGGGCGAATTCGATAACCATGACTTCAAAAACTTTGCAAATCAACATGGTCTTGTTTTCCGTTTTTCATGTCCTCAGACTTCCCAACAGAATGGGAAATCTGAACGCATGATTCGACGATTAAATGACATCATTCGTGCTCTTCTTGTACATTCTCATCTCCCATCCATTTTTTGGGTTGAAGCATTACACACTGCAGCTTACCTCCACAACATTCTTCCAACCAAGAAACTTCAATTCAACACTCCTGCCTTTGCTCTATACAAACGCCACCCCACATATGAACACCTACGAGTTTTCGGGTGCGTCTGTTACCCAAACATGTCAGCAACTCAACCTAACAAACTTTCTCCTAGATCCACACAATGTATATTCCTCGGATACCCATCTGACTTCCGAGGATATCGATGTTATGACCCTCATACCGGTCGTGTACACTTATCCCGCCATGTCACGTTTGACGAACACACTTTCCCATCCAAAACACCTCTATCCACAAACACGTATAACTTTCTCGATGAAGAAACTCCAAATCTCCATAATGTTTCTTTTCCACCTTCTACACCAAATACGCACCCTACTACTCCACCACACTCTCCATCACCACAACCTCCGAACACCAACATAACTCCTCAACCTAACCCAACCGACAATCTGACACACACTCAAACCAATCCAACAGTAACACCCACAAATACCCACCATATGCAAACACGTGGCAAAGATGGTGTGGTCAAACCAAATCCACGCTATCTCTTTGCTGCTTCTACCAACATCTCTCCAATACCAAAGTCCTATGTAAAAGCTTTATCAGACCCTAATTGGCTTCAAGCCATGAACGATGAATTTAGTGCATTACAGGTTAATAAAACATGGGTTTAGAAGAAGTTTATGTGATACATCCCTATTCATTTTTCACACTGGCGATCAGATAGCATACTTGCTTGTATATGTAGATGATATTGTTCTCACGGCCAGTCATCCACAGTTACTCACCACAATTATTCAGCGACTCTCACATGAATTTGCAATGACTGATATGGGGCCTCTCCATCACTTCCTTGGCATACAAGTCAATCGGGATGCTACATCTATGTTTCTTGGTCAAAACCAATACGCTAGAGATATTCTCCATCGGGCTAATATGACGACATGTAAACCGTGTCATACACCTGTTGATACCAATTCTAAGCTCAGTGCTTCCGACGGGGCATTATTATCGGATGGGACACTATACAGAAGTTTGGCAGGGGCACTGCAATACCTTACCATTACTCGTCCAGATTTGTCGTATGCAGTCCAACAAATCTGTCTGTTCATGCATGCTCCCCGTGAACCCCATATGGTTTTTCTAAAAAGGGTTCTCCGCTACTTACACGGCACATTGGACTATGGGTTACGGTTATCGGCATCTACGGATACCAATCTAACCGCTTACTCTGATGCTGATTGGGGCGGCTGCCCCGACACCAGGCGCTCTACTTCCGGATACTGTATCTTTCTTGGTCCTAATCTTATTTCCTGGTCATCCAAACGACAACCTACAATTTCCAGGTCTAGCGCTGAAGCTGAATACAAAGGGGTTGCTAATGCTGTGGCCGAAGCCACTTGGGTTCGAAACTTATTACACGAATTACGAGTTCCAGTTCATCGTGCTACTATTGTCTACTGTGACAATGTTTCCGCTGTTTATTTATCCGGTAATCCAGTTCAACATCAAAGAACCAAACACGTAGAGATGGATATTCATTTTGTTCGAGAAAAGGTTCAAATTGGGCACATTCGGGTACTTCATATCCCTTCACCTTATCAGTATGCGGATATTTTTACAAAAGGGCTACCAAGATATCTGTTTGATTCTTTTCGATCCAGTTTGAACGTTTCTACTTCACCACGTTCGCACTGAGGGGGACTATTAGACGATATATCCTACAAGTTATGTTCGAGTAGGATTAGGATATATATATATATTATTTAGTTGTTATCTTTTCCTAGAATAGTGGACAAACCGATTGTATTTATATTCATTCTTTGCATTCAATAAGATGGATTCATATTTTCCAAATCAATCCTACGGGATTCTTCAACCCTAAGTTCACATTGAATTTCTAAGCCAGTGCCAATTATTTTAGGTTCAATAATTGAATTTTAAATCTATAATATTAAGGATATTAATATTAATGTCCTCATTGTGTGTACTAACATCGGCCTTTTAAAAAATGAAAAGAAAACACCGTCTAACCATCCTGCACCTTTTTTCCTTGATATCCATTAACTTAATACGGTGGTAGTCCATATATAAACCTATGGATAAATAAGCCGAAGGTCTATACGGTTATGATGATTAATTATTTATTTATAATTTTGAAAATTGCACATGTGTAAGTAACTCCACTATACCCTAATTTAATTCCAATCTTGTACGTAGAATTAGTTTGAAAAATAAACAAAAAGGTTCAATTAATGGCAGAAAATCATCCACTAATCACATCTACCATCATTCTTGTTGATATTTAGAAATATGCATATATTTTCTGATAATCTTTCAAAAAATGGTTGGTGACTATAGAAATATGCATATATTTACTAAGTTGTTATGCATAGGTTTGGTTATGTTATGAATTAACTAAATTGACATGTATCTATCCTATACGAGTATCAGAGTATATTGTCTTTAATAACATTTAAACTCGTTATCTTTTTATTGATAAGCTTTTTTCCTACAGCAAATTAAGCCAAGTATTCTTTTACCCAAGTCACCAAAGTTTTAATTACCATTTTTGTCATCCATTTGTAAAAGCCGTGAACAAAATAATAAAAACTCCAGCTGTAAATTATTTAACACAACTAAAATAGTTATTGCCTAGCCAAAACAATAGGGGTTTCATATATATTTTGGTACAATATCATTAATGACTTAATTAATGTCTGGTAACCTTGTACCCTTGTGAACCTACTTTTCAAATCACTTAACAACTACTCCGTATTATATAAAAGTAGAAATACGTATGATAGTTTTTTTCTCAAATGTTTATCAAAAAATTTGCAAGTAATTTATGTTGTCAACTACCACCTCTTTTTTTAATCGCAAACGGCGGGTTTTCTATTTAAAATATTTGAAAATTTGAAATATGTTGAAAAAAGTGTATGGACATTATTTTGACTCAAAACACCCTCAAAAGCCAGAAAATATATTAAAACTGCCAGATACTCTGCCACGTGGTACAAACTCATCGAAGGAGACAAACACGTTACACGTCACACCGTATCAAATCAATCCTCATCACACAGTAATATTACCGTTCAATAACCAGGTGCTGCTCGCTAAACTGAAACAACCTTACACATGAGATCTAGAACCGTTGATTATAAAACAAACAACTCTAAATCCAGAAAGCAACGACGAGATCATCAGTGACAAAAATCCGGCGAATCCCAACGCCACGGCGATATCCGATTGGATGCAAAACGCATTATTATCCGTACACGTGGCAATCCCTCTCAGCTGCCTCGCCATTTCCGTCCCCGCTGATCCCGCCGACAGCAACAAGTACGCAAAAGCCTACAGTAAACGACATCGTTTCGGTTAATTTGTAAATGTAATCATCATTCTTTTGAATATAACAAAAATTAGCGCCATAAATGGCCGTGAACATTTTGAATGTTTCACCAGGAATAAGAAAAAAACAAAACATGAATTAATTATAAATACTGTATCAATAATTAATTAGTGATGAGAACCTGATCGTGACCGAAATCGAACCAGACTTGACAGAATTCGGGGAAAATTGTTGAGCCTCGAGAAATCTCCCAAGCAGTAGCAAACATTTCGAATAATGAATATAAAGCCACTATTGCATTTGCAGCTACAACGAATCTGTAGAGTTTTGTTAGTATCATTACTAATTTAATCTTTTAGCTAAATAAATTGCTCAATATAACGACATATTTTAACTGATTTAATAATGAATCAAAATACTATTACTAACAGTAACCTAAAAATCTAAAATACATTGTTATAAATTCATAGTACGAATTTATTCCATCTTTATTGTTATTTTCTTAAACAAATTAAACAAGGAGATGTGAAGTTTACCGGAAGGCAGTGAAGTCGTACCAACGAGGTGAACCGGATTTAGCTGCGAGCATGAAGACGAGAGCAGAGAGCGAAAAGCAAAAGGCAAGAAGACGAAAGACGAAAATCAAGTAATTAAAACGACGTAGTTTGCTTTCGGAGACAGTGGAATGAAAATGAGGCGTATCGTGTGGGTGTGTTTGGTGGATCCGTGGTCGTGGAGACGGACTCTCAACACACCCGTTGCGGACCATTTTTAGTATTTGTCACAGTGAAATGTTGAGTACATATGAGTGGGGAATGATTTATGAATTCTTTGATTTATAAATTAGTCACGGGGAAAGGTAAGGCATGATTTCCATGGGGAACATAAAAAAATAGTACATGATGAAGAAAGAAAGAAAGCTGAGAGTGTGAAATGGAGCGTGAAGTCTGTGAAGAAAACGAAGGAAAGAGAGGATGATGATTGGTAATTTGGTATGGGAGGTGTTTTCTTTATTCTTTTTTTATCTCCTTTTTGTACATGCTTCTCTTCTTTTCTGGGAATTTTTTAATTTAAATATTATTATAATTATATTTGATATGATATTGATATGAATATGAATTCATGTCACCTATATATTCGAGTTAACTCGATCAACATGCATCCCATCAATATTTTAACAGTACGATGGTGTGTGAAACTATTTACATTAAAGATTTAAAAGTTACAAATAATAATAACATGGGGAGTTCAATGCGAACAATTAAAATTAAACGGAAGGAATAGTTGATCAACTTGTTTGAGGAATAATCCACACAAAGGTAACATTATAGGAGAAGGGTGGAAACAGCACTTTTTACGCATAATATTCATAAATAAATATTTTAATTATTAAATATTTAAGGTAATTATACATTATTTAATGCAATATTCATCAATAAATATATCTTGTCAAAGTAAAATAAATGTGCTTCTTCCATCAAATAAATTACCCGGTAACCCGCGCGGTGCGACGGGAACATATTTGAAATTCATGAAAAACGCAGTGAAATAGCAGTCGAAAAATTTATTTAAAATATATGGCTTAAATCAAACAAATAATAATAATACGAAGTAATATGATAAATAACGCTTGAACAAAAAACCATAGAAAATATAAAAACACCGCATATCTTAAATGTGTACATTATAGATGCCATATTCATATGTCATATTCATTTTTAAGGATGTGTTGATGTTGTTGTGGTAATTTTTTCATGAAACACAAGTGTGTTTATATAGTGTTAGGTAGTTCCGTTTATTTTTATCTAGTGATTTTGTATGTATAGTGAAATTGTTTCCAATTGTGAGTAGTGCATTTGCTATATTAGTGTCAATATGTAATTGATTTTATTTTATGGAATGAGTTATGTAATTGATTTCTTCTTATGGAATGGATTGATTTTGTATGGAATGTCGAAACGTATGTATGGGTGTTGTTGTGTAGTTCACTTGAAAAAATTGATTTAATAACATATAGTTGATTTGGCAAAATTGCATAGTTGACTTCTTCTTGATTTAATAACAGGCAATAAGAGAAAAACACGTTATTAAACTTTTTCTTGATTTATATTGAGGGGCATATTGGGGATTTCTCATATTCTCTTGGCTAAGTTTAAGGCTAAAAGGGTGAAATAAGGGGTTATAGATTAGTTCTTACGGATCATTCTCCAACTTGTTTAACCAATATCAATAATGTTAACCATTCATAATTTAGTGTAGTTTGGTTCCATGGGATATATATTATGCAAATAAAAATGGAAGAAAAAACACGAAAATAAAAATATTACAAAAAGATTCTTTTCACGGTAGCTAGAGCTAAAAGATTCTTTTTATGATAGCTGGAGCTTATGTTCAGTGCTAAAATTTGAAGCTTATATACGTTCTTATAGAATTTTGTCAAACTAGTTAGAACCGAAAAACAATATAAGAGGACATTGAAGGAAACTTTGAACATTTAAATAAAAGGTATTTATGTAAAGCTTATTTTTCAAATAAACTCTTATATTTCTATTACGAAGTAAGGCTTAGACCACTCCCTACCATCATTTCTTTAATTCTTTCTTCAGTTTTGTCAGCTCAGCATCACACTAGTATACCTAAAACTGATGAAAGACTGATTAAATACTGTCAACAATCCTTTCATCAATTTGATTTATGAGACTCACTAACTATTAATTTAATCTAAGTTTTAAAACACAAATTAAGTTATAACTCTTTCATTAAAACTAAAAAAACATTAAGTTAATTAAAATAAAAACAATACAATAAATAAATAAAAACATCACAATAATTAAAAAAATACATTACGATAATTCTAAAATACGAATGTAGTCGCTGTCGGATAACCCACTTTGTCGCGCATCCTTTTTGAACATCATTTTGAAATCTTCTTGATACTTCTTTATCACATTTTTCCTAGTTTCTTCAAACATTTCCAACTTCGTGTTGTGCCAAGTGCGATGGTATAGACCTTTGGATAATTTTTCACTGTTTTAGCACCATTTTTTGCTTATCAAACTCCATTTTTTGTTGCGTTGCTTGTTGAATAGTTTCAAAATTGTCGTTGGATTCTTGCGGATTCCCAAATGGAATCGCCGGTCGCGTCGCTCGAACTCGAACTTCGTTGACTTTTCTGACTTGTGTCACGGCCGGGTAGACGACGAATCTAGTCGTTTTGGAATAACCGTTGCATATTGATCGCAAGGTCGGCGGGGGTCGGATTATCGGCGGTATCGTCCTCAACTAGATTAATTGGTACGTCTTCTTCTTGAAACGTGCGTTTGTTGTACGTAATACCGTGATCGGCATAGAACTTCGGGATATATTTGACTACTGTTCTTTTGCACTTGTTGTTTAAACTTTAAAGTGGGCCCCACACTCTCTCCCTCATTTTCGTCGCCAAACCGACGAGTTGAAAGAGACGAAAGGATCGACGAAGCCGTGCCAACGACGTCAGTTCGCCAGCCTTCGTCGGTTTCCAATGAAAAAAGACGTTGTCATCATTCTTATAGCTTAAACTTGATAAAACTTTAACTTATATAACCTTCGTAAACTACTTGACAAGGATACCATATCGTAAAAAGTACAAAGACTTGTCTGATAATTTGGGCTAGTAATAGAGATTTGACAAGATCATATCATTTTAAGTTGAATAGGCCTAGGCCCGAATATGCAAAAAGAATCAAAATGTTTAAGGACATCGAACGTACTTCACACAATTAATGGGAGAAAAAATAGTGAAAAACAAGCCACGTCAGCAAAATTTTGAAAAGAAGGAAGGAGCTCCAGAAGGAACGAGAAGCTACCAAAATCGCAGTCAATCTGGTCAAAACTTTTTAATACCATAATTCTAATTAAACAGATTTTATCTCATCCGTTGGATGCATATTTCACCGCTAATCTACGGTCATAAATAAATGCTACGAATTTTCTAGAAAAACCATATAATCTATAAATAAAACCCTTGCCATCATCGACTTCTTCATATAATCGCTGAAAACAGTTCAATTTTCGCATACACAAATCTCTCTTTTCAACACTCTTCTATTTGCAAATTCTCTACGTAATAGTTTGTGATTAACTCGAAGATATGGCCGGAAAAGGAGACGGACCAGCAATCGGAATCGATTTAGGAACGACGTACTCGTGCGTCGGAGTATGGCAGCACGATAGGGTTGAGATCATCGCTAATGATCAGGGAAACAGGACTACGCCGTCGTATGTTGCGTTTACGGACACCGAACGTTTAATCGGTGATGCTGCTAAGAATCAAGTGGCTATGAATCCTGTTAACACCGTTTTTGGTAAGCTTTCCATACTTCACTCTGTTTTGTATATATTTATGTCTTGTTGAGATTTATTATATGCAATCTAGGGTTTAGTGGTATTACATTGTGCAATTTGTGATCCGTTATGATTTGTAGATAATTACTCTGTTTTGAATAAATTTACATAATGCATAAGGGTTTGTTGTTATCTTTTGTTATATCTAGACCTAGCATTTGAAAGATTTATGTAGTTCGTTGGTGATTTGTTGTCATGTTTGTAAATTTATAGGTATTTACCTTTACCTTATTTTATATATGTTTGTTCTGTGTATGTAGTTGCTCTGTTTTATATTAGTGTCAACCAAGTTATAAAACCTAGAAATATAATTACTACTACTGATGACAAATTTGAACATTCATGCTGTTTAATATGATCCAACCTTGAAGTAAATTTTTCATGTTGTTTTAGCTGGACAACCTTGAACGGATATTTTCCCTAGTTAATTGCTCTGTTTATGTATTATTTATATTTATATGAGGTTATAAACTTAGGGTATGATAGTGTTACATACTGCATTATGATTTGTTATATAACTTGGAAAGCCAATTACTTTACTTGATGTCTATATTGAACTTTTTTTTGGGTGCTCTAAAATGTCTAAGATATCAAAGTGTTGTTTTATTTCAACAAATTGGGTTTATGGCTAATGACAGTGAGACTTACAATAAGCTTTGTTTTAATTGCAGATGCAAAACGGTTGATTGGCAGAAGGGTTAGTGATCCTTCAGTTCAAAGCGATATGAAATTGTGGCCGTTCAAGGTCATTCCTGGTCCAGCTGACAAACCACTAATCATGGTTACTTACAAAGGTGAAGAGAAACAGTTTGCAGCAGAAGAGATATCTTCAATGGTTCTGATTAAGATGAGGGAGATCGCAGAGGCGTATCTTGGCACATCCATCAAGAACGCTGTTGTGACTGTCCCTGCTTACTTCAATGATTCCCAACGTCAAGCTACAAAGGATGCCGGTGCTATTGCTGGTCTTAATGTGATGCGGATTATCAACGAGCCTACGGCTGCAGCTATTGCATATGGTCTTGATAAGAAGGCATCTTCTTCTGGGGAGAAAAATGTTCTTATTTTTGACCTTGGTGGTGGTACTTTTGATGTGTCTCTGCTTACCATTGAAGAGGGTATTTTTGAAGTGAAAGCTACTGCTGGTGACACTCACTTGGGAGGTGAGGATTTCGACAACAGGATGGTGAATCACTTCGTTCAAGAATTTAAGAGGAAGAACAAGAAAGACATTACTGGGAACCCAAGAGCCTTAAGGCGACTGAGAACCGCTTGTGAGAGAGCAAAGAGGACTCTTTCTTCTACTGCTCAAACAACAATTGAGATTGATTCTTTATTCGAGGGTATTGATTTCTATTCAACCATTACTCGTGCACGTTTTGAAGAGCTCAACATGGATCTCTTCCGGAAGTGTATGGAACCTGTGGAGAAGTGTTTAAAAGATGCTAAGATGGACAAAGGCAGTGTCCATGATGTTGTTCTTGTTGGTGGATCTACCCGAATTCCAAAAGTACAACAGCTATTACAAGATTTCTTTAACGGAAAAGAGCTCTGCAAGAGCATCAATCCAGATGAAGCTGTTGCATATGGTGCTGCTGTACAAGCTGCTATATTGACTGGTGAAGGTAACCAAAAGGTGCAAGACCTCTTGCTGTTGGATGTGACACCATTGTCCCTTGGTTTGGAAACTGCTGGTGGAGTTATGACCGTGTTGATTCCAAGAAACACTACAATCCCCACCAAAAAGGAGCAAGTTTTTTCAACCTATTCCGACAATCAACCTGGAGTTTTGATCCAAGTTTATGAAGGTGAGAGAACTAGAACGAGAGACAACAACTTGTTGGGCAAGTTTGAATTGTCAGGAATCCCTCCTGCACCTCGAGGTGTCCCTCAAATCAATGTCTGTTTTGATATTGATGCAAACGGTATCTTGAATGTATCTGCTGAGGACAAGGTTGGTGGTCAAAAGAACAAGATTACCATTACGAATGATAAGGGAAGGCTGTCAAAGGAAGACATTGAGAAGATGGTGCAGGAAGCTGAGAAGTATAAGGCAGAAGATGAAGAGCACAAGAAGAAAGTTGAGGCAAAGAATGCACTTGAGAATTATGCTTACAACATGAGGAACACCATCAAAGACGATAAGGTGGCTTCAAAGCTTCCTGCTGATGAGAAGAAGAAGGTGGAGGATGCGGTTGATGAGGCTGTGCAATGGTTGGACTCGAATCAGCTTGCAGAGGCTGAGGAATTTGAAGATAAGATGAAGGAGCTAGAGGGTATTTGTAACCCTATAATTGCTAAAATGTACCAAGGTGCTGGCGGTGTCCCGGGTATGGGTGGTGGAATGGGTGGCGGTATGGGTGCTGATGGCCCGGCTGCTGGTGGCAATGGTGCTGGTCCCAAGATTGAAGAAGTCGATTAAGTCTGTTTATGTTACTTGTGCAGTTTACTTTTGGTTGGTTAATTGTTGTTTAAGACATGCTTCTTTAGTTTCTAATTTCAAGTAGTTGTTTTAAGTTTTTGATTAATCTTGTTACTTATTTGCTTTTATGAAATTAGGCAATAGCCAGTAGTCTTTATTATTAATGAGTGTAAAAGCTGAAGCTTTTTTCAATGGATTACTAAATATAGACAACAAGAATATGCCTAAACACATGAAAACCATAAACAAATTAATAATTGAAAAAACCTGGATCAGAAGACAAGGTAGAAGACATGAAAACATAAAAAGCTCATTGAAAAACTGGTTAGTGGCCTACTCAAATGGACAGTTATTTCACATGCTCAATTCAGAATTTTCATTGTCAAACACACATCTACAAATTTGTCCGTCTCTTTGAGGTCACTTCATGATTCTACGATAGTCCTTTTCTTTTATTCCTATTCTTCAACCTATTTGAGATCGGTTAGCAATAATAAAATGCTGGGGTTGAACATAAAGCTCAATGGACTACTATTGTTGCTTGCATTGTTCATAACAAAGATGTAAATATGTTGGCAAAGGTACAAATAGGTTGATCATGTGGACAAGAGTTTAATTCGTATTTAAAGTACTTCCACGGAGTTGGGCTGACGAAAAGTGATATTTGAAATTGTCCCGTTTGCAGCAATAACACAGATAGCTGTTGCCCCTTGTTGAGCAAATGATATGATTTTCATAGGGACATCACAAAATATTACTATATCAGTATGATTACCATATAATATTACTAAAACTAATTATACTCGTTTTAGTTTAGGCTTTCAAGCTTCAAAAGGTTAACAAATTTAATCAAATATATTGGGTGAAATCAACGTGGATAATAAGTATGGATAGCCAAAGTATCATGATTTCATTACTTCCTATTTGTAAGGAAACATTCAGACTCAAATTCTTGTATTTGTGGAAGCCTCTCCTTGAGATTTTCTGATGGTAAGAGATTCAAGAAAAAGCAAATGTGGTTCCTCATGGGCGCAATTTAAACGAATAAAAATGTGGTTAACATCATATACAGTTTGGTCGGATACCAAGAGTGGCATGAAGCAATTCAAACAATCATCAATTTCTTCCCCATCTAGTACTACCATAGTACCATGTACACAACTAAAACTCAACAAAAATCTAACAAAGAATCTTAATGGTGATCGTACCTACATAATAACCTTGGATTTCCATTCTCATGGACCTTGATACAACATCTCCTGATGCGCGATCCTAGGTTGCGAGGGCATAACATTCACCACAAAATCCTATGTATTGCATAAATTGAATAGAATTATACTAACATAACAATTTTGGTGTCAATAAATAATAATTGAGACTAAAGGAAACTAAACTTGAGTAATGAGGCACCAATCACCATACATACCAGTTGAATGAAATTGTACAAGCTCGAAGATCCTGTAATAAGTAATAACCCTAAATAGGATACTATCAAACTTAAATCAGAAACCCATGAAACTTAAGTTTGTCGTACCATCACTGGCCATGATTAGATCCAAAGCTAAATATTGAACAAAATATGGTCATTTTTCATTTTACGACAGTCTTCTCTTTTATAGGTATCCTTCAATGTTAATAGTTGATACCTTTCCGTTTCCAGCTTTAGATAGTTTTCAGGATACGTGGGATGCTGGGTATGATATCACCATTATAGCTACTGCCGGGGGTTGTACTTAAATGCACAATATAGCTTATCAGGTGGTAACAAAACAAAGACTGAACAAGGTATAAATAGATTGACCATATGATTACAAAGATTTATGAATTCTTGCAAGTTATAAAATTCGGAGAAAATGAGACTTCAGACTAAAACATTACGCCAGCATTTACGCGTAAAAAATTCAAAAGTAACATACTTCATTACTATGACATTATCTTACAAAACTATTTTTGCCACAAGACTCAAAAACCATCTGAAGTTCCAAATGGTGAGATTCAGACATGAACCAGCTTACAAATCACTTGCAACAAATACAGTGAAGTGATGAACCCTACCTATAACACGTAAAGCAAGAATTGAAAACATCAAGTACTTAACCAAAAACTGTAATCATCTTTATAAAGAAACGAAGAAGGAATTATGCATGGCATGCGAAAGATTACATTCAGTCCATCTTTCCTTTACAAGCTGCCAGCAATTCAGGCAAAAAATGTGACATCACAAACCTTCTTTGGTTGAATGATGCAAATCAAAACATTATATTCAACAAGAACATAGATCAGCGATGGCATTAAAAGCAACCATGATCTATTACAAATTACTACCAAATTGTCCTACAAAAAACAAACACGGCGCTTATACAGTTTTTCTTTTCTTTTCTTTTTATAATTCAACAACCAAAACGAGAAAAGAAAAAAAAAGACCCAAAAGATTTCTATAGAATGCAACCTTCACCAGTTCACCTTTTAGAGTTTCGACTAATTACTCAGTCTCATGAAAAAATTGCAGCATTTACTATTCAACATACGATAAATAGACGTTTTTGCGGCAATTTTGATGTAACGAATGGAGCATATATGCCCAGGTTAGCAAAAACAATGAAAACTGCAACATATTCTTCTGTAATTACCCCACCCACAATATCTTATAGTAAAGCTTCGGTCAAGTCAACATACGGGCGTTCATAGGGACGAAGGCAAACACGAACCTCGTGTTCTTCTGGTCCTTCCCGATGTTTAGGAACAATAATCTCGAGCATGGTCCCACTCTCGTCACCATAAGCTTCCAATTTAGCATCTTCAGGAATGCGCGTAGGAAGAGATATTTCCCGAATGAATTCTCCTGGAGGGCAGTGTTCGGGTGCAGGATCAGTCAACTTAAAAGTCCTATCTTTTCTTTTTAAAATCGGCATACACCCGGTGCTTACACAAAAGATCTTCACAATCCCATGCGAGAGTGTGTTCCTCCATGTAACTTTAACGCGTTGAAGATCAGCACACGGCAAGCTGACTACAATCAAGAATCCTTCTTCATCTTCATAAATTGTTTTAGCACCTGTCACGGGCCCATACGCGTCCCTCATAACTCCAGAAAACTCGGTCAACCAATGTGGCTCCACATGATGGATATCAAGAACACCATCCGAATTGTCATCATCGTTACCATGGGGAAAGAAGTTTTTCTTCCGTTTACTATTACACCCAACCATAAGATCCATCCCATTAATATTTCCATTTGCTTCACCATTTACATGCTCTGATATCTGAGTTGAAAGATTCAACCCTGAACCATTTAGCAATCTCTTAGGCTGATTATGATTCCCATCGCCCGAGATGTTCCGGATAATCGGAGGGCGTTCAATTTCAAAATCCGTACTAGGCAGATTTCTCCAAGAACCAAAATCACTGGCATCCAGAGGAATAGAAAAGTTCAAATCCCTTCCCGTAAGCTCCATCCATTTTTTCCTTTCGTCCTCATCTAATCCCATCAAATTCGGGGCTCGAACAACTTCAATCCCATGAACACACTGAGGATTCGACAATCCCCTATAATGTTTCCGTTGCATTCGGTGAGATCTGACAAACCCCTTTTCAGCACTGAATGGAAATGGTTTCTCACCTTGTCGAGAATGCCCGTTCATATAACTTCTCAACTGCATCTTCCCCAATGCGTTCTCGGGCCTCTCTTTAAAAGTCCACATGTACATATTCTCCATATCATGTTGAACCAAGAACACATCCAACTTCAAATCCGACTTATCATACCCATTCTGCCGATTCCCTTTATTCTTTGATTTCTCATTCAAAGCTGGTTTAAAGTAAAAATTAAAGAAAAACCACGCTCCCCACACGTTATCAAGCCGTTTCGCACATTTTTTCCCAATCTTTGTCACATTAATATTCGTTTCAACCTCATAATGTTGAGGACCTAATCCAACATCCAACATATCACAAGTATCATTCCACGGTGGAGGACTAGGCTCTGCCGAAAGCGGAAGGTTAATATCTGGCGGCAAGCTAAGATCCACCGCCCGATTCAGTTCCCTCTCCATCTCATCATGTACCGATAAACTCGAATCCATAGACAGAATCGTCGATAAATGATTATTATCCATGGATAAATTTGTCAACAAATCTCCACCTAATTTTTCTTTAGCAGGCATTATTGTATTCTTATTCGAAATTCTATTTATATTTGTATTATTAGTATCTTCTTCGGTGGAATCGTTAGTCCCACCACAATCAACACTCAACAGCATGAGACGCACCTCTTCATATAATCATACCCTAAACCTAAATCAATTAAATCAAGATCCCCTTTTTCTAACCCCTAAAATCAATTCACAGCATAACCAATACAACTAAACCACCTCAAATCCATTTCAATTTCATTAGAACCAATTCAAAATTACACAAATTAATGAGCAATTGATCAATTAATTCAGTCAATTTTACAAAGGGAGGATCAACGAAACCCTAACCCTAGAGAAATCAATATATTGATACGAAATTAAGGATAAAATTGATCGGTACCTTTGGAGACAACGCATTTGATCGCGGACACCAAAATGGTAACACTCGATTTGGGGGCAAATCGTTAGCCCTAGAGAGAGAAATTGATTGATAGATTTAAAGAGAGGTGATAACGGAAGGAAGGAGAGAAAACGGTGCCGTGTATGGGTTTGAGAGAGAAGGGGCCTACACCAGTTGAAACCGCGGGGTTTGTTTGTAAACGAACGAAATACACGGCGTTATACATATACACGGTAACACCGTCTATTAGTTCTCCACTTTTGTGGGAGGATATGTATCAATTAATCATGTGTGTGTTTACTGTTTACTTACCGAATAAATATATATACATTTTTTGCAAGCCAATGATATTTGATTTCGTGTATATATATTTTTAGTAAGGAATAAGGAATGTGTTTTAAGTACGGATATTTTTTATTGCAGAGTATATTTTAATGTTTTTGAATATCTTTGAAATAAATTAATTGTTGTGAGCTATAATTACTTAATTAATTTATTTTAATTAGTTTGATAAGTTGAATGACTTATTTGTTCAGTCGCATATGAAATTATGAATGACTTGTAGCATTATGAGAATTGTTGGCGATTTGGTTGTTTCCTGTTTCATTATGTTCGGTTTTAAAATGTTGATTATGTTTTTGATTTTGTTGTTGTGTTACATTCTCTTTTTCTAGAACCTAATAAGCTACTTGTCGTAAATAATTTTATCATATTATTATATATTTCCATGTTGAAGAAATCCCGATTTATCATGTTGGGTAGGGTTTTGTATACGACTCAACTCCTAGTTATAGTTGAGCTTATCGTTTTTAGAGTCTTTATATACAATTTGTTCAACTAGGGGTGGGCATCTTTTCCCATGTCCAATTTTATAGCGTTATTGAATCGGTACCAACCTGCTTTAAACAGATTGGTATTACAAAGTTATATATACTATTTTTTTTAAGAGGTACTTCCGGTTCGGTACTACCCGAATATGAAAAGTCAATACTTTTTTGCCTCCCTATAATCTTGTATGTTACGTATTTATGTTAAACATATTGATCGACCGATACTTTATCTTCATAACTATTTAGAAAAATACGCATTAATGAATTAGTTGACTCGATGAACACATTTTACATCTTCACTAGGTGAACCCTATAAGTTATTACTCAACTAATTCATCATTAAATTAGATAGATGTCACATGTAACTCTATATATGGAGTACCCTAGACGAACTTCTACGTCTTTAGGCTTCGTTGTTCTTGGTTATATGGATATCAACACATAGGCGTCGATCTTACTAATGGCATCTATAAAAATGACACATCATATTCGTTAAGTTTTATAATTGTTGAATACTAGAATTGGACTAACGGAGGCATTTCACATTTGGACATATATTATTTTTGATTTATTAGGGCAAGCATGCTACCTTAAAACAAACAATATTCAAAACACTGACTTATAATTCATGCACAAATGTCAAGATTTATATTTGTCTAGTTTTTATCATATTACCCAAAACTGATAATCAACATTTTATTTGTCATATTATACGTGATCCATATTGTGAACACATCGACTGATATATAATTTAATATGACGTATACAATGTAATATCCATCAATGCTAAAATGTTTCATTGAGTTTAGCGAAATGAATGATCAAGAATATATCAATGAAATATTAAAAAAATCAAATATAAAGAAGAGATTTGTGCGAGAAAATACACTTAACTCTATTATGATCTTTACAGTATGTACTTAAATTCGTTTTGATCTATTGTGTGTATCAACCTTTCAATTTGAGTCTATTATGTGTATCCGACAAACGTGACACTCGATTTTGATGATGTGTTAATTAATGACGTGACGTGGTGCATTAAACGGTTGTCACGTTATCAAATTAGTCATTGGATACACACAATATATCAAAATTGAAAAGTTAATACTCACAACAGACCAAAATGAAGTTGTGTACATACTATAGAGATCAGACTAAAATTAAGTGTATTACCCAACACTAAACCTATAAAGAAACAAAATATGCTTATCAAAAGAAGATCAGCAACATATATATGAGAAAATAACTAGGACATTTTATATTATACTCGATAATAACAAATAAACTCAACAATTAGGTATAAAATCAACGAGTTTATAGTTAGTAACTAAGCGAAAGTATAAAGAAGATGCCGTTAATGACGAGAACAAAAGTGAGGATAGGATAATATTTGATGAAAAAAAGGGGGCAATAATGGGTGGTACGGGCAGGTCGTGGACCTATATATGCAAACATTATTTCGATTATAATCCATTTCCACATTTTCTTGCATAATTTTAAATAAATGGAATAATGGATAATTACTTTATTTTATTTAAATTACACATTTAATTAATTTAATAAAAATAGTATACCATAAGTCCGTATTGTACAAGACGGGTACTACTGTATTTGTGTAATATAAAAAAGTTAAAGGATGAGAAATATAAATTATATAATTTTGTTTGAATGTTAATCGGTGAACAACACCAATCATTTGATGATATGCCCTAAACCTATATAGAAAGATACACATGTAAGCGAAGTATTTACACATATTCCTTCTCATCAATTACGAGTATTCAAGTACTTTAGCTTCTCAAAAAATAAAGAAAGCTCTAAAATTTCCAATTTTAGTAAAATTTTATAAAAATCTGATATTGCAAAACCCGATCATGATTGACAATTTTGTTCCTGTTCCTCAATCAATAGCGGCAGAAATTTTTCTTATAAAACTCGCGCTTTATTTATTCTAACATAATAAAAACCAAACATAACACTCCAAAAAAATGATTTTTTTAAGTTTGTTTATTGTATTTGCCAAATAAGACAACACTAATAATATTAGTTGATCAAGTCAAGTGTTTAAAAGATACCCAATAACAACAAACATTAAATGGGCCGGACAATTGGCTCCATTGTAATGTCCATAACCAAATCAAGATTCCATATGCCACCTTCTAAAATCATAACATAATTCCTACAAAATTTCCCAACTTTATCATGGAAGATAACTCATTAACACTCAAACTAATATCCCTTTTAGTTATCGTTTCATTGGTTGCGGTTTTAGTAGCCGTTTACCATTTCATCACGGTTAATTGGTGCAATCGTCGACGAGATCCTATCCCACCGCTCCACGTGCACCAACAAAGTCTTCATCATCATGATCATAATGACTATAGTTTGGAAAATTCAGTTGTGCTTCTTATACCGGCCCATAAGCACCAAAAGGGGGTGCGATTAGATGCAAAAGGAGGAGATGGTGACGATGATGAGGCTATGTGTTCGATTTGTTTGTGTGAATTTGAGGATAATGAAGAGCTACGTACGTTACCCGAATGCTTACACTCTTTTCATGTTCCTTGTATTGATATGTGGCTTTACTCTCATTCGAGTTGTCCCATATGTCGAGCTGATGCTATTCCTTCGGCGCAAATTTTGTTTCAATTTTTGGATTCGGATTCAGAAGTAGAGGTTAGACAAGAAGCATCTAACATTGTTCAGACTCTGAGTACATAGTTTTTTAGTAGGATTTTGTTACACTTAATGTTTTTGATGGAATGTTGGATCATTAACTAGTCAATTACTTGGTTTCTTCATATGATGATTAAGGAAGGTTGCAAAAGTTTAAGTGAAGAAATGAGGAGAGACAAATATGATGTCATTGTTATTATCTTGCTATTAAATTTTTTAAATAATAATAATAAACGAGGTATTTTTGTTGGTGGTGATATTTCCACCACTTCTTTTGATAAATCTACTAAAATTGTGCATTGATTATGTGTACAGTACAAGCTGTTAATGTACAATTACGGTAGATTTATCAAAAAGAATGATGAAAATATCATCACTCATATTTTTATAGTAAATAAAAATTGTGAAGTATTTGGTAATAAAAACTATTTTTAGGGTTACAGTAATAACACCATTATCATTTATTTTTATGATCAAAATTAGTTCGACTGGAAAATACTACTACTTTGAATTTTGAAATAGCAATAGGGGCCCAAATGTGAAAGTTTTGAAAATTATACTTGAAGAAGAAATGGGCCCGTCGGCTACGTAATTACTAAACAGGATAAACATGCTGATGACTCAAAAAGCCCAACACTTTTTACTAATAGGCATATTTTCGGCCCAGATAAGAATTTTATATACGGCAATAATAAAATGAAACACTATTTTTGATGTTTGAAAAATAAATATATTTCTCATGTGACTATTTTACTTAGTCGACTTCTTAAAAAATAAAAATATGTAATTGTAGGAATATAAGGTAAACTGAGTAAGAATTTATATACATTATTGAATTAAATTAGGTGTTACATTTAGACATTTATACAAGTACAAAAGATGTTATGAAATAAATCTTAAAAGTAACTACTCCATAAGAGTTGGTTTGAGAAGTAACTTAATTTTCGATGGTTGTGCACCTAAATTGTTCATAATGAATAAATTTAAATTAAATAATTAAACTATAACTATAATTTCTCATTGTGAATATTACCCTGTATTAATAACATATCTTTAGAAGGTACATGCACTTTATATAAACTCTAAATAAATACCTCATAATTAAAGTAGTTGTGTCCTTTGTAGTTTGTACCAGGTTACGTATAGATTTCAGGTTAACTTAAGTTGTTGTTCAATCGAGTGTGTTGAAAAGACGATGCAGATTTTATTACCGATCTTTCAATTTAAGTCCGTTTTATTTTTTGTTGTCTTTTAATTGAACTTATTATGTGTTACAAATACAAAATTTTCACGATTTTGTAACAAACTTACATAATTTAACATATTAAAACACGTGTGTTTTACTGTTTTGTAGATACATTTCAATATTTTTCAGCTATAAAATGTGTTTTTTGAATTAAAAAAAATGTGAAATAAAACTATTAGTATAACTTGTTTTCGTTAGATTTTGTAGATTTGAGGAGTCTCCAAGAGGGCAAAAACTGAGGGTATTGAATGATACATCACTTTCTTCCTTATGTGATGCCATGTGATTTTGTGGGCATCACTTCTCTCTAACCATAAATCAAGCTTTTATAGATTTCACAGCACTTTTCTTATCCACTATTTTAAATATGTCATTTATTCCTAAACCAATAAATATGTACATACTCTTTCACAAAATAAATCACACCAATCAAAATATCAATAAATTTCTCTACCTTATAGATTATTTATTAACCTCAAAATTTCTGAGACTAACTTTATGACGTCTTATGTGTAACTCAATTGGTTTTGGAGAAAACAAATTTTAAGAAATAAGTCACATATTCGAATGAGGACAAATATCCTCCTTACTAGGTTTGTCTATCGAGTATGTTTAGCATTACATTCTATATGTTATCGTTGTGTGAGGTGTTATAGAATCGTCAGCATT